>LPNX010675932.1:641418-806734 GCA_001517045.1 Pseudotsuga menziesii
CTCAACTCCTAACAAATCCAAGGGGGGTATAACCTATTAAGTTACTACGGAAAAATTATCTAGTATGATGATGTTAAACTGAATTAGTTACTTAGGAGTTTGATATTTAACCATAAACAACAATAGATGACAAGATACAAAAAAGAGCACACGAAAGCACAATGCTGAGACATAATATATATATAGAAAAAAAATAGCTAGTTCCTTAGAAAGGAGTCATAAAATAATCAATGTACTTGCATGTGCTTGGCGTGAATATTTTGCGATTGCCTATTCATACGTTTTAAGTTAATGTGGAATATGAGTTGATTAAAATTAGGTGAGGGGGGAGATTCCAGATATACCCAAGAGTACTTGGAGTATGTCCAAACCTAAACCTTCATGGCTACCCGCAAGGAATATGTGGGCTGAATGGATTGTCTAAGACTGTTATTCATAATGCAACTGAACGTGTAACAAAGATCGGCACCTTGAAGTCACTTTTCAAAAGTTCCCGCTTCGTTTGGGTATTTTTCCACCACTTACGATTTGATCGAGGCTTTGGATTTTCTCCTGATGGTAGTTGATTGGGGAAGGTTAAGACTAATTAAACCAGTCACTCACATTTCTTTTGATGCATCTTGACTGATTGGACAAACCATAGCCAAGTACAGAACATACACACCGGAGTGTTGTCATTTTTAGTGAGTTTTAAAGGATGTGTTTTCTTACAAAGAAAAACCCTCCATGAACCTCTTTCGGTCCAAGTGGACCTCAATCAGGAAATCAAGGAGGGGGTTGATTTTAGAACAATTAATTACAGAAATTAATGATAAGAAGCAAGCATAAACAAATCATAATTTTTCTAATTATTCCTACCACACATCTCTTTCCCCTTGCGGGTCAATCGAGAAGTCATGGGGTAAGTATTCAACTTAATTTTATACTAAGATGTGGAATATATTATAAATTAATCAAAGAATGTTGTTCTATATGAATGAAACTAATCTAAAGTGAACAGAAATAATACAATGCAAAAAATAACAAAAAGGCGCGAATCCCCCCAGGGGGGATGGAGAATGGGCTCGAAAGAGTTTGTTCGGAGAAAAAAATTATTATCTGCTCTTACAATATCAGTATAATTATCTGAATCCTCTTGTTTCTTATATAGGATGAAACCAATATCTTACAATTTTCCCAAAATTTAAAATTTACAGTCAAACGGGAGCCCCCTGGGGGGATTTGAACAATCCCAAAGCCATTTTTGAACAGCAGCTTCTATTATTTCTGTTATGCCTGCTAAAATAAAACAAGAATGTTATAATGCAATATTCCCAAAATCACTTTGAAAGTACCATTGGGTCAGCCTACTTTAAACCAGACAAAACTGAGTTAAAACTAGCTAAAACGGTGAAAAAGGAACCAATGAAAGCAAGCTTTCCTTGGGATCTTGGCTTTGTTTTTGGGAAGCCAATGAGATATGCACTGATTTCTAGATTTAATCTTTTTAAAACAGAAATGAAAATATAATGCATGCAACCTATGGATTTTCTTTGATCTAGATTATGAGCTTGGAAATAATAGATCTATGTAAGTTTTACTTTAATATGATAGATATAAATGATAACAAAGTTTGTAACCAAAGTAACCAGGTAAGATTTGGATTTTTATGAGGAAGAGAGAGAAAGAGTGCTGGAAGCCTTGAAGATCAACCCTAGAGCTTTTCGATGGAATGTCGAGGGACTATGCCTTTGAGAAAGTTTTGGAGAAAGTGAGGAAGCAAGCTAGATCAGCACCCTCTCCAAGCTAGGAACCTACAACTGAATCCAAAGACTTGCCAAAATTCTTGTCAGATCTGGTCAATACATAAACAAAGATTTCAAAATAGCATGCATATAAACTTATAAAACATGTTGAATCTAGATCTCTAAACATGCATCAAAAGGAAAGAGATGGCCAATAAACTTATTAACAAACTCCTTTCCTATCAAGATCATAATAAACTTATTATCAATCTTTTGCAATGAATCCACAAACAATCAGCAAATTATGAACATAGATACAGGCTACCTCAGTAAAACATGGCAATGCTCATCGACACACACAATAACCTGACACCGTCTTCTCTCCAAAGCTTCTCTTTATTTCAAATGAACAATAACAATAGTACAATAGAAACAACACCTCAATCCTAGTTCTAACTAGCTTGGAAGAGGAAAAATGAGCTTTATTTATAACAAAAAAAGGAAATCGAGCCCAAGGGGGCGCAATTTCCAAGGAGAGAGAGACTGCAACTGCATGTGGAGTGAATCTGATCCTGATCTGAGTCTATCTAGGTTTTATCTAAGTCTCACTGAGTGCAATTGTCTATCAGAGATATGATCTGCCTAACACCTCAACCTACTGACTGAAGCATCCAGCAAAACTCATCTAGATGAGCCCACACGTGTGGAGGAGAGAGGGAGGATGAAATTCCCAAGATTGTATGCATTAATGTACCCTCTATTTAGTCCAGATCAACTCCTTCTGTCAAGGAATGGTCAGATCCAATCAATCCCAAGCCAATGAGACCGATTTCAGTCAAATCAGAGCAAATCCCAATGATTTAGGATTTTGAATTTTCTCCATTATTTAATTAATTTATTAATTAAATTATCAATATTTGATTTTTAGGGATTTTTTACCTGAGTGATGAACAAATCACTCAAAACTGAGAAAAATTGGGTCTATGGGTTTACATGGCACTTTGAGCTTGAAAATGAGCACTCGCATGACTGAAACTGATTTCCAAGCCCACTTTTATTACAAATCAAGTTTTTCTAATTAAACTAATAAAAAATAGCCCAAGTTTTGTGGAAAAATTAAAATTGAAAAAAATTAAAAAAATAAAATAAAACCTAGGGGTACTTACACATGTTCGTATGACTTAACCATAATGCCTAGCATGTTTATACATTGACACATAGACTCTAATAACCTCAATAGGCATAAATTCCAAGCCGACCACCCCAACTATGAAGGTATAGAGTGAAAAACTCAGAAATTATCAGTCGTTTATTCAATAACCAATAATAACCAAGGGAAAAAACACCCTGGGCTGATCGGATTGACAAATAAAGTCTAAGAGATGGATTCTTTTACAGACACTATCATGCTATAACATCTTATTACAAATCCCCCATGGGGTTTGAAAATGTGATATAGTACAACAAGAACCTCCCAGAAGCACTATTGAAGGTCTTCTGAAGTCTAAACAAATCATCCTTGTCTGGTTCACCAGGCTCGATAAAAACCACTAACTACAACTTAGGTGGTAACAATTCCAACATGCAAAGAACTTCTCCAAGGACAAACAATTCCAGGATCCCATTGCTTGTATGGAACCCCCATGTATAGGAATACCATCCAACAAAATATGTTGAGCAAAACAATGCCTGGATCCCACTGTTCATGCTGCATCTCCCCAAACATTAGTAACAAGAAAAAATCAGCATCATTTGAAATGTTGGGAAAGATGAAAACATCATACCACCATATTGGAAAATGATCCTTTCCAATGCAAACATTAAGCTTTGAGGTCACCTCAATCAATATATGTAAATCTCCAATGTAGGGATGAATCAAAGAAAGACTATACATCCCCAAATATTCCTCCAAAAAGTGAGGCCACAATTCCACCAGTCGTTCCATTCCAACTGAAATGTTCTCATGTGACCAATGCACACAAGGAACATGTGTGGTATACATGAAACTCAAGTGACAAGGGTGAGGATCCCATGTCCGAAAATGCTTCTCCAAAATAGAATAAGTTGTATCAAAATAAGTCATGTTCATGTTTCCCTCAAATAAAGAGGTATCATGGTCTCTATGGAACTCATCAGGTGCTCCCCTCTTCATCCAATGGCTCAACTCTATGCCATTGATCCAAGGGTGAAAAACTCCATCAATCGACCCACACATTGAAAGTAAGTGTAGATATAATTTTGGCTATGATGGAGATGAGGCGGTGGTCAAACCACTCTGCTAGGGTTTGTCGCTAATCCAAACCCTACCCTACCCCTTGACTGTCCTTCCCTGCATCCTCTGTACAGATCTTGGATTTGTAGCTATTCACCCAGTGCTGCGTGACATCATAGCATCAGATTCGGGGGGGGGGGGGCAGTGGGGGGGAGCGGGGGTACCAGGTCCCTCCTTGCCTCTCCCAACAAAACTTAGTTCAGAGAATCTCATGATCCCCAACAGCTCATTGAGAATCGGTTCAGAGGACATACCAATAAGGTTGGAAGACAAATCACCCGCTAGAAAGACAGCTGCCGCCCCCAACCTAGACAAAGGTAATCTTCCTCCCAAAGCTAATAAATCTTGTATTCCTTGCTCAGCTGAGCGTCCCTGTTTAACATTACCGACGACAACGATTAACGCCAGAGCACAAAAAATGAAAGATCACACTCTCATCGGAAAATTTATGGGATTCTGGCCAATAGAGTAGGCTCTTCAAGGCTGGATTGCTGCTAAATGGAAGCCTAAAGTACACTTCGACCTACAGCTATGATCTAAAGGCTTTTTCACAATCATCTTCGATCATCTGGAAGACAAGGCTCAAGTGGAAGAGGGAGGTCCTTACTTTTTCAATTCTGCAGGCTTATAACTCAGGAACTAGGTTGAACACTTCTGCCCCGAAAAAGAGGACTTCTCCTGGGCCCCTGTATGGATACGAATGTTTTCACTTCCACAAGAATATTGGGATGAGGCTACCCTTCAAGAGATTGGAAATACTCTGGGATCCTTTGTCATAACGACTGATTAGACTCGAAGGAACAAATTTACCTCTTATGCCAGAATTTGTGTTTTCATGCACATTACAAAGGTTCTCCCTAATGCGATTTGTCTCTCCCATGAAGACACCAACTGGATTCAACCTCTTGAATATGAACATATCCCATTTAAATGTATAAAATGTCATGAACATGGGAATTTGTTCCAAGACTGTCCTCTAAACAAAGTTCCTGAGAAATCTAACCCCCCAGTGTTTGATGACCAAGGGTTCCAGCATATGACCTGAAGAAAAAGAAATCACAAAAGGTTGTTTCTAGAAAAGCTTCTGGAGCACCCTGCTTCCACCTATAACAACTTTAAGGTTCTGGAAGAAGCTTCTAAAGATCCAGAAAAGATAACCAATGAAACTATTTTGAATCATGAAGAACCAATTCAGCTTCAGGCATCAAAACCAATGGAAAATTCCACCTCTCAGCAATCAGAGCAATCTCCAGGTAAGGCTCTAGAAAACCCCTCTGATCCTCAAGATAAGATGCATTCTGATATGCCCATGCTAGATCATAATCTAGAAAACCCTGAGGAAGAAGATATGATGGATGCGATACCAGAAATGCTAGATCTCATTGGTCTAGAGGATGCTTGTACTAGAAAAGATTTTAAGTCTATTCCTCCCAAGCAGATTCAACTATTGCACAAAGCACTAATCAAAGTGAAGCTAGGAGTTGCTACCTCTGGCCAAAAAGAGAAACATAAAGCACATAAAGATCCAAAGAAAAAGGAAGAAAAACGGCTCTCCAACGAATCAATTGTTTAGGCACTGCCTTGGTCGACTCTGGTCAATATGCTCAGTTAATGGAATTCTTCACTACCCCACCCCCCTTTGTTAATCAATGTAGATCCTCTCCTAGAATATTAGAGGTCTCAATGGTTGCTCTAAACAAAGAATGTTTAAAATGAAGTTGCAAAAAGATCCTCGTTCTGTCCTCTTCCTTCTGTCCTCTTCCTCCAAGAAACCAAATGTCCCAGTGATTGTGCCTCCACTATTTTGGCTCGTATTTGGAAAAACTGCACTACCATCGCCATTGATGTGCAGGGTGCCTCAGGAGCCCTTTCTATTAGCTGAAACCCTCACTTTATCTCTCTCGAGAATGCCCTTGCCTCTAGGAACTTGCTCTCTACTTATTTCCACATTCTTGGTTCCAGTATCGAAGGCTTTCTAATGAATGTTTATGGCCCTCAGATCGCAGGCGAAAAAAAAATCTTCTTAAGCATATTGACTAATTCTGGATCCTGCACATTGATTCTCTGATCATCATAGGTAGAGACTTCAACATAATCTCCAATCTGGAATAAAAAAAGGTGGCCTTAGATCACTCTTAGGGGAATATGAATCCTTCAATTCCATGATCAACTCATGTGAAATGGTTGACATTCAGACCTCCTCTAGCTATTTCACTTGGAACAACAGAAGAGGTGGACCCCACCAAATTTCCAAATGTCTGGACTACTTCCTTGTCATGGAGTCTATCCTCACTATGGGAGGGCTTCTGGACGCAATGGTTATCCCTATGGCTAGCTCGGATCACTAGTCCATTGCCATCTCCTGGCATCGTCAGGGTCAATCCCTTCATAAACCCTTCATATTTGAAAAATTCTGGCTCACCCATCCCACGTTTCTAGATTCTGTCACCACTTGGTGGAACGAGATGTCGGTCTCAGGATGGTCTAAAATGGCTATAATGCAACAAAAACTGAAAGTCCTTTGAGGCCGTCTTAGGAACTGGAACAAAAATACCTTTGGTGACATTTTCAAAGATAAAGCGGTAATCCAAGAAAGCCTCGAATCTCTCCAACGCCAAGCAATGGAGAATGGTTTTACCCTAGAACCTAAGCTGTAGGAAAGAGAAATTCTCCACCAACTTAATAAAAGATGTGATCAAGAAGCCATATATTGGAATAAAAAATATAGAGTTAAATGGATAAAGGATGGTGAACGCAATACCATTTTTTTCCATAAATCCACTATCCAACATAGAATGCAGAGTAAGATCAACAAGCTACACACTGATTCTGGAGATACGCTAGAGGAACATCAAGATATATCCAACAAGCTAAAGCATCATTTCAATCAGCTCCTCTCTTAACCTAACCACAATCAGCTTGAGGCGATCAACAAGGTCACCCATTGCATCCCCTCCTTAGTGAACAACCAACACAACCACTCCCTTATGCAACCCATATCCTTGCAAGAAGTTGAAGTGGCAGTGGAACAAATGGTGGATGGCACTTCTCCTTGCCTAGATGGCTTCACTATTGACTTCTTCCACCACTGTTGGAATCTGCTCAAGGATGAAGTTCTTGAAATCGTAGAAGAATTAAGGGAAAAAAATGGATCCTACTAGCTCTAAATGCCACGCATCTAGATCTCATTCCTAAAGAAGTAGGTGCTTCTCACCCTGGTAAGTTTTGCCCCATTTCACTTTGTAATTTTATTTACAAAATCATATCTAAAGTTGTGGCTAATAGGTTAAAACCTCTCTTACCTGTCCTCATCTTCCTGGAGCAATCAGGCTATGTGGAAGAAAGATAGATCCTTGATGGCATTATCCTGGCCCATGAGCTGGTCCACTCTCTGAAAACCTCCAAAATACCAGGAATGATCCTTAAAATAGACCTGTTGAAATCCTTTGATAAACTTAGCTAGACATTCATCGAAAAAATTCTGTTGCCTTTTGGATTTTGTCAGGATTGGGTTCACTGGATCCTTTCGCTTATCTCCTCAGCTTTCTTCTCCATCTTGGTCAATGGATCACCCTCCTCCACTTTCTCCCCTTCACGGGGCATTCACCAGGGTGGCCCCCTTCCCCCATTTTTGTTTATTCTCATGGTTGAGGGCCTTGGGAATTTGATCCAGTCAGCTCTTTCTGATCACTCTCTTAGGGGCCTCTCCCTTCACAACGACTCGCCTCTAGCTTACCAACAATTTGTGGATGAAAATATCCTCTTTGGTCACTCATTTGTGCATGAAGCAAGGAAAATTCACTCCATCTTGAACACCTTCGAATTCACTTCAGGAACCTCCCTTAATCTAGAAAAATCCCAAATCTTCTTTTTTAACACGAGTAAGGCAGCCCAAAAAAATATTTCTCGCATTCTCCACTTTTTAGTTTCCTCCTTACCCACCAAATACCTGGGAGCCCTGCTGTTTGATGTTGCTCTAAAGAACTCTTCCTGGAAAGAACTACTAAACAAACTTGAACTCTGCCTTTCCTCCTTGACCTTCAAAACTCTAAACCTTCCTAGTGGAGCTGTCCTGCTAAAATCCACTCTGCAGTCCATTCCCCTTTACCTTTTCTCTATCTTGGTAGCCCCAAAATGGGTTTTAAAAGCTATCAAAACCCTGCAAAGATATTTTCTGTGGGGTTGCAACAGTAACAATAGCAGATGGGTACTTATTAGTTGGGACATGCTCTATAGAAAGAAATCAGAAGGAGGTATTGGAATAAGGGATCCTGGCTTAAACAACCAAGCTCTCTCCACCAAAATATGGTGGAATTGGATCACAAAGAAAAACACACCATGTTCACTGGTATGGAATAACAAATATGCTTTGGATCATCCAATGCACTTGCTAGTTAGATTTGATGAGGAAATACCTGGTTCACAAATTTGGAAAGCTTCCAACTTGCAACGAGCCATCATCCAAAAGCACAGCTTCTAGGAAATTAATGAAGGAAACAACACTCTTTTCTAGGAAGACTCTTGGAAATAACTCCCCAGTCTCAAAAATTTGGCTATTGATCCAGATTTCCAGATTTACATCAATAGAAACAATCAGCTCAAGGTCAAGGATTTCTGGTCCTCTTCCTCTAACAGATTTCGCAGGTGGAAAGAACCCGCCCTTTGGGACTTTTTCCTAGACAACAACCTCTAAGATAAAAATTGGCCACAGCTTTGTACTAGACAGATCAAACATAGGCAGGGGTTGGATATCATTCGATGGGGTCATCGCACCTCGAGAAACTTCTCGGTTAAAGAAGCTTACAACATCATTTCAGCTAATCCCACTAGTCAAGTTTTCTCTGATTTGGTCTCATCTCTGGACTTCACATCATTGGCCCAAAATCACCCATTTCCTTTGGCTTCTCCTGCATTGAATAATTATTACTTGGGAAAACTTAGCTTGTAAAGGATTCGAAGGTCCTTCTAGATGCATTCTTTGCTACACTCATCAGGAATCCATTGATCATCTCTTGGATATCTTCCCTTTCACGAGCCAACTATGGGACTTTGTGGCTGTGGCTTTCAGACATACCAACAGAGTAAAAGGAAATATCACCAAGACTCTTAAAAACTGGATGGACCTCCCTTTTGAAAGTAACATCCTCAACCAGCTTTGGACTCTTATCCCTAGCTTTGTTCTTTGGCTCACCTGGAAAGAAGAAACAATAGAATTTTAAAAAAATCCTCCTCCCCTCCTCAAGTGTTGTGGAAAGCAATCAATAAGAATCTTCATGAAACCATTCACTCTAAAGGTTGGGCTTCTTCCAACCTCCCCACCACTCAAAAAGAAAAATGCATCTTAATTGCTCTCAACTTTGATGTCTCCATTGTCCCTGCTTCCTGCAGCAATCCTGCCATGCGTCTGGATATCCCTTCACACTGGGATCCTCTGCCTGAGAATGTGTTTAAGCTCAACTTTGATGGAGCCTGAAAGGGAAATCTGGGCAAAGCTGGTTTTGGTGGAGTGATTAGAAACTTTTAGGGCAATATCACCCTTATCTTCTATGGCAACTTAGGGTTTAACTCTAATAATGCAGCTGAACTCGATGGTCTGATAGCCAGACTATATTTAGCCAAACAAAAAGGACTCCTGCCAATTATTGTGGAAGGAGGCTTTGCCATTATCCTTTCCAGGGCCTCTAAACTTCTCCACGGCTCGTAGGTCTTTAAAGTCTTCACCAGTTGGCGCTTGGATTAGGGGATCAACAGTCTAGCTTCCCTCCTGCAAAGCATGCATGCCATCACCTTTCACCACATATGCAGAAAATATAACTCCTTAGCTGACTTCCTAGCTAACTCAGGAGTTAATTCTAACTACTCCCTAGTTGAAGGCTCCCTTCAAGATTCGCTGGATGAGAAAATTAAAAACAAGGGTCTCCAACTCGCCTGCTCAGATCTGTCCCGCCTGGATGCGGGTGTCAACAGCAAGGATAGTTGTTCTGCTGAATCCAGTGACATGTGCCTTTCTCTTCAATCGCCAACTCATGCTTCCAGCAACAACCCTTCGTGCCTGGAAACGTATAACTATGCCAACGACTCTTCTCCAGCGAACTCGGGTGACACTTGGCATGACCTTCGGCTTCCTAGTTTGTCTCGTGTTAAGACGTGCTCTCACCACCTGGCTCACATCTGACGTCAACCCGCATAGGATCCTCTGAGCGTTGAAGATAATTCCCAAGTCATGTCGGAGCATGCGAGTAGAGCTGGAAGTGGTACAACATCCGAGGCTCATTCAAGGCCTGTTTGCACGGTTTAATGGTGATTGACAGGAATTTTACTCAGTCTCTCTACGCTCACTATGAAATGGATGATAGTTGCATTAGTCACGAGTTCAAGGTGGTATACAACAGATTCACTATTGTTGCTGCTGATACTACTAGTCCAGATTATTCCAAAGCCCGTGAAGGTGTTTTCATCCCGCTGCATATTGGTATTAGGATCGATTTAGCAGCCATGTCTCGCTAGGGAGGTACCCCCAAGAGAGCCAACTCGGGGAGAGCCAAATCCCAGAGAGGCAGTAGTGTTCCCATCCCTGCGGATTATGAACCACACATTTCAGTGTGAATTCATGTTCTGGTAGAAGCATGGGATAATAAGGTTCTGAACCGAAATATTTTGACAGGTGAGGAAGGAGGCAATATAAATCATTACTGGATGTTAAAAAACATGCTCTATAATTTAGCTGAAGATATGCTCAGTAACTGGGCTGAGGCCAGGATGGTGATTCACACTATGAAAAGGAAAGTTGTTGAGATCGATGCATAGCTGACAGACCTGGATAAAACCTTTTCTTGGAAAGGTACAACTAGTATTTCAATCTTAAACGTCCATAACTTGGGGGGAGGAGCACAGGGTGGTCGTACTAGTGGAAGTGAGATGGGTGGGCTTGCCATAACTAGTCTTAGGGGAAGTGATAGTGCCACTGGTGGCTCTTCCAAAACTCCTTGGGCTAAACCATTCCAGGTTCCTTCTTCAGTGGAACCCCTCTCCAAACAACAGAAGGACTCACCATGTTTGCAGACAGAGCATCTTCCACCGCAAACTCTTACACCAATGGCGGACACAAAATCACCCACTACATCTCAAGAGGAATGATGGGAATGCCCCATCACCAAAGAATTACCCTTAGCTTAATGTTTTGTCTGAACAGGTTTCCTTTTGGCTTCGCCTCGTGTAGGCTTGTAGATAATGTCTATGGTTTTTCTTTAAAAAAGTTTTACTATATGTCTTTTTTTAGTTTTAGTGGGGCTTTGTTGGTTTCAAACAACCCAATATCTTTATTTATCTGTCATGAACAATATCTACAGTCTTAAACAATATCAGTATGCATCTAAATAGACAGGAGTCATATTTTTTGAGAGGCTCTGAAGAAAGCCTAGTCTCCTTCAACCTCTGTCAATCATGAGTTCTTTTTTATGTGATTTTTGCCCCTGTAATATAATTTTCTATGCAGTTTACAAAAAAAAAAAAGTGTAGATATGATTCCTTCTTGTCAAAAGTGGTTGCACACACATTCCTTTTATGTTGCTTGTAAATCATAGAAAAATAAGCAATATTAAAAACAATTTTCTTGCAACAAGACATAAAAAATTTACCTTATAGATTTTCCTCTTCAGTGATTCCTCTATCCAACCATCTAGTGGATGAATCATAGATATTGCTTGATGATTTATATGATCTATAATCAGCCATATATTTTTCAATAGGATATATCTTCCACGGGGACAAGTCATGATCCCCTTGTTGTACATGTGACACAAACCAGAAAAATTTCTTCACTCACTGTTCATTCCCCATTGGTGTTGTTGAATCTAGGACATGTGGGAAGGAACCCTGAACCTTCTTTGCATGTATGAAACCTTCAGTAATCATACTTATGTTTGCACATTTTTCATTATTTTATTGCCCACATTGGGTGCTCTCATCCCAATCTTCCATGGGAGAGTGACTGTCTTCAAGGAACAACTCAAGTTTCCTTGGAAATAAATCAGGTTGGTTCTCATCAAACTATTTTGCACACTCTTCAAGCACATACCGAATAGAATGCTCCTCATGTTCCACCCACTCATGAGGTTCCTCCATGGATTTTTTATGCCATTTACCAAAAATGGATGTCTCTCAGGAAATGTTGAGGATTAAGTCAATTCTTGCCACTCTTGTTTGAATTGTTCTATCTTCATTTGTGATTCTAAGAGGGAACTTTGAGTGTATCTAAAATAATCTTGGGTGGACAACAAATCACCTTTGAGATTGTAGTTCTCTTCTTCATATATGAAAATAATTTATTGATCATGGAGTGATGCTTCCCGCAATAACTCAACAAGCTCAAAAATGTCATTTCTATCTGAAAGCAATTGTGATAAATTACCTTTGATTGTGGACATTGCTTTCTAGATATTCTCCATGGATTCAAAGAAAGATTGGTATTCCTTTAAAGAAGCTTCCCAACACATATTTGAAACTGAAGAATGAGTTTCATGGATAATTTTCAAGGCCTCTTGGATCTTTTTTTCCTCCATCTTCAATGACCCTGCAAGAAGATGAGATTCTTGTAGATGTTCCTCCTCTTCATTTTTCGTCACTGAATAAATTTCATGTAGTGCACTCGAGGTTTTGAAATCTGATCCATATGTTGTTGCGGCAATATATTCATCTTTTAATTCCTCAACAACATAATTTTGGCTACAACTTAAGTGCTCATTCATCCTTGGTGCACCAAAAATATATTCTCTCAATTTTTCATCCTTCATACTGCATTCATTTTTTACACCAGAATCCTGAACCTCATCACTAAAGGACTCAACCATTCTGAAATTTTCACTGGAAGTGGCTTCCATATCATATTTACACAATGACACATAAAAATAATAATTTACTAACTCCATGTGTCATGCTCTCCTCATTATGTGGTGGATTTATAATGGCTTGTTCACCCACCCATTTCTCTGCTTCACACCCTACTGAGATGTGCTCAATTTCTGATTCCTTGTGAGGCTCAAGGGGTGACTATAAAACTAGGGAATATCAATCCATTTTCTGACCAAAGGATTAGGTAAATTTAATAGGTGATATTCAATCCTAAAATAATTTTATTTACTTTTTATAACACTTTGGGGCAATTCCTGAGAGTTCTTGGGAGTTTCGGGTGATTTTGGGCTTTTTGGTAGTTTTGCCCTAGAGAGACACTGCGCAGAGGAGGATTATAAAACATAGAATGGACACAATTAAAAAAATGTTATGGAGTTATTTATGGGTACTTGGGTCTTTTAGTGGCCCACCACAACTTACGAACCAGTTTTTGGATGAGCATAACTCTATTTATGCAAGTAATGGAAAAACTAGTTTTTTAATACTAGCTTTCTAGCTAGGGTCTGAAATTGAGAAAATAAATAATTCCAGATTGATTTATGTACTGATATGAAATATTAAAGATATATATATCACTCCATTTAACATAAATAAACCATTCAATCACTCTCACATCCTCATAAAATCTTTATTGCACTAAAATTCATCAAATTCCACCAATATGCTGATAAAGCAGACTTTTAATGTGAAATAAAGAAGGTAATATCTGATGACTGAGTTATTTCTACTTGAAGCACTAAAATAGAAGAGTTATAATCTTTTCACATATCATAATTAATATTATAGAATGACCAATACAAAGGAGGTTCCAAAATCATGGGCAGGAGGCCCGAATCCTCATTGGAAGAGGGTTGGGAGCATAGGTGAAGAATGTGCTTCACTAGAGCTTGACTTGTAGTGATGGAGGCTGTAACATACTTCTAAAATAATATTCATTGGATGAAATTATAACTCCATATACCTGTAATGGATATAAAGGGATATGGAAGAGAAGGGAGGATGAGTTTGGGGATCATCACCCAATGGTTTGAGGCACAACACTCAGAGAGTATGCTCACATAGCATAACCACAATATCAAAACATCCAAACTGAATAATGGAGCTGGAATGCTTGTTTTATAGAATTAATGTTGACATGTTGAGCAAGTTACTTGGCTTGGTGACCTGTGAGAATAGGTCACCCATGAGTGGACATACTTTCCTTTGTTTTCTTTTCTTTGCCTTTCCTTATTTTTCTTCTTTTTCTGTCTTTGGACTTCTTTTCTGAACTTTCCTTCTTTTCATACTTTCTTGTTTTTCTTGTTTTATCTTGATTTTTGGATTTATGTTTCTTTTCTTTAAATATTCCTCTTTTTATTAAATTGAGCACATAGATCTATGGACAAACACACAACTCACAAAATAGATCACACAATTTACACAGTTATTGAAGAATGAAACAGTGCAAAAATGGTTTGCAGCTACGAATGCTTTGCATTAATCAAAGAGTAATTAGATAATAATTACAATGAACTAAAATGGATAAATATCCACAAGCAATTCGAATCCACATGAGGAAATTTAGATTGATTACACTCTACTTGAATGTAGGTAACTAAGACCTTGTCTAAATCATTATCAGAGGACTCAATGGTTAACTGACCTTGTCTAAACCATCACCGGAGTTCATCGAAGTTATAAAACACAACTCAAGTGTTACATTCAGTGTTGACTAAAGCTAAATGACCGTGGTAGGTGAGAAATGCGCCCCTCCTGCATGCAACCATGCAAACCTAGTGCTAACTAAATGTAGAGGACTAGAACTGAATGTAACTGACTTCTAACTTAGCTTGACTAGTCACCAACTCAACTCAACCGACCTTGGTTTCTTTCAACACTCCTAGTGGGTCCTAAATTGTATGGATTGGTCTAGGAGGCTCCTAAACTTATGCATTCAAGTGAAATCATTGGCATTAGGCCTCAATTAGTGTTCCTCACACATTAGTAACTGAAACATGTGCCCCAATTAGGCCAAGTGGACCCAATGGTACTAGTGACTAAAAATAGACTGGATGGACTCCCAATTTATACATGACTCCTGATTTAGACATATGACCAAATTGGACAAGGGAGGATTAATAATCCTAATACCCCCCCTGAATGCTAACTTGGACAATCTGTTGGCCCTAGTAACTAATACCATAGATCACCCATTACATCAAGTAAAATAAGGTAATTTCTTGATACAAGGAGTTGGGGAAAGAACCACATGGGAAAAAAGCACCCCCTCTATCTAAGTAGGTAGAATCAGGTCTCAAGTTTGAAAAAATTGAAAATATGTTGCTACAATCTTCATCTTTCTGAGGTAGGGAAGCAACATGCATGGTGTGTTGTGCACAGGTATTCTAGGGCCTGGAATGTAGACTTCTCTTTCTTCTCCAAAATTGATGATGGAAGGATGGAGGAATGTATCCTTTGTCTCTTGTTGGATGAAGAGGTGTATGATCATATCCAGTCTTCTAAATGTAGTGAGACTGAGCCCTTTCCATATAACATCTTACAGGTATTCTATTGCATCTCTTTGAAGGAGGTAAGATTGCATGGAATAGTGCAAGGGTCTTTCATTTGTGAGTGTCAAGTGATTTTCTAGTCATCTTCCTAGCTTCCAATTTGGAAGTAGGGACTGAATCTAGATCCGAATCACCCTGAATCTCAATCTCATAAACTGATAAAGATGGATTCGCAATACTAGTAGAAGCTGCAAAAGAAGTAGATGCAATGATTTTACCTTCCCTTGCAAGTGGATGCTGAGAGTGCACTGGTTATGAAGGAGGCATTAAATGTGAGAACTCATATGCTTTTGAGGCATGATTTGCAACACCCTTCGCTATGATGTTCCCAATAAAGATATCTGTGATCTCCATTAAGTTAGGACCAAATATCACTCCCTTTGGAGATCTAGTATGGGTCATCTGGTAGATAGATAAGAGGTTTGAATATAGGGAGGGAACAAATAACACATCTTTTAACCTTCCATGTTCAAGCTTGACAGAGCCCTTCCCTTTTGTTTGTACTTTACTGTTATTTACCATTTGAATACTAGGACCATCAAAGGACTGAAAAGAAGGAACTGATTCTCTGGATGTAGCCATATGATTGGAAGCTCCAGAATCAATGAGGAAGACATGAGTTGATGAGAAGCTAGCCTTCAGTGCATGGCCTTTCCTTTGGTATTCTTCACCTTCTTCTTCAGAGTCATCCTTCCTTGCGCTAGTAGGTGCAGAAATGTTATGTTTCTTCAAAAGAAGAGCCATTTCATCAAGTTGTCTTCTCATATAGGAGATTTCTAAATGAAATCCCCTTCAACAGTAATAGAAGAGGACCTTTCCTTTTCCATTCTTCTTGCTTCTGTTTGAACCTGAAGGCTCCTTTGACTACTCTTTCTTCACAGGAGACTCATATATTTAGTTCCCTTTGTCATTTGCTACCTTATCTCCTCTTGCAACCAAATAATGATCTTTGTAAGATCAAATGATCCCCATTTGGATCAATTTATCATTCTTAGAAGTGAGAGATTGGATGAAGGAATCAAGAGTGGGTATCTTCCAATTTGGAGTAGTGAGCCTTACTGTTTGGAAGGTTAATAGAAATTCTGAGTAGTATGAATTGAAATTTGTGGGAATGGAAAGGATGAGATGATATTCATCCTTCTCCACTTTGCATTGCTTGAATTGATATATCAGGTTCTTGAACTTTGGGAAGAATTCATTGAGTGATTCGAAGTTGGATGGATTAAGAGTGATCATATCATTTTCTAGCTGACGGACCCTCATCTAATCCTTCTTATCAAATAAGGAAGCAAGATTGTCTGAAATCTCCTTGGGAGTCTTCAATCCTTGGATGTGGAATCGAAGATCTCAAGAGACTAAGGAGAATAAGTGTAGTATGCATTGAAATTTTTGGGAATGGAAAGGATGAGATGATATTCATCCTTCTCCACTTTGCATTGCTTGAATTGATATATCAAGTTCTTGAACTTTGGGAAGAATTCATTGAGTGATTCGAAGTTGGATGGATTAAGAGTGATCATATCGTTTTCTAGCTGACGGACCCTCATCTAATCCTTCTTATCAAATAAGGAAGCAAGATTGTCTGAAATCTCCTTGGGAGTCTTCAATCCTTGGATGTGGAATCGAAGATCTCAAGAGACTAAGGAGAATAAGTGTAGTATGCATTGAAATTTGTGGGAATGGAAAGGATGAGATGATATTCATCCTTCTCCACTTTGCATTGCTTGAATTGATATATCAGGTTCTTGAACTTTGGGAAGAATTCATTGAGTGATTCGAAGTTGGATGGATTAAGAGTGATCACATCATTTTCTAGCTGACGGACCCTCATCTAATCCTTCTTATCAAATAAGGAAGCAAGATTGTCTGAAATCTCCTTGGGAGTCTTCAATCCTTGGATGTGGAATCGAAGATCTCAAGAGACTAGGGAGAATAAGTATCCATGAGCTTCATTAAGCCTGTTCCAGTACTTTTCTTTCTCATGATTCAAAACTAGCACTGCCTCTATTTCTTCTATGAGTCTCAAGAGATTCTTGGTGCAGAGCAGTAACCCCATGTATTCCTTCCACTACTGATAGTTGAAGGGAGTAAGAAACTCTACTGGATGAACCATTTTGAATGAAGTAACAAGGACTGAGCTGCTGTAGCAAATGCAGTGAGAAGAAAAGGCTGCTTGTAGCGAATGCTGTGAGAAGAGTTGATAACCCATCACACAATCAAACATAAAGAGTAAGGTCAAAAGTATTCAATTTTGGAATTTCCTTCCCACCCAGAATAGTTGATCAATCAAGCTTGATCAATAATTTCCTAACTTGGGATATTAAGTGGTAAATTCTCTACTTCTCGTGTAGTACTAGAAGGAGCATTTTTTCTCAAAAAAATGATCCTGCTGGAGATCTGAGGAGGAGAGGTGTCTTGTCTACTAAGGCTCTGATACCATATTAAATTGAGCACATAGATCTTTGGACAAACACACAACTCACAAGATAGATGAGACAATTTACTCAGTTATTGAAGAATGAAACAATGCAAAAATGGCTTGCAGCTGTGAATTCTTTTCATTAATCAAAGAGTAATTAGATAATAATTACAATGAAGTACAATGGATAAATAGCGACAAGAAATTAAAATCCACACGAGGAAATTCGAATTGACTACACTCTACTTGACTGTACGTAACTAAGACCATGTCTAAATCATTATCATAGGACTCAACAGTTAACTGGCCTTGTCTAAACCATCACTGGAGTTAATAGGAGTTCTAAAACACAACTCAAGTGTTACATTCAGTTTTGACTAAGGCTAATTGACTGTGTTAGGTGAGAAATGTGCCCCTCCTGCATGAATCCATGCAAACCTAGCGCTAACAGAATGTAGAGGACTAGAACTGAATGTAACTGAATCCTAACTTAGCTTGACCAGTCACCAACTCAACTCAACTAACCTTGGTTGGTTTCGGCACTCCTAGTGGCTCCTAAATTGTAGGGATAGGTCTACGAGGCTCCTAAACTGATGCATGCAAGTGCAATCAATAGAATTAGGCCTTAATTAGTGTTCCCCAAACTTCAGTAGCTGAAACATGTGGCCCAATTAGGCTAAGTGGACCCAATGGTGCTAGTGACTAAAAATAGACTGGATGGAATCCCGATTTAGACATGACTCCTGATTTAGACATATGACCAAATTGGACAAGGGAGGATTAATAATCCTAATACTTTTCTCATTTTTGGCAACATTTTTGGACTCTAGTGCTTACTTGACTTGGAAAGTTTATTTCCACATCATTTAATTGCATAATTAATAAAAATATTAATTGCACATATCATATTAGATGCTCCATAATTATTTATTCCAAGTGGGTAGCAACTATGGATAAATTTAAATGCACACTCCTAGTTAATTAATTGGCTCATCTTAACCCCTTATTAATTATTTAATTGAGTTTGTCACTAGGATCGATGGGGTTCGATCTACTTCATGGTGCCTTCAAAATGGGAACATGAAAAAAACATACTTTATTTTCCTTCTAGCGAATATCTGGTATGCTCATTTGGTTTCTTAGTGTTGAAACTAGGCTCTGATACTATTTGTAATATCCCCAAATTTTGAAAAAAAATAAAAAATTATCCGGCTAGTCAAAACTACCTATGCTGGACATTATTTGAACTTGTGCAGAATGTGTCATACTTTGTTTACTGTACTGTAAAGTAGTAAGCTATTCTTACGTTCGTTTTTCATATTTCTTGATGTGTTTATTTAATGTATACTTATGTTGTCATGATGTTTCTTACTACCTTTATCTAGGGTTATGAATTTACATGTATGATAGTTAATTTGATTACATACTCATTGATTATAACATTTGATTATTTGTTGTGTAAACAATTCTTACTTAACTTTGTTATTGGAAAAAAGGGGTGGAGTCGCGAGAATAGTTTCCCTTGTAACTACCTGAGTGGTAACTGTTTTCTACTTGTTACATCAGGCTTACTTAGTTCTTATGAACTAATACACTACTTTTCATTTTGCGTGCAGGTAAACTTGGCGATGGAAAACGGCTTATAAAAGCTGAACCACTCATATTGTTTGTTCATCACTAAAATTCCACTTGGGCGACGAGGGACTTGCAGTCCTATTCTAGTAGTTACTATAATTTATATTGGTTAATATTTACACCAGGTAGGGTGTTTCACTAGAATATGTTATGCAGATTACACTTATTGTTTTTACAGATTTGTTGACATGGTCGTAATTACCATTGTAAAAAAATACTTATATTGTTCACATTTTGTATGGTATCGATATGTTATAAGCTGGTTCATGTGGTGATATGGTATTTAACACTTGGGAGACTTGGTTATATGCTAACATGGTTTTAGTTGTAATATTTAAAACCATAACATGGTTTTAGTTTTTTATTTCATATGCCATGGAATTATGTCTAAATCTATGTTATTCGATGTATAATTTACATGACACTTTAAACAATACTTGGATCTATGTTTTAAGGGGTGATATAAACTATACAATGTGGGTTTTGAATTTGGTTGATGGAATCCAGGGTGGAGACATTAATGTGCATTGAAATGCATGGGACTCAAGCTTAGGTCTTGGGTCACAGGTTGGTTTGGATCATTTGCAGTAGGGTTGCATGAGCTCTACCTCTGTGCTATGTGATGGAGTGGAACTTGGGAGGCTAGCTGCAATGGAAGGTGTGTATCCATTCCGGTTTGGCAGCATTGTTGTCTATTCGGTTTGGGTTTCTAAGCGTACTTCTCATCATGGCATCTACTCTATGTTTTAGGTTGCAGGGCGTGATGCAAATCGTGGTCATGGTTCATGGGTAGCTCTATGGGAAAAACCATACCCATTGGGGTAAGCCTGATATAAGAAGTGTTTAACTTGTTCCCTCAATTGATTACTTCTTGTGACTGAGTTAATACTCATCATGGGTTTGAATGCTTGGCTCTAGTTTCTAATGGTTGTGTTTTGGAAAGGGGTCTATCTATAATTTTAATGGGTAAGCATTGTCGATGCTCTAGGACTTGGGGTTTTTATTCCTAGTTGGGGTTTAGTTCCTTCGGGCGGGAACTTTAATGTATTCAGGTTTTAGTAATGGGAACTATGTATCACAAATGTGATTGGGTAAATCTCGACAGGATATATGTATTGGAATAAGTTAATTTTATTGAAATAATGGCAGCACCATTGCTTGCAATGGTGCAAGGGAAAGTTTAAATGACTGTGTAACCCCTTATTGCTTTTGGCAATGTTTATGTTTGTATTTATCTCCAATATTTTCATTTACTTTGTCGATTTCATGGTTAGCACTCTTCTTCTTTGCACTATGAGGATTAGAAATCAGTGGTTAATTTCATTGTATGAAATCGTTACTGTGTTGTTGGCGTTTGGATCCATGCCATGAAGGGCAATGGAATTCCTGCCATTTACACTGCAAATTTGTAGTTAGATGAATGGATTTTTTTTATTATATGGAATGTGTGTAATCGAAATCATTGTTTAAAATACTTTATGGATAAAAGTTGACAGAGTTGTTGGCTTTGGGGGCCATGCCATATGTGGCTTTGACATTCTCTTGATTTGAGCTGTGATAGTGTATTGTACAATTGCAATATTGATTTTATTGATGAAACTTGTTTATGGATAAATATTTATGTTTAAGATGTAAGAGCCATGACAGGGTATAACCCTTCGACGGTTGTCATTGCTGTTCTCCTAGCATTGACAGTGTTGCGTTAATGTTTAAGGGATTTGTTAAAATATAAGGTCGAGGGCCATAGTTACAATAAGTAATTTTATTGGGTCTTTCGACCTTTGTGCAAATATTTGATGTTTTATATTACAGCTTGTGTATTTATATATATAGCATGGCTTAATAGTGGAATTCTACAGTGTGAGGTAAAAACCAAATACTAAATCCTACAAGATTCGTTACTGTGATTTGTAAATAAACAAACCTATAGGAATTGATCCTCAGTCGTTACGGTTGTAAGGGTTTATATATGTATGGGTTCAATTTGGGCAAAATGCCTACATGAATCAATCCTGTGACCTCTGCGTAATTATATTTATGCTTTTAACGCATGTTGTTCATAGTATTATGGTTGATTTATTGCATTGGGGATTTCGTTATGGCATTCAATTCTTATAATGTAGTTTGTAAGTATTTAAAGGGTTTGATTTATTATATCCGCAATGGATTTATTATGTGATAGTTTCTTTACTGCATACGATTTCATGGATGTACTTGGTATAATAAATATATGGTTTTATGTAGATTATTGTTTATATTCTAAGGCCATTAGATAGTCTCGATGTTTGGACTGTAGATTCAATTTATGAAATTATTTGATTAATGGAAAAAAGATATTTTTTAACCTTGGTTCTTGCTAGAAATAATTATAGACCCTCAGAGGTCTTCGATGGTTTTTATTTTAGCTTTAATACTTTGAATTGATGATTATTCTTAAGTATAGAATAATGTGTTTATAATATTGTTTCATTTAGAAAATTGTTCTGTTTATACTTGATATAATATAAATGATTTATTTATTAAGTTCTGTCTACTATATTAGTTAACTGTATTTTATATTTAGGTTTATTTTATAGCTTAACCTGAATTAGTCTTTTATTCCTAATTATAGTTCCTCTAGCAATATGGAATATTCCAATATAGTTCTTCGGTAAATAAACATATCGACACTGTTAGAGTAATTCCTAGGTTTTAGAAAAAACAAAGTTTAAGTTGTAAATACATGCAGAACTAAGTATAGCAGAAATAAACCCTAAATATTTCTTAAACGAGAATTAATTTACTGACATAGGGTTTATAAATAACATGTAAACCCTTAGAGATTTTGACAGGAAAACATTTGTAAACATAGGGTTAGAAATATAACATGAAAAATTGCATATTCTACCCAAAACATATACTAGATAATGAAATAGGAAGTCAAGGACCTCATACCTGAAAGGTGAAGCTAGTCCAACGGTTGAAACCTACAAACTCAATTAACCAGCATTAACAATTTATCGACAGATCTGACCTCTATATAGATGATTGAATCACTTGGGAACTACCACGTTCAACCCAACCATGACCTGAAACCATTATTGGTTTTAAGCCGGATCCCCCTAAGTTGGTTCAAATATGCACATAGCTTAGAGATCCTAAGGTAAGGCTTCCCTAACTGATATGTCAGGTCTGGACCAAATCTCCTTTTTCCTCTTAGGAAAATGTTCTCGAAGAACTCTCTTGCGAATAATCAGAGAGAATAATGACTCTAAAAATGTGGAAGAGATCCCCAAGCCTCTCTTTGGCTTGGGACTTTATAGACAGACTTTTCAGTCAAAGGGGCAGTTAAGTCAAGAATAAATTGATTTCTTGATTTAACCTTTTTTTTAATCTAATTTAGGTACTTTTAATATTTTAACTTAGGAAATTTTAACTAGTTCCTAATTGGACTTTTGCAGGTATTATAATATGTAATTTTCTTTTAGGAATAATAATAATAATAGATATAGCTTTTCCTTCTTTGTTACATTATTAATATTATTACTATTCTTACTTTTTACACATACCATGCATAAAATATATAATAATATATTATTTGTTAAAATTTGTCTTTGGGTATCATATATTATGATCCCTAAACTTATGATACTTTCTTCATTA
Source organism: Pseudotsuga menziesii (assembly GCA_001517045.1). Lineage (NCBI taxonomy): Eukaryota > Viridiplantae > Streptophyta > Pinopsida > Pinales > Pinaceae > Pseudotsuga > Pseudotsuga menziesii. The sequence continues at coordinate 664,570 of LPNX010675932.1, forward strand.
AGGTCATCAGGTAGGTGGTTAGGTCTACTAATATAGGAAACTCTAAACATCCTTGCATGTTGGATTCCCTCATATAACATGGTAGTTCTTCAGTACTTGATGAGATACACAAATTCGAAATTTGATTTAATCACTTATAAATAAGTCAGATGAGATCAATATTTTTCTCGAGTTGTTTTCACTCGACATAATTAATTCTTTTCAGTAAATCCTAGTGCTTATCCATAGCCCATACTCAATGATAAAAATAAGGAGTTACAAACTCAGTGCAATTCCAAATCTCCTCGCTCAACACTAATGCTAGGATTTACTTGGAGGATACATCTAGGGATACAATGACCAAGGATTCGATGTTCCAGAGCTTATGATCAACATCAACATCGAATTCTCTAGGGATTATTCCCAACACTTCTTATTTATCTTTTCATATGTTCTAGAGCTTCATTGTCAACACAAATGTCTCAAAACTCATGTGCTCCAGAGCTTCTTGCTTGACACAAAACATCAATTTACCCATGTGCTCAAGAGATCCTAGCTCAACATAAAACATCTCATCAACCATTTGCGTTAGGGTCCACGCCCAATAAAAGAAAACACACACACACACATATATATCATATGCGATTAGCTTATGCCCAATAGATCATCATGTTCATATGTAGTGGGTTCCTTGACCCAGTATATCAAAATAAAACATCAAGCTAACATCATATTCTATGGGGCTAATGCCCATAAATGTTAGGTCAAAAAGTTGGGATATTAGAGTATAAATTATTTTTTATGATTTTGTTAATAAACAAAAGAATATGAATTCCTTATATTTAAATATATATAAAGTTAATACCAATGAAGTTATTAATGGATTATACATGGTGGGTATCTGTAGCTAAGATATAACAAATATTTTTTATAATTAATGTTGTCGATTCATTAATAACATAGTATTACAGATGATGATGTGTCTAGAAATGTTGAAACTATATAGATCTAGGTACAAATACTAGAGTCATGTAATGTGAAAAGAGATTAATACCCAATAATTCATGTAATAAATTTATTATCATTAGTCATCGTAGGAAAATGATAGAACACATAATAAGATAGAATGGTGTATTTCATTAATCCTTGATGAATGAAGTAGATAATATAAACAAGAACCCTAGACTAAATATGAATTAGGTATTTATGATCCCTAATTAGGATTAACTGGAGTCAATATATCCCCACGATAGAATGTACACTCCCTAGGGTAATTTAACTACCCCATCACTACCCTAAGTTAACCATAAGTGAACTAGGAAACACTCTAACAATAGTTCCAATTGTATGCAATCTCAAGTGATTGAGTTTTTTTGTTATGCAATCGTACTTAATTTTTAAGTGTAGAATAACCACGAGGGGTTCACTAGCAAGGAAATATTATATCATGTCCATTCATATTGGGGGCTTGAATACTCCTAAACACCTCAAAAATATATTGCCTCGTTTTAATGGGTTAAGGGGGGATTTTTAATTTGACATAGCAATATAAATATTGGCGGTTATTTTATTTGGGTGGGATGATGGATAACCTCCAAATCATGGGATGGATTCATACCTCCAAATCACGGGATCAATTCATTCCTCCAAATCATGTGTTGGATTCATATTAGTCTTGGTTTCTGCCAAAGAATAGCCTCCAGATCACAAGATATATTCATACCTCCAAATCATGGGATGGATTCATATTAGTCCTAACTTCTGCTAAGAAATAACCTCCAAATCATGGGATGGATTTATACCACCAAATCACGGAACTTGTAAAGTCTTTTTTTTTTAAATAATATTTTAGAGTGGTGTTCAAGCGGTTATTAATATTCAATCAAAACTTGCTCCACGACAATGAAGAAAAGTGAGATCAATCTTTATTGACTCACTAGAACTAAGAAAGTTAGATCAAAATCTCTTAACTAATTATTTATTTGATTTTTTTTTCTTCCTTAACATTTTCATATTGTGAGTTATGAATAGTTGTTAGATTGAGTTATATTTGTCACATTCACAATTGTAATTCCAATTCTTATATATAAGGAATCTGACTTAATACTGCACTAGAACTAACAAGAACATAGGTGAAAATCTAAATCCTTATTTACATACCATATGTTTTATCGCTGGCATGAAATGGTATCATTTAAGTCTCACAATATGTGCATATTTATAACTATTGCATGCTTGAAAATTAACAATGGATTTTTTCCCCTCTCCTGTAAAGGTAAAAAAAAGTAGATATAACACAAGAAAAGGTAACTAAATATATTTAATTCCATTGATTTCACTGAATAAATGTAGAGGAAGTTGATGCAATTCTTTGCATATTGTGGATGACCTAATCCAAGTTATGCACATGATCATATGGTGTTATTGGAAAGTAAGAGGAATTTTTCTATGTTCATTTGACTTCAAACATCAATGATGTTTGTTTTTATAGGAAGGTACGGAAGTCCATCCACGAAAGGGTTTCACTTTTTCATTTTTATGGAATTTAATTTACTAAGCTCACAGAAAACATGAGCTCTCAATGGTTATACTAGTATTTATATGATATAAATTGGTAGATTGGTAGGATGTGGTGTGAAACATCTGCAATTATCATCATTTCTAAGAATTGCATTGACTATAATTAGTATTTTACATTATTTGTTACATTGATATCTTTATTGGGTTTTATTTTACTCCCATTACTATTTTGTTGGGTATTCCACTATCCAACGATTCAAATTGATCAGTCACCCCTACAATCCTAATGGGATCATCATTAGCACTATACTATTGTTTTATTTAGCATCATGTTTTATTATACTAAGATGCATTAGGGATCCTTATTGTTACAAGTTGATAATATGATAAAAAGAGGCTATTAAAAATGGGTTGATAAAAATGTATACCTACAATATATGGTGAAACTAGGGGTTTTCTTAATTAGAAATGTATATTTCCAGGGGGTTCAACATTACAATTTAGGAGGTATTTTCCAATATTTAGTGAAATTAGGGATATTCTTTAAGATACTATGAACGATTATGCTATGCAACAAGTTCACTAAGTGAACCCCTTGTGAGATTAGGCCCTCTAGTTTGTGGATCATTAAGATTTTTGGATCTAACTTAGACTTGATAATTACTATTTTTTGTTTACTCTCTTTTATTTGTATCAGATTTGTTAGCACCATACCTGGGATAAATGGTCGGGAAAGGGGTTGAAATTGTTTCAGGGGCTTATTCCTAAGCCTGAAATTCCAAAATGGTGAAAAAAGAGGAAAGGAAGAAGTGGGCAGGGCAAAAATTTGGTCGTCAAAAGTGGAAAATACACATTTTCAATCCCGTGATCTACAATCTGCCAAAAAGGAAGAAGAAAAAAGGTGCAAGAAAAAAGGAAGAAGCGGAAAAGGAGAAAATTCAGTCATAAAAGTTGGTAAACCCGTGATCCTCTTTCCACCATTCGCAGAAAGGAGCTTGTGGAAGGATGGTGATGAGTATATAAAGTGGAGGACATAGTTTTGATTTAAAATAGATCTACAGCCGAGATCTATTCCACAAAGCATAGCATGCACATCACAAAATATGAGAGGAGAATCAACGGAGTATGGAGGAGGTTGTAGAGAAGGTAGTGGTTGTCCAACCAATCACTACACAATCAAAGAAGAAGGGGTGGAGGAGCCTTTAGTCAAATATTAGAGCCACTCCATTACCTCTGCTACAGAAGTTCACTCGAAGATGCTATGAACAATCATTTTCATCAAGCGATCCTCAATCCCAGATGTCAAGTTTTTCCATTTTTTTCAGTTATACGCACCCCAATGTGCTTTCTCCATTTGTTTTATGATCATGGTGAATCCCCCATGACAGATTTTGTTAGGATTTTGTACATTTGGGTTTAATTCCCATGATGTAGCTAATTTTGTCTCTATGTTTTGAGATTCGACTTGGGAGCTTACTGAATTATAAATATACCTTTGATGGAGGAGGAAAGGGTTCGACATTCATTTCTGAAGCCTCTGTTCTTGGTTTTGCCACTTAGATATTTTTTGGGAATTATTTAATGAAGAAGTATGTTCTAAGTGTCTTAGATTCATTAGAGTGTTCAACGTTCAATCTATGTTTTCCTGTATGCTCAATTTCCATGTATGTGTGAAGTTATGCTAATACGTTTCTAGTTGTATGCAAGGAATCCGTTCTCTGTTTAGCGCTCCTTTCATTAGAAAACATATTTGTTATTTTTTTATGTTAAATGTATTGGAATTCATCCTCTATCAGGTGCTCCATTTTGGTTATCATCCTTTATTGTTTATTCTGCTAAAGGTGTTTTAAGAGATTCATCCACAGATAGATGCCTCCTGTTTCATTGGGCTTCTTCTCATTCCCCCTATCATATCTTAAATTTATTTGAATGAATTTTAATGCTCATGTTACCTCAATTTGTGAAGGATAATAACCTATCATTATTGTTGTAAGCCCCTTTAATTTTTCAGGCTTAGACTCCATTTCCCAATGGTGTTTTCTCTTTGTTTGTATTACACTCTTATAAATGCAAACAACCTATTCTCATCATAAATATAGCCTTATGAATTATTGCTTAAATTTATATGTGTATGTGAATGAGATTTGTGAAACTAAGAGAGCCCTCTCTAACTGTATAGTCTAGAGTAAAGTCTAAAGTTTTTTTTAAAATGGTTACCCCAGTGATCTTCTACCACAACCATAGGAAAATAACTGGGTGATAACATCTTGGCGTCCTTGCTGGGAACTAATTACTATTATCTCCTTGGTGAAATGACTTTGTTCTAGTTCTACGACCTGGTTGAGCAACTAATAATAAACACATGTTGGTTGTATATGCTTTGGCGACTCAACTCAAATATTTTGGAAGGTGACTCCTTTGGGAATACTGGTGGCCAGAAAGACCAATACGAGGAGCAATCCTGATGCTGAATCTTTTCGAGAAATTTTCGATCCAGAGATTCTGATTTGGAAATCCAATAAGTGACAAAGGTTAGAGAAATTTATTTCTTTAGCTGCTAAAGGTTTTGTTTCTATTAATGATATATCTAAGCATTGTAATGAGGAATTTCGGCTAGTTTTCCCTAGGACTAAGTATGAGTCCAACCTATCTGAAGTAGTTTCTGATCCCTCTATGTTCATCTAGGAGGATTTTGGCGAGTATTGTTGAATCCCAATCGAATTCCTACGATGATTCCTATTATAATTTAGTACTTCTTATTAGACATGAATGGTACTACTCATATCTTTAACTTAGGAAAAAGGTTTCCAAGATACATTACAAAAGGTCATCCACAAACTAAAACACAATGGAGGCTTGATAGTCTCCATGTTCTTCTATTGGTAAAGTTCTAGTTTCCCATGAGTTCGTCTGTGATGAAATAATTATGCTATTTTCATTGAGGTATCAACTACAATTGGATCTTATTTATGTTGAACAAACTATCTATGAGATGCCTACAAATAAATAAATTTCCTTTTGATCACATTCCATAAACAAAGGCCAAATATCTCCTAATTCTAAAAAACAAAGAACAAAGTTTCCATTATTAGTAGTGAAATAAACACCCAAGGATGAACATAGTTGCAAGTTTTCACTCTGCATTTAATCATCATTGTAGTTTTGGAATTGGTGTACAAAATTTTGGTTGTAATTACAACATATAACATCAAATAACATTTGTTTTGATATTTATTAAAGGAGTAAATAAATTTTAACATCAAATAACACTAATTCTAGGATTTATGCAACAAGGAGAAATTAAGCAAGGTAGAAACAAGGAGTAGTGCATTCCCAATTATACTGCTTATATGGACCTATCAACATTCTACCTTAGTTGAATAAAATTGGTTGTGAGATGAACAGTTTAGGAGTGCATTCCACTTTTCTATAATATGTTTGGTGTTGTTTTACCATCTCCCTCATACAAATTTGTTTTCATGTTGAGACTATTCAAATATTTATTTTGTTTAATAAATAGAATAATATGTTTGGCTTCCTTTTACTATCTAAATCATACAAATTTGTTTTCATATTATACCATTCAAAGCTTCTTATTTAATTAATCAAATAATAATATTTAACTATGTTATTTTTTATAATTATACTGTTTAATCTTTCATATTTTATATATTGTATTTAAATATAATAATAACGACTAAAAAAACATAACATAGTTGTAATATGAAAAAGGTGTCTGATGACTATATCATATATTGCAAAGCTATTAAAAAAATATTTGATAGTAGATTTGTATATGTACATGGTGTAAACACATATACTATTTATTCACATGACCCTTTCATATTAGTTGTTTTTATAACTGGCAATTTCCCCCGAAAGGTGCAATAATATGTCGATAGATTGTTGTTGGATGGTCAAATCGTGAAAAGGGAAAACTAAAATCGAATTAGTGTTTTGGGAAAAAAAATGCCAAAAAGGCGCAGGGACTAATTGTTTGCAATAATTTAGAGTTGGCCTTCTACTCTAAGCACCATCACAAATAGATTACTATTGTTGCAAAGAAGGCCAAGAAAGGTCAACTTTAAAAAGCCCTTCTAGGATATCACAAATATGCACTCAAATATTAAATGTAGACAAAGTTAGCCACGAAATGAATGTAATAAGCATTTTCGTAGCACTTCTCTCACTTAAAGCTAGGAAAACCTCTTTCTAAAGAGAGAGTATTTCTATGAAATGCTTAGTATTTATAAATTGTTAATCAACAAGCAAAGGTAAAAGGAAATAAAGAAATCAATTTACTACTTTTGATTGTGTTGCATATTTTCCCAACAATTTAGAAATAAAATAAAATAAAATTTGTAACCTAATTATCTTGTTTTACTACAACCTCCACTTTATAGTAAAATATCTATATCCATGTTAAATTCAATTACTTTGTTTTCCAACCAACTCAATTGTATAGTAAAATATTTATATTCATGTTAAATTTAAACAATATTCACTGATAAGCACAACCTTCAGTTATATCTAAAACTTTTACCATGTGATCAACTCTAGCTTAACATTTGGATAACATATTATAAAACATGTAGAGCATGTCATTAACTACTTAGGAAAAGAGACTTCAATATTTTTGTAAAACTTCTACACATATAAAAGAATCTCTCTCTGTATGTATATATATATATATAAGTATAAGCAAGTCAAGTTTATATTTGGCTATTAATGATATAATTATTTCATTTCATAAATTTAATAAACATTTAGCTTAGCCACTCATATACAAATTTAAAAAAAAATAGAATATAACATTAATCACTTACAAAAATTATTACCTTTTATTTATGTATAGAAGAATATTTATATATGAATATTAAATGAATTTTAAATAAAACTCCAAAATCAATAATATTTTTTATTTTAAATATTAGAGCTATAAGTTAAAATTAATGTAAATATTAAAAAGTTCATACATATAGTTATGGTGTTGAAAATAATGGCCTCTCTTCATGTTTTTCTTAGCTAAAACAACGAAAAATTATTAGAAGTTTGGATTACATGACATAGTTTAGAAAAACTCTTGGAAGTTTGGAATACATGACATGGCTTTTATTACAATATTGAGGTTTTCATTTTCACTCTATTTAAACATGGTGACATTTTAAGAAATTCAATCAATTTAACAATATATAAACCAAAGTAATTAAAATTATGGATTATTATAAAAATTTACATAGACTTTTTTTTAAAGATTTCCTATATTTACATAAAATTATATACAAGAGAGAAGACACAACATGAGGATGTATACATCTCATTCTCAAAGAGACAAAAATAAAGAGAATGCATAACTTGTAAAGTGCGAGAAGGATGAATCATATCATGTTGTGCAGCTCAAAACCAAGTTATGCCATCAACACGAGCTCTACGCCAAGTTTAGTAAATGTGACTTTTACAAACCACAGATACAGTACTTGGGTCACATCATCTTCGAGACGAGGATAGTTGTGGACCCAGAAAATATTAAATCCATAGAATACTAGTGTCACCAACATCGGCTCCTTTTTGGGATTAGCCAGTTATTACCAAAAGTTCATTGAGAACTTCTCAAGGATAGATTGTCCCATGACCTCATTGAAAAAGAAGGAAAAAAGGTTCTTATGGATGACCAAGTGTGAGTAAAGCTTACAAAATCTTACATAGTTTTTGACGACTGCACTGATACTACAAATTAAGGATCCTGATGGGGATTTTGTTGTTTGTATGGATGCAAGCGAGGAAGAGCTCAGAGGAGTCATCATGCAGAATGATTACGCTATCTATTATGAATCATGAAATTTAAAATAAAATGAGTAGAAATACCCCACCCATGATCTTGAGTTAGTGGCCATCATCCACGCCTTGAAGCTGTGGAGGCACTACCTCATGGGAAGGAAATTTCTTCTGAAGATAGACAATATGAGTCTGAAATATTTATTTGATCAATTGGATCTGAATTCCAAGAAATCCAGATGGTTTTCTTTCCTTAGCAAGTACCATTTCAAGCTAAATAATATAAAGGGTAAAGAGAAAATGATTGTTGATGCTTTCAGCTGATGAAATCATACGATATATGACGTGAATTCAAGTCAAATAAATTTGTATTTACATGAGAGGATTAGAACGACCAACATAGTTGACCCTTTCTATGTTCAAATTCTCAAGATGGTCAAAGAGGACATGTTGTTCCAAAAACAAAAAGAGTACACGGTAGACCAAACAAGCCTGATATGGTCCAAAGAGAGATTGTACGTTCCAAAAGGAGGGGATATTCAGTCCAGCATCCTATTGGAATTTCATCGAACACTTTACTCAAGGCAGCCGGGATATCAAAATATGATATCCGTCGTTAAGAGACACTTTTTTTTCCCTAATTTAAAGGTTGACATAGCATTTTTTATCGCAAAATTTAGGAATGTCAGCTATTCAAAGCTAAGCACTGGAATCCTTAGGGGTTGTTGCAACCATTGCCGATTCCAAAATGGAAGTGGGAGGTTATTAATAAGGATTTTATCACGGGTCTACCTAAGAGTAAGAAGTAAAATGATTTTATCTTTGTAGTAATTGGCAAATTGTCAAAAGAAGTAAGGCTTCATTCTGAAGTTGACATACAAGAAAATACACATTGTCGATGTCTTATTGAAGGAGATATTTATATTGCACTTGATACCCAAGGAAATCATCTTGGATCGAGATACTAAGTTTACTAGGAACTTTTGGAGATCCTTATTCTCTAAATTAGAAACGTAGTTGAACTTTAGTACTGCTTATCACCCGTAGATAGATGGGAAAATAGAACGGGTAAACTGGATTGTAGAGGACATTCTTAGGATGTATGTCATGAAAAATCCCACCAAGTGTGAAGATTACTTGCATCTTGCATACTTTTCATATAACAACAGATACCGGACTTCCTCCAAGATGATTCCATTTGAGGTACTCTATGGATGGAAGTGTAGAACACCGGTATTTTGGGATATCCCGGTGGATTGACTCATGTTAGGGTTTGAATTATTAAAGGACTTGAAAAAATTGGTTGCTAAGGTCCAGGTGAACCTTAACAAAGCACAAGAATGTCATAAAAGTTACATGGGTAAGAAAAGAAAAGATAAATATTATCAAATACGTGACCATGTCAACTTGAAAGTAAAAGAAAAACAAATATCATTGAGCTTGGGAATGTGTGGTAAGTTAGCACATAGATTTTGTGGACCCTTTGAGATACTGGCCAAGAGAGGGCTAGTGACATATGAACTAGTGTTACCTGCTCACATCAGAGTCCATAATGTTTTCCATGCATCTTTATTAAAGAAATATGTTTATGATACTAAACATTGGATTGATTGGTCCTTATTATAGGTAGAACCTGAAGAGGAGTTTTCCCTTGAACCTCTTCATATACTAGAAAAGAGAGAGGTGCAACTCAGGAAGTGCACCATAGTCCAATTGAAAGTGCAATGGAAGCACTTTGAGGCTGATGAGGCTAATTGGGAGAATGAAGCCACCATGAGAAAGGATTACCCCACCTTGTTTCATGATTTCATTTTGAGTCCCTAGAACACCAGGGATGGTGTTGTTCTAAGCGGGGATGAATGTAATATCCCAAATTTTGACCTAGTACTTATGGGCATAAGCCCCATTGATTATGATGCTACTTTGATCTTTTATTTTTGTATATTGGGTCTAGAACCCCACTGCATATGAACATGATGATTTTTTTGATATATTGGGTGTAAGCCAATTACTTATTTTTTATGTATGATTTTATGTGTTGGGCGTGGATCTTGAAGCACATGATTGACTAGATTTTTTGTGTTGAGCGAGGAGCTCTGGAGCACATGAGTATTTGAATGTTCGTGTTGAGTGAGAAGCTCTGGAGCACATGAGTGTTTATATTTATGTTGAGCATGAATCTCTGAAGAACATGAAAAGATAAATTGGAAGTGTTGGGCATAATCCCCAGAGCCTTCCAAGTTGATCTTGAGCATAAGCTCTAGAAAATCAGATCCTTGGCCAGTGTATCCCTAGGTGTATCCTACAAGTACATCCTAGCATTAGTGTTGAGCGAGGAGCTATGGAATTTCACTAAGTTTGTAACTCCCTATTTTTTAGCATTGAGTATGGGCTCCAGATAAGCACTAGGAGTTACTGAAAAGAATTAATTATGTTGATTGAAAATGACTCAAGTAAAATATTGATCTCATCTTACTTATTTTAAGTGATTAAATGAAATTTTTATTTTTTTTATCTCATCAAGTACTGAAGAACTACAATTTTATACAAGGAAATCTGACATGCAAGGATGTTTAGAGTTACCTATCCTAGTAGACCTAACCCCTATCTGAAGGCATTAATAAAGAAAGTGTCCTAAGTTTAGGGATCATGATATATGATACCTAATGAAAAATGTTAAAAAATGATATGTATATAATGTTAGAATAATCAACCCACAATTACCTACCTTAAACATTAATTAAATCATTTTTGTCTTATTTACCTAGTCTCCTATATTCCACTCTATGCTAGTTTCCTTATACATGTCATAGAATTCAACACTTGCTAAAACTAAGTCATGGCATGCTTGGGAAACCTCCAGGAAACCATTTTTAGCATCTCTACTTTATTCTAGATCCTCCAAAGCACATATCTACTTTTTCTGCAAAGCTGCCTGTTTTATTGAGAATTAAGGCAAAAGGGAAAGCAAGACTAGATGTAGTTGACTTGTTTTTTTCCCACATCATTCTCGATCATTTTCTCCTAATAAAAGCATGTATGAGTTTTCTTTCCATCCCTTATTATCTTTCCTACTTGAATTTGCTAATTCGTGAGCCTCTAAGTGGATTTAAAATTTGCTTTATGCACCTATGGGGGTTTTGACTAGATTTAGTAAGCCTACTTTTTTACTATTTTGAATGGCATCCTTATGCATTTGAATCTCTCATATAATTATACATTGTAGCAGCCTATTACTTCACAAGTTTGGGTATTGCACACTTATTCAATACAAATTAGTGATTATGCTCCAATTCCAGTCTACTTTGATGGTAATTTTGCATGTTTGATTAGCAATTTTGTAAGTGTAATTTTTCTATCACTTGGGTTAAATTTCCACATGGTATTAGAGCCTTTGTATACTAAATTCTCTCCTTCCATATTGCTATTCTAGGTTCAACATCTTATCTGGGAGCATATTCTACTGACTGAAGGGCACCGTTTCTGAGCTGTGGACAAATCTCAGAAGATCACCTTGACTCCATTTAATTTCTTTGAATGGAAAGCTGAGATGGAGATATTGTTGAGAGTGAAAGGTCTCTACAAGGTGACTATGGAAACTGAGGTAGAGCCCAATGCAGTTGTAGAGAAAATAAAATGGCACAATAGGAGGGATGAGGCCTATGGTCTTTTATGTCTGAGCATTTCAAGAGACCTTCTCTTCCATCTTGATGGATTGACATCACCTAATGAACCGTGGGAGAATATTGTAAAGATTTTTGGTAATACAGATGAGATGAGAGGACATCAAGTTGAGAATGAATTGATCTCCTTGAGTGTCATGTCCCCGGTTTCGACCCCATTTGCATGATGTATATATTGTAATTAATCGTGGTGAGGAGCTCAAGGCAAAATCCCCACCATCAATTTTGTTGGGTATGTTTCGGCAATGGGGATAATTGCCGGTGGCATCTCGTACTATAAGGCACATTATAATTCGGCATCATGTAAATCCGCACATCAATTAAAATAAACCACAACCAGCTACGGCAGTGCAACGTTGAATGAAAAGGGCATGGTTCCAAAGGATAAGGGGTGGGGGATGTCAAACCTTGGTTTATGGGGGAAAAACCCATGTTTTATTACCTTGTGGTTTTCTACCTTTGTTATTGTCACCTTTCTTGTCTTACCCAACCTCTTTCAACCTCTTTAATGTTCTGTTGGGTAGTTGGGCAGCTATGGCTATTGGTGGATGGGCAGTTATTGCCTTTGGGAGTGGGGTGGCAGGACTGTCAGTCCTTTGCCCACATCCACACTCCACCCATGACTCCATGCTTGCCCTGCCTGTTCTGTTCTCCTCACGCACTCTTCCTTGGTCAGTTCACTCTACCACGATTTTGGGTTTGTTGGCTTCTCATGCAGGGGCTCTGGGCGTTTTTGGGTCTCACGCAGGTTTTCTTCCTCTCCCCACGAGTTGCTGAGTACCCACGAACTGCAAAAATCATGTCCTTCCTGTTGTGTGTGCATCCACGGGAAAAAACGGAGCTGTTTTTCTTCACGTAGGGCCTCCATTGTCTGTTATTTTTCCTTGCTGGGTCGGATTGTTTACCCACACGTAGGTATTCTTCTGTTTGGGGCGCACATAGTGAGCTGAGAGCCATGATTTTGCATCCACGACTGACTGTGAAGGGACATTCACGGTTTTGGCTGTCTCACAGATCAGTTGGGTCGTTTTTCCCTGTTGTAGTTTGTTTGATGTGGTGTTTTTGGGGCTATGCAATTCGTTTTCCACGTTTTAAGCTGTGACAGCTGATTGGTTGCCTGAGTGCAATGGATAGTCTTTGGACTGTGCTAGCTTGGCTTGGTTGCTGAAAGCCTGTGAAACCCAGCTGTGTTGTTTTGTTGCTTATGTCCCCTTGGCTATGTATAAGCCTGCAATTGACCCTTATTCCGGAGGAATCATGCCCAGCTCGGGGGTGGTAGCGTTGCTGAGAGATTGATGAGCAAGATGGCCTATGGTTGGGTGGAACGTTGCAGCGACGTAGCTGGTTGCGGGTGAATTCTTCACCAAGAGATAATTCTGCTGTCTTTACTGCATCTATGTAATTTATATTGGTGTTAAATGAATTATAATGAACATGGAGATTGCTGGAATGTGTGTGTTTGCTTCCGCTGTATGATTGAAGATAAATGCATCTGTGTATGCTTAATTCCAGCATTTGTTTTCTGTTTATGTTCATGGGTTGTTTGCCTGGCTGTGTTTGATGCGTTCGTTGCGTCCTCTTCGCTGGTTGGGGGCTGGGGACGTGACATTGAGTCCCAGCAGCTTCGAATCCTTGCAACTCTACTTTTCCAAGTTTAAAGCCCTTGTTTTGCAGCTAAAACAGTGTGGAATTGAAAAGAAGGAAGAGAAACTAGTTTTGGAGATACTCTCAAATCTTAGGCCTGACTATTCAGTGTTTGTTTTGACCTTCCATTCCACCAAGTTAACAAATTGATCCTCGAAGATGCCTAATATTGCAGAGTTCATGGAATCCCTCACACAGGAACAAGATAAATTGGTGATGATGGGCACCACCAAACCTTCCAAAGACCAAGCTTTGGTTGCTAGAGATTCAAGGGTAGATTTAAAAGGTAATAAGAAAGATAAGAAGCCACCTGAGAAAAAGAGAGACATGAACAAGTCTCAAGAGGAGCGTCAAGGCTCCAAGAATAACTTCCAGAATAAGAAGAACAAAGGAGAAATGAGCAAGGGCGCATACTATAGTAAGGGCTATCATCCTGAGAGATCCTATATGAAGAAGAAAAGTGACATGTTCACCCAAATCCTGGAGAATAATAACATATCCCTCCCTAATTTCTTAAAGAAGAGGGAAGGAGGATCAAATTCATAGGACAGAGAGAGTACATGCTTTGGTTGCTGGCACATCAAGCTCACCTAGCTTCATCATAGACTTTGGAGCTTCTAGACATATGGTTTTGACGAAAGAGGCATTATCCACTCTTGACATGTCGAAAGGTCCACCAATAGTTTTGGGAGATGACTCTCTCATTGACAGTTTGGGGAAAGGAAGGATTGATCTTGACCATGGTAAGTTCAATAATGTGTTGTATGTTCCAAGTCTTTCCTCTAATCTCTTTTTAGTGTACCAGATGACTCACACTAGGTCTCCAAAGAAGGTCATCTTCTTCCCTAATGATATTGAAATCACAGATATTTCGAATGGTAAAGTGATAGAAAAAGGTGTTGTTGATCACACTTCGAAGGTATACATGTTTTCCCATTTTCTACCCTACTCAAACCCCTCTGCTCTTCTGATTTATGCTAATGAGGCAAGCAAGCTTTGGCATGAAATATTTGGCCATATTAACTATATGTATCTTTCTGATTTGAGTGAAAAAGGTATGGTCATAGGGTTACCAAAGATTATGTTTTCCAAGGGATTTTGTCAAGGTTGTATCCTAGGAAAACACCCAGAGCACAAATTTGAGAGAGCTAGTCATGAGAGAACCTCTGCACCTCTTGAGTTGATCCACAGTGATGTTGCTGGTCCATTTCCTCATATGTCCATGAGTCAAGCCAAATATGCACTGACATTCATAGATGACTTTTCCAGGTATTGTTGGGTTTACTTCCTAAAGCATAAGTCTAAAGTTTTTGACCTCTTCAAAGTCTTTAAGGCCTTGGTTGAAAACCAGTCTGGCAAGAGACTCAAGATCCTCAAATTTGACAATGGTGGTGAGTATGTCAAATATGATTTCATTCATTATTGTAAATATTCAGGTATTTATATGCAGCATTCGATCCCTTACACACCACAACAAAATGGTGTTGCTGAGAGAAAGAACAGGTCACTGAAGGAGATGGCAACCTGTATGATGGAGGATAAGACTTTTCCACCAAATTTTTTGTTCGAGGCTATAAACTATGCATCCTACATCTATAATAGGGTTCCTCATAAGAAGCTTAATGGTATGATTCCTTTCAAATCTTGGAATGGGCACAAGCCAGATGTGACCCATTTCAAGATTTTGGCTCAAAGGTTTGGGCTAGAATTCCAACTAAAAAGAGAAAGGCTTTGCAGCCCCAAAGCCAAGAGTGCCTATTTGTTGGGTATTTTGAAGATTCAAAAGGGTAGAATCTTATCAACTTGAGCACTAACAAATCTTTCATTGAAAGAAGTGTTCAATTCCAAGAAGAGCCTTTAGTAGCAGTTGAAGTTGGAGAGTCTTCTTCACCATCAGATCCATTGATTCTAAGTGGAGAGACTAATGAGTTTGCTGATTCTGATATTTCTGATAATGATGATTTGATTGTAGAGCTTGATAGTCCTAAAATGCCAAAATGGTCAGCAAAGACCATTCATGCAGCTGGGGAACTTGCTGTAAATCCTAGTGACACTAGGAGGACTATATCTCAGTTTGAGAGTGCCCTGTGTATGAAAGATCCCTTATTTGCTGAGAAGTGCTATCTGATGGTTGAATAAGATCCACGGACATATGAATATGCAGCACATGATCCAAGATGGCAAACAGCCATGAAAGAATAATTCAGCTCGCTAAAGAATAAAAACACTTGGGAACTGGTTTATCTTCCCCCAGGGAGGAAACTAATTCAATGTAAGTGGGTTTTCAAGACTAAGTTTGCTGCTGATGGTTCACCTTTGAAATATAAGGAAATATTGATATCCAAGGGCTACTCACAAGTACATGGTATTGACTACAATTAAACCTTTGTACAAGTGGCAAAGATGGACTCCATAAGGCTATCTTTAGCCATTGCAACTTCGAAGTAGTGGGAGGTACATCACATGGATGTGAAGTGTGCTTTCCTAAATGGAGATCTCACTGAAGATATTTACATGCATCAATCTCAAGGGTTTGTTTCTAATCCATATTTTGTGTGCAGGTTAAAGAAATCATTGTATGGGATCAAGCAAGCCCCCAGGGCTTGGTATGCCAAGATTGATGGCTTTCTGCTATCATTGAGTTTTGTTTGATGCAAGTCTGATCCTAATGTTTATTTGAATCTTATTCATGGTTCTTTGATGATTATTTTCTTGTGTGTGGCTGACCTTCTGATTACAGGAAGTTCAAAGAAAGAGATTGGCTCCTTGAAGGATGCAATGAACCATGCATTTTCTATGACTAATTTGGGATTGTTGAGCCAATTCTTGGGACTCAAAATTTCTCAATCCAAACATGGAATAAAACTAAATCAGTCCAAGTATGACTTATATTTTTTGAACAAGTTCAACATGAAATATTGCAACACAAGCAAGACTCCCTTCATTTCAGGAGTTAAGCTTGAAGAAACAAGTTCTTCTCCTATGGTAAATAATACACTATATAGGTAGTTGATTGGGTGTTTGCTTTACCTTACACACACTCAACCTGATCTATCTTATGCAGTTAGTGTGGCTTCAATATCCATGGATCAACCTCATGAGATCTATTGGAGAGTAGCCAAAATGATCCTTAACTTTGTTCAAGGAACAAGAACTCATGGGATCTTATACAAATCTAAATCTGATCTTGATTTGATTGGGTTTACTAATAGTGATTGGGAAGGTGACAACATAGATATAAAGTCAACATTAGGATATGTTCTCATGCTTGTAGAAGGACCGATCATCTGGTCAAGCAAGAAGCACAGTGCCATAGCACTCTCATCTACAAAAGCATAGTACTAAGGAGTTGTAAATGCAACAACTTAATGTTTGTGGTTGCAGGAAATACTTGGTGAGTGTGGCTTCAAATAAGAGTTTTCAACTATTATCTATTGTGATAATCAGAGCACCATTTGAATCTTCAATGATCCAGTTCAGAGACATAGAACCAAACACATTGAGATCCATGTGCACTACATCAGACATCTTGTGCATGATGGCACCATTCACCTACTTTTCTATGCATCTTCAGAAAAAGTAGCAGACATCTTCACCAAAGTTTTTTGTGAGAAGACATTCATCAATCTCAAATCACTGATGGGGATTTTTGATCATGCTATGAAGCATGATTGATGACAATATTTTCAAATTTTGTTTTACTGTCTATGTTTAAGGGAGGATTTTCCCATTGGGTTTTTGCCTCTTTCCTTGGTTAAATGGACATGCAGTATGTAAAGGGTGACTAAGCCCTTTTGCTAGGCCCTATAGTTTTCTGATATTTACTCATAAATTCAGGCTTAAGGGGGGGTATTAGTATAATCAACCCATAGTTACCTACCTTAGACATTAATTAAATCATTTTTGTCTTATTTACCTAGTCTCCTATATTCTACTCTATGCTAGTTGCCTTCTACATGTCATATCAGTCAACACTTTCTAAAAATGAGTCATGGAGCACTTGGGAAACCTCCTGGAAACCATATTTAGCATGCCTACTTTATTCCAGATCCTCCAAAGTGCATATCTGTTTTTTCTCGAAAGCTGCCCGTTTTATTGAGAATTAAGGCAAAAGGGAAAGCAAGACTAGTTGTAGTTGACTTGTTTTTTTCCCACATCATCCTCCATCCTTTTCTCCTAATAAAATCATGTATGATTTGTCTTTCCATCCTTTATTATCTTTCCTACTTGACTTTTCTAATTCGTGAGGCTCTAAACGGATTTGGAAACTGCTTTATGCACCTATGGGGGATTTGACTAGATTTAGTAAGCCTACTTTTTGACTATTTCGAATGGCATCCTTATGCATTAAAATATATCTTGTAATTACATATTTCATCAGCCTATTATTTCACAAGGTTGGCTATTGTACACTTATTCAATACAGATCAGTGATTATGCTCCAATTTCAGTCTCCTTTGATGGTAATTTTGCATGTTTGATTAGCAATTTTGTGAGTGTAATTGTTCTATCACTTGGGTTCAATTTCCACATATAAGTATATATATTTTATACATGATATGTATAAATAGTAAGCATAGTAATAAAATTAATAGTATAAGAAATAAAGAAGCGCTCCATCTATTATTGTTCTTACTAAAAGATAATTAAATATTAAAAATACCTACAAGAGTCCAAATAGGAACTAGTTACATTAGAGGAATTTTCAACTCAAAATGGTCCTTTCAACCCTAATTCAAATTCCATGTCATCATGTGTTAGCCAATCAAATTGTTTAAATTTGAAATACTGTATAGGTCTAAAGCAATTTTTAAATATAAATTTGGGGATAGGTATCATAAAAAAACTACTTTTTTTGTTCGTATTTTTTACATATATCCCTGTGTTTTTTCTCAAATTTCAATTAGGATAGCTCATTGGATGAGGAATTAAATTCTGCATCCAATGATTACCCACTCAACATAGTTTTGAAGGACCCCACTACCCCAAAAACAAGAAATACATGAAAAATGTGATGATGATGTCATCATCACATTTTTCAGGTGTTTCTTGTTTTTTGGGTATTGGGGTCCATCAAAAGTATGATGAGTGAGTACTCATTGGATATGGAATTGAATTATGAATCGAACGAGCTCTCTTGATCGAAATTTGAGTAAAAACACACAGAGATATGTCGAAAATACAAAGAAAAAATAGTTTCTTTTCTTTTCTTCCTCCAAAATTAATAAATATTATTTTATTATTTTAACTATTATTTTATTAATTTTCCTTAGGAGGCCCATTTCTAGTTGAAATTTCCTCTAATGAAAGTTCCTAAGTTAAATATTAAAAGTGCCTAAATTAAATAAACGGGTTAAATCAAGAAATCAAATGATTTTTTATTTAATTACCCCTTTGACTTAAAAGCATTCCTATAAGTACCCAAGACAAAGAGAGGCTTGGGGATCTTCCATATTTTTGGCAATTCCATATTTTTCCTGATTATTCTCAAAAGAGTTCTTGGAGAACATTTTTCCTAATAGGAAAAAGGAGAACTGATTCAGAACCTGATATGACAATTAGCGAAGCCTTACCTTAGGAGATCTAAGCTACTTGAATGTTGGATGTAGCTCAGGGGATCTGTATTGAAACTAAAAATAGGTCTGGGTCATGTTTAGGTTAAACATGGTAGTTCCCAAGTGATTTGATTATCTATACAGACGTCAGATCTGTCTATGAATTTGTTAATATTGGGTATTTGAGTGTGCAGGTTTTCAGCAATTGAAATAACTTGATCTTGCAGGTATGAGGTTCTTGATTTTTCCCCTTGTAAACTATACAATTTTTACTATTCAAAGCAAATGGAATTTTGGATGATTATTTAGTAATTGTCTTCTACAAGCTAGATTATCTTTTCTCTAGATCATTTCCTATTTATTAACGTAAGGGTTTTGTTCTAGTTCATCTATGCAATTCATTTTAGGTCTATCACTTGAGTGTTTTGTTTTCTAGTTCATTTTTTACATTCATTTCCTATTTCATAATTTAAAGGTTTATGTTTTATTTCTAAATCCATGTCTTCAATTTATTTCCTGTCTAAAATATTTAAGGGTTTTTTTTTTCCAAATTCATTTCTGCATTTTAATTCCTATCTTTAAATTTATTTCCAAGACATAGAACAAATCAAAATAAAGCCTATATATATTATCTCTGCTAGTTGGTTTCATATTTCCAGCAGGCTTATGTTCAATAGAAATAAATCCAAACTATTATCGATAATATTAACTGCAAATAAGCTCAACTATTACCTATAATATTTAATTTAACCTCTAAATAAAATTTTATAAACAAAACTTTAAACAAATTATTTCCACTTTATAAATAAAATAAACAAACCACGAATGACAAGGTAAAACCATCGAGACCACTAATGATATGTATGCAAATTATAAATAAACAAGACTCTAAACAAATCATCCTCGTTATTATAAGTAAACATTACATCAAATATATAGTTAAGCTATCGAAGACCTCTAAGGTCAATGAGCACCGTTGCCACATTCATAATAACCTAACCATACACTTAATACATAAAATACATATATCCAAATCGTATATGATAAGATATTTCCACATAATAAGTCAATCATAAAACTAATCACAAAACTCATTAAAATATATCGTATAAATGAAAAGAGGTCACAGGATTGAATCGTGTGGGCATGAATGATCAAACAAGTTATTTCACATACTCATCACTTACAACCATCATATCCAGGATCGAATCCTAATGTTCTCACAACTTATATTTCAAAACATACATTTAAAAAAATGGCTAACAATGAATCCTATAAGATTCGTTAGAAGCGTTTAAAATTGTAGTAACTCATAAACATTTTAAACAGTCTACATTATAAATCAAAATTCTAATTCAATAAGAGTAAACAAAGTTCGAAATCGTTGCTCTGTCAATGTTTCCCCATTTAGATTTCCAAAACCCCAAAGCTTAACCAACATCGAATCCTGTGGGATTCGTTAGCTACATTTTCCAAATGCGGTATCATTGCATTTATGCAAACTATACAGTCTACATTACAAAATTGAATACACAGTCCATAAAACATTTCAACATATCTCTACACAGAAATTAAAACCCCAAATTATTTTACACGTCGTAACCATTTCATGGATCACTGCCAGTTATACAAATGCTAACCCTTAACATAAATTAAGTTAAAACCCTCTCAACGCAAAGTCATAGCAACAAGATTCCATTCATAAATTTAAACCCCAACAGTTACAACCATTTCCAAATAAACATTCCAAACAACTTCAAAACAATATAGTCACTACAATACATGGAAAGAGTGCCATTACTAAGTAATGTCATGGCTATCAAGCCAAGCAACGCTATAAATATCCAAATAAAGAATGAACATGAATTTACAAGAATTTCCAATTAAAAACCATAACCACGATATACACAGTAAGCTAATGTTGTACAAAATAACCACTGTAAAATAATATAAAAGTTTACACAATCGTATATCCAAGGCCATACGCCATTGCAAGCAATGGCGTTGTCACCATTCTATCAAACCCAACACATTAAACAAAAGCAAAGAGTCTATAATATTCACCACGGACAACATTAATCAAACAGAGTATTCATTTACAGAAATGGATTCCAAATAGTCTCGGCCAAAAGGCGCCAACCCAACCAAAAACCCCAAATAATAAATTCATCTCTCAATTGTTTGCAAGAAATTACAGACAGTCCATTTTCCAAGTGCAACCATTTAAACCAAAAACCAAGCACCCATCCAACGATGAGCTTCATTTTATGTCACAGCACCCACACTCAAAGAAGGAATGAATTTAAACTTGTTACAATGGCTCTTACCCATAAAGGGTAACACGTTGGCCACTTGGAAGACCCGTGACCCACGCTAGAAGGACCCTGCAACCTACAACAAACCAGAACACAAATGAGGAGTATTCCAAACCTCCAAAATGAAACCACAAAACAAGTGCACTAAAACCTAATGGAAGGACATACCTTCAAAGTGCTACTAGACTCCCAACTTCATGCCATGGTGCAGACTAGAGACAAAGCTCACATAGTAAAGTCGCAAATGAACCATACCTTTGCGCTAGTCCAAGCCCTAATCTTGAAACCCCCATTTTTGAAGGTGTATTAAATTCACCACCTTGTTCTCCATTACATGAGATCAAAACCCAAATAGTATAGTTTATGCCACCCCAAATTGCATTGCAACAATTGACCACCACGCAATACATAGACCCCAAAGTTTGCATAGTAGACTTAGGATATAGCCATAATTCATGGCATATGTAATATGACATGAATGGCTTGCGTTATTCCTTTAAAATTTTAAACCAAGAACTTAATAAAACAAAGGGCTATGTTATAATAAAATAACCACTATACATTATATATGATGTAAATGTTAAAGTGCAGGAATAATTAAATCAAGGTCATAAGACCATAAACAATAATGGTAACCAGTGCAAACATAGGCTTAATAAATACCCAGGCTTGTGTAAACAACAACTAATGATCGTAATAATAATCACTAGGATAGGACTGTGGGTCTTTTCGTCCTCCAAGTTATGTGGTTGTAAGCATATGCAATATGTCTTATTTCACTATTATAGTCAGTTTTATGTCATGCACCTGCATGCAACAAGGAAATAAATGAATTAGTTCAACAAGAATTAAGTAAGCCCTGTAGAGACAAGTAAAAGTAGTTATCTTTTAGTTTTTTTTACAAGGGAAACAAGTCTCGCCACTCCACCCCTCAAGAATACAAGTTGATTCAGAAATATTCATAAACAATAATCAAATAGTATAACCAATGTGTAAGGAATTGACAATACATACATACATATAATTACATAGCCATCGAACTCAGATATTAAGAAACATAAATGACAACATATAATTACACTAATAACAACATCAAGAAAACATAGAGAAGGAAGTAAAAACAGATTACGAAAATACAGTATAGTGAAACAGTGTACGACGCATTCCACATAAGTTAAGATAATGTCTAGTTTAGGTAGTATTTGACTAGCCTAATAAAATAAAACTTATTTTCAAATTTTGGGGACATTACCAGTGGTATGAGAGCCCAGTTTCAACACTAAGAGACCAAATGGTCATACCATACATCCGTTGCATGGAAAATATAGTATGTTTTTAAATTTTGTTAACTAACAGAAATTTTTCCTATTATTAAAAATTTGTATTTGCAGAATTTTAAAAGAACAGTTCAAAACATGAACACTAAAGAGGACAACAACTCGAAAGGAAAGTTTTATACCCCCACCTAGGAATCAAAATGGGTAGTGGAACTAAATTATGATATAATGAAAACCATACAAAGTCTCCAAGTAGACTTGCAAAGTTTCTGAGATGATAATGTGAATGAAAGAAATGAATATCAAGCAATTAATGAAGAATTGCTACGAAACATGATGGGAGGAATCCCACAGGGAAAAATCACTCATTCAACAAATAGGTTCAAGAAATAATTTTATGATAAATGGGTCAGTATCTTGAGAAAATAGGGAAAAGAACAACATATCCCTTAACCTCTAGAAGTACATTATCACAGTCCTTCTAGTGATGAATCTCTTTCTCCATGCAGAAAGAAACTGAGAAATGATGACAATGTCGAGGGAGAGTTCAAAAAAATAAAATCCCCAACCTATGAAGGATACATGAACATAGGGGAGAAAGCTAAAGAATGGCTTCTAGGTATGAGAAAATATTTCCAAGTTCATAACTACTCTAGCAAAATGAAATCCCATCTAGCCATCTATAACTTAAATGAAAAAGTAGCTAGATGGTGGAGAGACTTGAATCATACCAAGAAAGATGAGTTAAGATACATACGGTGGAGTAAGTTTCACAAGATTTTTCAAGATAAATACATGTCGGAGAGGTTCTTCAACATAAAAGTGAAATAGTTTCGCAAATTACGTATGGGATCCATGACTATGGATGCTTTTATTAACAGATTTTTGGATCTATTACATTATGTGCCATACATCAAGGATAGCAAAGTAAAAATACAACAGTTTTTAGGACTTCTTCCTCCCAACTTTCAGGAAATGATTGAATTTGACATGCATAAAACATTTGACACCACCTTACACAAAGCTAGGATTTTCTATGAGAATGGAAAACTAAGGCAAGAGAACATTAACAGAAGCAGATATAGGTCTAGGACCTTCTCAAACAACCGCAAACCGAGTGTTAACCCACCACCATAAGCAAAATAGAACAATAGTTTTCCAGCCAACAAGAACTTCAACAAAACAGGTACAAAGCCATATGTACCAGCTTCAAATGCTAACAAGCCAGTAGCAAATGGGGCAACCAATGTTGTCGTGCTACAAATCAAACACTGGAAATGCCAAGGGCCTCATTATGCCCGAGACTATAAGAGAAATACCAATGGGGTTTTGTAAAACTTACAAGAAGAACAAATGGTATAAGACATAGCTGGAACACCATGGATTTATGCATCCTTGGATGGCCTATAGGTAGACCATTAGGATACCCTAGTTGAGATAGAAGGTAAGATCTTAAGCACTTCTATTTCAATACTGATTGACCCTGGTGCTTGACAGAGCTATGTATCGCCTAAAATTGTCGATGTATGTAAAATAGACAAAGTTAAACATGATAAATATTGGATGGTAAAATTAGCCACATGTACGAAACATAAAGTTTCGAAAATAGTTAAAGATTGGGAGGTAAACCTGAATGGTTTTCCTACTAGACTAAACTTGGACATCCTACCCTTAGGATTGTATGATATACTTATCAAAATGGACTAGTTGGAACAACACCATGTCATGCCTGCATTAAAGGAAATTTAAAATCAAAATGGGTATACTAAGGAAAATAATAAAATAATAAAATAAAATTTATTAATTTTGGAGGAAGAAAATAAAAAAAACTACTTTTTTGTTCGTATTTTTGACATATCTCCCTGTGTTTTTACTTAAATTTTGATTGAGAGAGCTTGTTGGATGCGGAATTAAATTTTTCATCCAACCAATACCCACTCTGCATTCTTTTGACGGACCCCTCTACCCTAAAAATAAGAAATACCTGAAAAAATGTGATGTTGATGTCATCATCACATTTTTTCAAGTATTTCTTGTTTTTCGAGTAGAGGGGTCGATCAAAAGTATGCAGAGTGGTTACTTGGTGGATGCATGATTTAATTCCACATACAACAAGATATCTTGATCAAAATTTGAGTAAAAACACAGGGAGATATGTCGAAAATATGAACAAAAAAGTGGTTTTTTTTATGATACCTATCCCCAAATTTATATTTAAAAATTGTTTAATACCTATATGGTATTTCAAATTTAAATAATTCATTGGCTAACACATTATGACATGGAATTTGAATTAGGGTTGAAAATCCCATTTTGAGTTGAAATTTCCTCTAATGATTACTTACACAAGTCAATATTGTGTACAGATAACTAAGGGAATCAAGTGAAGATTCAAGTCATACCTAATAAATTTTTCGTAAGGTAGATATCCACTTTACAAGAAAGTAAGTTCATTAGGAAAGGTTTGAAAATGTTCACAATGAATATCTAGAACATAGAAGCTAAAAGAGAACAACACATTGAGGAATTTCCAGTTCTTGTAGACTTCAAGGACGTATTTCCTAAGGAAATCCTAGGATTACCATCGAAATGACACCTACATGTTTCCATAGAACTGACACTACGATTAGTTCCAGCTTCAAAATCCCCTTACCACATGAGTGCACAAGAGTTGGTGGAAATCAAACTGCAGTTGCAGGAATTGATTGAGAAAGGATATATATGACCAAGTGTGTCCCCTTGGGGAGCACCGATACTTTTCATAAATAAGAAGGATGGTAGGATGTGGATGTGCATCAATTACCATCATCTTTACAAGATAAGTATCAAGAACTGATACCCACTCCCTAGGATCAATGACTTGTTCGATTAAGTAGGAGGAGCCAAGATCTTTTCAAAGATTGACCTATGATCTAGGTACCATCAGATACAGATTCACAACAAGGATATTCATAAAACCACCTTTCGTAGAATGGTACGACTACTACGAGTCTTTAGTAATTCTGTTCGGGTTGACCAATGCACCCACAAAATTTATATGTATGATGAACAGTATATTTAGTAAATACCTAGATAAATTTGTTTTGGTATTTATAGACGACATCTTAGTTTACTCTTAGAGTAAAGAGGAGCATCAGGAACACCTCTTCATAGTGCTACAGTTGTTACGGTAACACAAGCTCTATGCCAAGCTTAGTAAATGTGTTTTTTACAAACCACATATAAAGTACTTGGGTCACATCATATTCAAGACAGGGATAGTTGTGGACCCAGAAAAGATTAAATCCACAGAAGATTTTCCTACCTCTACTAGTGTCACTGACATTAGATCCTTTTTGGGATTAGCTGGTTATTACTAGAAATTCATTGAGAACCTGTCGAGGATAGCTTATCCCATGACCGCTTTGAAAAATAAGGAAAATAAGTTATTATGGATGACCAAGTTTGAGGAAAGTTTTCAAAATATTACACATCTTTTGACGACTGCACCGATACTACGAATTGTGGATCCCAATGGGGATTTAGTTGTTTGCAAGGATGCAAGAAAGGAAGGGCTTGAAGGATTCCTCTTGCAAAATTATTATGCATCCTCCTACATAACAATTTCGCAATCTGTTATGAATCAAAAAATTTCAAAGAACATGAGAAGAACCACCCCACCCATGATATTGAGTTAGTGGCCATCATCCATGCCTTGAAGATGTGGAGGCACTACCTCATAGGAAGGAAATTTCTTCATAAGACAAACAATATGAGTCTAAAATATCTATTTGAGCAACCATATATAAATGTTAGGAAAGGCAGATGGTTGGATTTCCTTAGCGAGTACCATTTCCAGCTAAAGAATATAAAGGGAAAAGAAAAAAATATTATTGAATCTTCTTTGATCCGATGGAATCATATGATATATCAGGTGAATTTAAGTCAAACCAATTTGAATTTACATGAGAGGATTAGAACGACCAACAGAGATGACCCTTTCTATGTTGAAATCATCAATAATGTCCAAGAGGACAGGTTGTTCCAACAACAAAAAGAGTACAAGCTAGATGAAATAGGACTTGTATGGTCCAAAGAGATATTGTACATTATAGAAGGAGGGGGAATTTGGTATAGCATCCTCATAAAATTTCATCGGACACCCTACTCAGGGAATTCAGGATATCAAACTATGATATCCACTGTTAAGAGACACTTTTTCTGGACTAAGTTAAATTCCGACATAGAATTGTTTACTGCAAAATGTCAGGAATGTCAGCTGGTCAAAACTGAGCACCAACATCCTTCCATATTTCTAAATCCATTACCCATTTCAGAATGGAAGTGAGAGGTCATTAGTATGTATTTTATCATCGGTATACCTAAGAGTAAGAAGCAAAATGATTCTATCTTTGTAGTAGTTGATAAATTATCAAAAGCAGCACACTTCTTTCCAGTGAAGTTGACCTACAAGGCAGTACACATTTCCGATATATTCTTGAAGGAGATATTTAGATTGCACGAGATACCCAAGTCAATCATCTCATATCAAGATACTAATTTTATTGGGAACTTTTCGAGATCCTTATTCTCCAGATTAGAGATGTAGTTGAACTTTGGTAGCTACGTGCATAAGAAAATAAAAGATAAATATTATCAAATAAGCGACCATCTCTACTTGAAAGTAAAATAAAAATGAATCTCGTTGAGCTTGGGAAGGTGTGGTAAGTTAGCACCTAGATTTTGTGGACCCTTTTAGATACTAGCTAAGACAAGGCTAGTGGCATACGAACTAGTGTTACCCACTCACATAAGATTCCATAATGTTTTCCATCAATCTTTATCAAAGAAATATGTTTATGATACTAAGCATGTGATTAATTGGTCCTTATTACAGGTGTAACTTGAAGGGGATTTTTCCCCTAAAACTCTTAATATACTAGAAAAGAGAGAGGTTCATCTCAAGAAGTGCACCATAATCCAGTTGAAAGTGCAATGGAAGAACTTTCAGGCTGATGAGGCTACCTAGGAGAATGAAGCCACCATGAGAAAGGCTTACCCCACCTTATTTCATGATTTCATTATGAGTCCCTAGAACACCAGGGGTGATTTTTTTCTAAGCAGGGAGGGATGTAATATCCTGAATTTTGACCTAAAATTTATGGGAATAAGCCTCATTGATTATGATGTTACTTTGATTTTATATTTTGGTATATTGGGTCTAGAACCCCACTACATATAAACATGATGATTTGATTGATATATTGGGTGTAATCCAATTACATATGTTTTATGTATGATTTTATGTGTTGGGCATGGACCCTGGAGCACATGATCGATGAGATGTTTTGTGTTGAGAGAGGAGCTCTGGAGCACGAGTATTTAAATTTTTTTGTCGAGAGATAAGCTCTTAAGCACATGAGTGTTTATGTTTGTATTGAGAGAGAATCTCTGGAACATCGTATCCTTGGCCATTGTATCCCTAGGTGTATCCTACAAGTACATCCTAGCATTAGTGTTGAGCGAGGAGCTCTGAAATTGCACTAAGTTTGTAACTCCCTATTTTTTAGCGTTGAGTATGGGATGTGGATAAGTGCTAGGAGTTACTAAAAAGAATTAATTATTTCAAGTGAAAATGACTCGAGTAAAATATTGATCTCATCTTACTTGTTTTAAGTGATTAAATGAAATTTTGAGTTTTGGTATCTCATCAACTACTAAAGAACTATAATGTTACATGAGAGAATACAGAATGCAAGGATGTTTAAAGTTTCCTAGCCTAGTAGACCTAACCCCTACCTGAAGGCCTTAATAAAGAAAGCATCCTAAGTTTAGGGATCATGATATATGATACCTAAAGACAAATGTTAACAAATGATATGTATATAAGTATATATATTTTATACATGATATGTATAAAGAGTAATTATAGTAATAATATTAATATATAATAATATTATAGAAATACTAGTTAAAAATTCCTAAGTTAAATATAAAAGTACCTAAATTAAATAAAAGGGTTAAATAAATAAATCAAATGATTCTTGATTTAACTACCCCTTTGACCGAAAAGTATTCCTATGAAAACCCAAGCCAAAGAGAGGTTTGGGAATCTTCCATCTTTTTGGTGATTCCATATTCTGCCTGATTATTCTCAAGAGAGTTCTTGGGGAACATTTTTCCTAAGAGGAAAAAGGAGAACTGATTTAGAACCTGATATCCCAGTTAAGGAAGCCTTACCTTAGGATATCTAAGCTACTTTCATGCCGGAACCAACTCGGTGGGATCCGGATTGAAACCAAGAATGTTTTCGAGTCATGGTTGGGTGGAACGTGGTAGTTCCCAAGTGATTTAGTTATCTATACAGAGGTCAAATCTGTCTTTGAATTTGTTAATACTGGGTATTTGAGTATGCATGTTTTCAACCATTAAAATAGCTTCATCTTGCATTTATGAGGCTCTCGATTTTTCCCCTTGTAAACTATCCAAGTTTTACTATTCTAACCAAATGGAATTCTGGATAATTATTTAGTAAATGTCTTCTACAAGCTAGATTATCTTTTCTTTAGATCATTTCTTGTTTATTAACGTAAAGGTTTTGTTCTATTTCATCTCTGCAATTCATTTTATGTCTATCACTTAAGGGTTTTGTTTCTTAGTTCATTTCTAACATTCATTTCCTTTTAATAATTTAAGGGTTTATGTTTTGTTTCTAAATCCATGTCTGCAATTTATTTCATGTCTAAAATATTTAAGGGTTTTGTTTTTCCAAATTCATTTCTGCATTTTATTTCCTATATTTAAATTTACTTACAAGACCTAGAACAAATCAAAACAAAGCCTATATATATGATCTCTGCTGGTTGATTTCATATTGCTAGCAAGATTATGTTAAATAGAAATAAATCCAAACTATCATCCATAACATTAATTACAAATAATCTCAACTATTACCGATAATATTTAATTTAACCTCTAAGTAAAATATTATAAATGGAACTTTAAACAAAGCATTTCCACTTTATAAACAAAATAAATAAACCACGAATGCCAAGCTAAAACCATCTATACCACTAATCAATTTTACGTTAATTATAAATAAACAATACTATAAACAAATCATCATCATTATTATAATTAAACAATAGATCAAATATATAGTTAAGCTATTGAAGACCTTTAAGGTATGTGAGTACCATTGCCACATTCATAATAACCAAACCATACACTTAATACATAAAATAAAAATATCCAAATCGTATATCATAAGAGATATTTCCAGATAATAAGTGAATAGTAAAACTAATCACATAGCTCTTTAAAATATATCATATAAATGAAAAGAGGTCACACAATCGAATCTTGTGGGCATGAATGATCAAACAAGTTATTTCACATACTCATCGTTTACAATCATCGTAGCTAGGCTCGAATCCTTATGTGCTCATGACTTATATTTCCCAACATACATTTAAAAACATGGCTAACAATGAATCCTATAGGATTTGTTAGCAGTGTTTAACGTTGTAATAAATCATAAACATTTTAAATAGTCTACATTATAAATAAAAATTCAAATTCCATAAGAGTAAACACAGATTGAAATCATTGCTCTGTAAACCTTTCCCCATTTCGATTTCCAAACCCCAAAGCTTAACCAACATCAAATTATTTGGGATTCATTAGCTAGGTTTTCCAAACACGGTATCATTTCATTTATACAAACTACATAGTCTACGCTATAAAATTGAATACACATGTTGTAAAACATTTCGACATATCTCTACATAGAAAGTAAAACCCCGAATTGTTTTACATGCCATAACCATTTCATGGCTCACGGCCAGTTATACAAATGATAAACCCTTAGCATAAATTAAGTTAAAACCTATCAATGCTCAGTCATAGAAATGGCATACCATTCATAAAATTGAACCCCAACAGTTACAGCCATTTCCAAATAAACATCCTGAACAACTTTAAAACAATACAGTCGCTACACTACATGGCAAGAGTGTCATTGCCTAGTAATGGAATGGCTCTCAACCCAATCAATCCTGTAAATATTCAAATAAAGTATGAACAAAAATTTACCAGAATTGTCAATTAAAAACCATAACCACTATATAGACATAGTAATATAATGCTGTAAAATAATATAAAAGTTTACACAGTCATATATGTAAGGCCATGCACCATTGCAAGCAATGGTGCTGTCACCATTCTATCAAACCCAAGAAATTAACCAAAAACATAGAGTATGTAATATTCACTATGGCCAAAATTAATCAAACACTATATTCATTTACAAATATGGATTCCAAACAGTCTCAGCCCAAAGGCGCCAACCCAACCAGAAACCCCAAATGATAAACGCATCTCTAGATGCTTTGCAAGAAATTACATACATTCTGTTTTCCAAACACAACAATTTAAACCCCAAACCAAGCACTCATCCAACAATGAGATTCATGCTTTGTAACAACACCCATGCATAAATAAGGAATGAATTTCAACTTGTTATAGCAGGGCTTAACCGTAAAGTGTAACATATTGGCCACCTGGGAGACCCACAACCTATGCCCAAAGGACCCTGCAACCTGCAACAAACCAGAACGCATATGAGGAGTATACCAAACCTCCCAACTGAAACCACAAAACTAGTGCAACAAAACCAGATTGAAGGACATACCTTTGAAGCACTTCCAGACTCCAAACTTCACTCCATAGTGCAGACATGAGACATAGCTCACACAGTAAAATCAAAAATGAACCATACCCTGGTGCTAGTCCAAGTCCTAAGCTTGAAATCCCCATTTTGCAAGGTGCATGAAACTCACCACCCTGTTCTCCATTACGTGATATCAAAACCCAAAGACTATAGTTTATGACACCTCAAATCACATTGCAACAATTGACCACCATGCAATAGATAAACCCCAATGTTTGCATAGTATACTTATGATATAGCCATAATTCATGTAATATGTAATATGCCATGAATGGCTCACGTTATGCCTTCAACACTTTACACCAAGACCTTAATAAAAAAAAGGTCTCTGTTATAATAAAATAAGCCCTATACATTATATACCATGTAAATGTTAATGTGTGGGAATAATTAAATCAAGGTCATAAGACCATAATTAATAATGGTAACTAGTGAAAACATAGGATTAATATGTTAAATTTGCATATGCTTAGCTAAGACATCAGTACTTCATTTCATTATCATAACAAAAGCATATAAACAGGATCACTGAAAGATAGACAAGCACAACCATACAAAAGGAACGCAAAGATTTATCCTGGGAAAACCCTAAAGGGAAAAACCCAGCAAAAGCTTCCTCAATATAGATGCCCCAAAAAGATAAAAGATAAAAGATAAAATCAGCAAGGAGATCAAAGCTTGATCCTCCTCCTTCTCCAGCTACTTCTCTTCTCCACTAATGCGCTACAAAAGTGAGAGTGTGCGTTCCAAATGAGGAGCACTATAGCTCTATTTATATTCATCCATTCACTTAAGTTAACTCATCTATCATGTAGGCTCGAGTTAATCATGTGTGGCCTCAAGTTACACATGTAGGCTCAAGTAACCACACTGGGGTGCTAATGACCCACCTTTACAATTAGAGGGGACTTCCTCATGACTCTTATTAGTTATTTCGATTAGGAGCATCGGGGTACAAAGTAATACAAGTGGTTCTCCCGGTAGGACCATCAGGAACCACAAAGAAATACATATAGAATTTTATTCGAAGTTACAATATTTGAACACTCCCCCTTAACGAGAAGGGTATTCTATAACAACATCAACAACAACAATAATAGGAGAGAGATTGAGGACATTATCAACATCATCAGGGTGATACATCTATAAATCATTGGAATATTTTCAACATCATGTAGCCTTCATCTTCAATCTTTAGTCTTTAGCATCATCAGTACTTTGATCGCTTCGATCAACAGCATCTTGACTCTTCAATCAACAGCAACATCTTCAGCACTTTGACCTTTCAATCAGCAACATCTTCAGCACTTTGATCTTTTGATCAGCAACATCATCTTCAACACTTTGACCTTTCGATTAGCAACATCATCTTCAACACTTTAACCTTTAGATCAGCAACATCTTCTTCAGCACTTTGGCCTTTCGATCAACAACAAAATCATCATCATACTCTGATCTTTCAATTAGACTCATCATTATCATCAGCCTCTGATCTTTCGATCAGAACCATCATCAACCGAACATCATCATACTCTAACATCAACTCATCATCATATTCTGATCTTTCGATCAGTACGTCATCATCATCATACTTTGATAATATGGCATCATCATCATTAGGATCTCATCATCATCACATTTTGATCTTTCGATCAGAAACATCATCATCATCATCGCATTCTGATCTTTTGATCAGAAAAAATCATCATCAGTAGCAACATCATAATCATAATCAACTTCTGATCTTTCGATTAGAAAACATCATCATCATCATATTCTGATCTTTCGATTACAGAACATCATCATCAGCAACTTCTGATATTTCGATCAAAGAAACATCATCATCATCATATTCTAATCTTTTGATCAGAGAACATCATCATCATCAGCAACTTTTGATCTTTCGATGAGAGAACATCATCATCATCAGCAACATCTGATCTTTCGATCAGAAACATCATCATCATCATAAAAACATCAACATCATCAAAATATCAACATGATCCTTCCTTTCAGAATTACGGGATTTATGTCTTTACGGAGTTACAATGATCCTTCCTTTCGGAATTACGGGATTTAGGTCTTTACGGAGTTACTAACGATCCTTCCTTTCGGAATTACGGGATTTAGGTCTTTACGGAGTTACTAACGATCCTTCCTTTCGGAATTACGGGATTTAGGTCTTTACGGAGTTACTAACGATCCTTCCTTTTGGAATTACGGGATCAACACATTTGTGGAACTTAGACAATCCTTCCTATTGGAATTACAGGATCAACACATCCATGGAACTCAAACAATCCTTCCTATTGGAATTATGGGATCAATTCAATGATCCTTCCTTTCTAAATTACGGGATTCAGGTCTTTACGAATTTACTAACGATCCTTCCTTTCAGAATTACGGGATCAACATAGATGTGGAACTCAGATAATCCTTCCTATTGGAATTATGGGATAAACACATCTGTGGAACTCAGACAATCCTTCCTATTGGAATTATGGGATCAATTCAATGATCCTTCCTTTTGGAATTATGGGATTTAGGTCTTTACAGTGTTACTAACGATCCTTCCTTTCGGAATTACGGGATCTACACAGATTTGGAACTCAGACAATCCTTCCTCTAGGAATTACAGGATCAACACACATTCTCGAGTATTGAAGTCACTGGATCCGTTCTGAACCGAATTTCAAGGATGATACAATCCTACCACATTCATGGGGACCGAGATCTTCGGATACATTTTGAAACGAGGTTTAGGGATGATGCAATCCACCACATTCACGGGGGCCAAGACCTTCGGATACATTTTGAACCGAGGTTCAAGGTTGATGCAATCCATCACTTTCACGGGGGCTGAGACCTCCGGATACATTTTGAACTGAAGTTCAGGGATGATGCAATCCTACCACTTTCACGAGGGCCGAGACCTCCGGATACATTTTGAACCGAAGTTCAGGGATGATGCAATCCTACCACATTCACAGGGGCCAAGACCTCTGGATACATTTTTGGACAGATGTCCTAGGATGATACAATCCCTCTTCATTCTTGAAGACTGAGGTCTCTGGGTCACTTTTGGGCAAGTTCCTAGGGATGATAAAATCCCACCACATTCTCGATGACCGAAGTCACCGGATCACTTCTGGACATATGTCCCGGGATGATACAATCCCTCTTCATTCTCGAAGACCGAGGTCTCTGGGTCACTTTAGGGCAAGTGTCCATGGATGATACAATCCCACTGCAACATCACTACTCCCCCTTTTGAGGAAGGTCTTTCTGAACCACACCAAGCTTGTCTCAAAAGTGTTCAAACTTTACCCTAGACAGAGGCTTTGTCAACGCATCATCATCTAAACCATCTTCATCTACATCTACAGTATGTGAATACTGAACTATCACCATCTGTATCTCCAGTATGTGAGTACTGAAAGCATCATTAGGTCACCATCATCTGCATCTACAGTATGTAAATACTAAAACATCATCTATATCTTTAGTATGGGAATACTGAAATCATCATCATCTCTATATTCAGTATAGAAATACTGAATCACCATCATCTATATCTACAGTATGTAAATACTGAAACATCATCATCTGCGTCTTCATCTTGATTGTAGAAATACTGCATTTCTATGTGTTATGACGGAACACAGGGTTCTCCGTTATCACAACTCTTGTTATCGCATAGAATGAATGTAGTATCCATCTTTAGTTCAAAGAGACCTGATATCAGCTTCCGAAGCCATATGGCTTCACAACTTAGTAGAGCAATCTGCTATGTATTCTCCTTTAGCCATGCTACGAGAAACACTGGACTGTTTCATGCTAAACCATGAACTCATAGCAGACCCCAAACAAAAGCATCTACCTAATGTGCTTTTCTTGTCTGAGATACTTCTGGCCCAATCTGCATCTGTGTAGCCATACAATCTATACTCATGGCTACCATCATAATATAAACCAAAGTCTATAGTCCCTTTCAGATATCTCATCACATGCTTTGCAGTTACTAGGTGAACCCGTCTTGGTTGAACAAGATATTGAATTAAGGTGTTCACAGCAAAACAAATGTCTGGTCTAGTATTTGTTAAGTACATCAATGACCCAATGATCTGTTTGTAATGAGTCATATCCACTAACTCTGATGAGTCATCAGCTAACAACTTCAGGTTGGAGTCCATGGCCATGACTTTGCATTCCAACATATTGAATCTCTTCAATATTCTCTACTACATACTTTCCCTGGTTGAGAAAGATTTCTTCTGAAATTTGCCATACTTCCAGACCTAGGAAATAATGCATTAACCTAAGATATTTCATCTCAAATTCTTTTTCTAGTTTCTTCTTGCTTTCCATGATCTGTTTCTCATTTCCTGTCAAGGATAAGTCATCCACATATAATAACAGGATGACAAGTTCATCTTCTACAACCTTGAGATAAGGGTTAGGATTAGCTTTATTCTTGGTAAATCCCATGCTCGACAATAAACTATCTATTCTTCCATACCAAGCTCTGGGAGCTTGCTTCAAGCCATAGAGGGCCTTCTTCAACTTGCATATGTGATTCCATATGGCTTCAACTTCAAATCCTCATGACTATTTGATGTAAAAGTCTTTCTCAATCATACCATTAAGGAAGGATTGTCTTTACTTCACCATGGAAGAAACTAACATGATAGTTCTGAAGGAAGTGTACCTTACTTCCTGGAGTAAGTGTCTCTTCAGAATTAATTCCCTTTTTCTGAAAGAAACCTCTAGCCAGAAATATTTATTTATACTTCTCAATACTTCCATCAGCTGCATGCTCTATTTTGTATATCCATTTGGAGGATACAATACTATTTCCTTCTGGTTTGGGAACTATATCCCATACATCATTCTAGTATTCTATCATCATAACATCTTCCATGAGGTCGTCTTGTCAGATCATCAACATATCCTAGTCTTCTGCATTCAAGTTTGAAAGTTGGAACCCACTTTACTCTTGGTAAAGTCTCGATCCATCAAGAAGCTATCCATCATGTCGTACCGTGTCGAACTCAGATATCTTCTGTAGTTACTCCCCCTGAAGTGGAGTATTATCTTCCTTCTTCATTCTGTACAGGTGGTTCTATGCTTGATATATACTGGTTAATAGAGTATGTCATGTCATAGTCTATTCTTTCTGAGGCAAATCACGAACCTTTATTTGTACACTTGTTCTTGTAGATCCATATGGAGTATACTATGTACTTCCCTTTATGTCTCGAAATCATATCGTATACATCATTCCCCATGATCAATTGTTATTATTTGATCATATTTTCTTTAATAGCATTCTTTTCTTCATCTTGAGTTATCTCATACCCATGGTGGTCTTCATCCTTTGAGGTGGATCTACTGCTCTCTGAATCTCTTTCTTCCGTCATGGTGTCTCTGACCCTGGGAGCTTCAGATTCATGTTTATTGAATTGTCATCACTTGTTCTTCGGTACAAGTCTCATCCTTATTTTCTTGTAGGAGGTTGTATAGGACCTTTTCTACAATTCAAATGCACCAGTTGCATGGTTAGAACTATTTCATAAAACATATGCATAATGACAAATTCTTATGCATCATGCCACTATTTAGCCAATACAACATTCATCCATATTTCACAGAAACTTTCTAGATGCCTTCTATCTCTACCATGACATCATTGAGATTGTGCACTAATCCAATATGTCAGAAAAGAGGTTTGATAAGTAGCACTAGAGATTTGTATAGTTCCATGAGCTACTTACCCATCACATGCATATCAGTAGTATTAATATAAACAATCTATCATGCATAACACATCAACTGAATACAATCAAATGCATAACAAAACAATATCATGAAATGGCAATTGAATACTTATCTTTTATTTGTTTTGTGGGTAGACTCCATCTTGATCATTTTTCATTCATGAAATCATCATTTCTTATCCAAATGATAAGATGAATAAGAGGTTCTTCAAGAATTGAGTTTTTCATATTCCTCATCGCTTGAGGGATCTTCTTTGAGTGATGAGAGCTTGATCTTCAATTGCTCCCATCTTCTTCTTCTCTTCTTATTAGTCGAGCTGAAAGTAATCACTTACTTCTGGCATACATTATTCACATGAATGAATCCCATGATCCTAGGAGTCCATTCAAGGTGGCTATCACCACTTCTGCATACTTCTTCTTCTACCACTTCAAGTTGTTCTGCATTCTGGATCTTCACATTCTTCAACTGTTTTCTCAAAGCCATCTTCTGATTTAAGTTCTTATCTTCAAATAGCTTGATCAAGGAATAAAAAATCTTCGGTGTCTTTAGGGAGGAAACTTGTGGTATAAGTTGATCTGTGATTGAATCAACAATGATCTTCTTGGCCTTGATCAAGTTCTTCTTGTGTAAGTCTTTGAGGCTCATCTCCCTCTAGAACTGGAACCTCTCTACTCATGTAGGTGTCCAATTCATTTTCTTGAGAGAGATCAAATACTTCCATGCTTGGAATTTTTCAACTTCACCAAGCTTATCATCAAGCTGATGTGATAGATCATTTTGAAATGAGAACCTCAAATGCAAATAGCAAAATATTAGATCTTACCGATTTGAGGTGTCCGTCTTGCTTCCAGAGCTGGCTGATCTAGGGTTTGTCAGAGAAACCCTAATTTTCAAAAAATGGAATCTTTCAGATATGATTGGATCGAAATATAGATCTCTTCAAATGGAGCTATCCAATGTACTCCTTTTCTGAAAACAGTGGAGGGAAGCTCCCGGAACAGGAAGCCCTAGTTTTCCAATTTCTTTTGCAGAAATGCCTGTTACTATTTCTGTGATATATCCAAAATTATTGCTCCTCTGTGTCTGAAATTTTGCACTGAGGTAACTACGCATGTCCTTGATCCAACAGCACACGCTTCATCAGAATTGGTCTTACCAATTTGAATTTATTATCATTTTCCCAAGGTGACCTGTTACAGGACTGTTCAGAATAGTGCAGTTGTATGGCATGCCACGTGTCACTAATTCATCTTCAGGTTCTAAATATTGGATCAAAGAAGTTATAGGCCATTGTATTTTTGGAAAATATTTAGGAATTCTATTTGGAACTTTGTATCCCATGCTACAACAATTCTCCCTAGGTGTCCTGTTTAGGGATGAATTTTGGAAGAGGCTAGAACCCTAACTTGGAGGGATCATATCTCCCAGAATACAGCGAATCGGAGGCTGAATTTTAGAAACAATGTAAATAAGGATTTTATCTTCCGCCTTTTCAATTTTCAGCTCCTGATCCTTCACTAATCTCAGGATATAGCGAATGTACCAAAACTTAGCAGTTTTAGTATTTAGGGTTTTTTTTTTCTTCAGATCGGGGTCAAACTAGGGTTTGACTTTCCCATAGTTTCACCCAACCAAATTTCTTGATCCAGGTCTCTACACTTTGATTTTGATGAGGAGAACAATCCTATGCTAGGCTCACTCAAAAATTCTTCTTCTATAGAAATCCCTAATTTTCCACATGGAAAACTTGAAATGCTTGGAATCGAATTCCGCTTCGACAGAAAGACGCGCCCTTCAATGGAGAGTCATCCTAGCCTTCTTTTGCTGATCGATTGTGGAGAGAGAACCAAAACTTAATAAGCCCTAGATTTTGTAGCTGCACAATGTCTTATTTTTCAGGGTGGCTCTGATACCATGTTAAATTTTCATATGCTTAGCTAAGACATCAGTACTTCATTTCATTTTCATAACAAAAGCATATAAACAGGATCACTAAAAGATAGACAAGCACAACCATACAAAAGGAACACAAAGATTTATACTGGGAAAACCCTAAAGGTAAAAACCAAGCAAAATCTTCCTCAATATAGAAGCCCCAAAAAGATAAAATATAAAAGATAAAACCAGCAAGGAGATCAAAGCCTGATACTCCTTCTTCTTCAGCTACTTCTCTTCTCCACTAATGCGCTACACAAGTGAGAGTGTGTGTTCCAAATGAGGAGCACTACACCTCTATTTATATTCATCCGTTCACTTAAGTTAACTCATCTATCATGTAGGCTCGAGTTAATCATGTAGGCTCAAGTAATGACACTGGGGTGCTAATGACCCACCTTTACAATTAGAGGGGACTGCCTCATGACTCTTATTAGTTCCTCCAATTAGGAGCATCGGGGTACAAAGTAATACAAGTGGTTCTCCCGGTAGGACCATCGGGTACCACAAAGAAATACATATAGAATATTCTTTGAAGTTACAATATTTCAACATAATAAACACCCATCCTTATGTAAGAAAAAAATAACGATCGTAATAATAATCACTAGGGCAGGACTGTAGGTTTTTTCGTCCTCCAAGCTGTGTGGTAGTGATTAAAGGCAGTATGTCTTATTTCACTATTATAGTCAGTTTTCCGTCATCAAGTGCACCTACATGCAAAAAGGAAATAAATGCATTAGTTCAATAAGAACTAAGTAATCCTTGTAGCAAGAAGTTAAAATAGTTACCTTTCAGGTGATTTTACAAGGTAAACAAGTCCCAGCACTCCACCCTTTGACAATACAAGTTAAGTCAGAATTATTCATACAGTAATAAAAAATTATAATCAATGAGTAATAAATTGACCGTACATGCATACATAAAGTTACCTAACCATCAAACTCACATATTAAGCAACATAAATGACAACATAGGATTACACTAATAACCACATTGGGAGAACATAGAGAATGGAGTAAAAGCAGCTTACTACAATATAATACAATGGAACAAAGTATGACACATTTCGCATAAATTAAGATAATGTCCACTTCGGGTAGTATTTGACTAGCCTAATAAAAAAAATTATTTTCAAATTTTTGGGACATTAGAAGTGGTATCAGAGCTCAGTTTCAACACTAAGAGACCAAATGGGCATACCGAACATTCATTGCAAGGAAAATAAAGTATGTTTTTAAATTTTGTTAACTAACATAAATTTTCCCTGTTATTAAAAATTTGCAATTGTAGGATTTTAAAATAATAGTTCAAAACATGAACACTAAAGAGGACAACAGTCGACAAGGAAATTTTTATACCCCAACTGAGGAAGAAGAATTGGCAGTGGAACTAAATTCTGATGTAATGAAAACCATACAAAGTCTCCAAGCAAACTTGAAGAGTTTCATAGATGATAATATGAAAGAAAGAAAGGAACATCAAGAAATTAATGAAGCATTGTTGTGAAACATGATGGGAGGAAGCCCACGTGGAAAACCCACTCATTCCACAAACATGTTGAAGAAATAATTTTATCATAAATGAGCCAGCAGCATGAGAGAAGAAGAAAAAGAATAACATACCCTTGAACCTCCAAAGGATATTATCATAGTCCTTCTAGTAATGACTCTCTTTCTCCATGTAGAAAGAAACTAAGAAATGATGACAATCTCCAAGGAGAGTTCAAAAAAATAAAATCCCTAGCCTATGAAGGAGAGATGAACACAGGGAAGAATGCTGAAGAATGGATTCTAGGTATGAGAAAAGGTTTCTGAGTTCATAACTACTCTAGAGAAATGAAATCCCATCTAGCCATCTATAACTTAAACGACAAAGAAGCTAGATGGTGAAGAGACTTGAGGAATACCAAGAAAGATGAGTTAAGAGAAATATGATGGAGTAAGTTTCACAATATTTTTCAAGATAAATACATGTCAGAAAGGTTCTTCGACAAAAAAGTGAAATATTTTCACGAATTACGTATGGGATCCATGACTATGCATACTTTTATTAACAGATTTTTAGATATGTTGCATTAGGTGACATACACCAAGGACAAGAAAGTAAAACCGCAGCAGTTTTTAGGATGTCTTCCTCCCAACTTTTGGGAAATGGTTCAATTTAACATGCCTAAAACATGTGACACCACCTTACACAAAGAGAGGATTTGCTATGAGCATGGACAACTGAGGCAAGATAACATTAACAGAAGTAGAGACAGGTCTAGGACCTTCTCAGAAAACCGTAGACTGGGTTTTAACCCACCACCGTATAGAAAACAGAACAACAATTTTTCAGCCAACAAGAACTTCAACAAAATAGGTGCAAAGTCATATGTACTAGCTCCAAATGCTAAAATGGAAGCAGGAAATGGGGGAGACAATGTTTCCCTGCTACAAATCAAATGCTGGAAATTCCAAGGGCCTCAATATGCCCGAGACTGTAAGAACAAGACGAATGGGGTCTTACACAACTTACAAGAAGAACCAATGGTAGAAGACATAGCTAAAACAACACAGATTTATGCATCCTTGGATGGCCGATAGGTAGACCATCAAGATACCATGGTTGATATAGAAGGTAATATCTTAAACACTTCTATTTCAATATTGATTGAACCCGGTGCTTTCTGGAGCTATGTATCGCATAAAATTGTTGATTTATGTAAAATAGGCAAAGTTAAACATGATAAACCTTGGCTTGTACAATCATCCATAGGTAAGAAACATCAAGTTTCATAAATAGTTAAGATTGTTACATAAACTTGAATGGTTTTCCTACTAGAGTAAACCTATACATCTTACATTTAGGATAGTATGATATACTTATCAGCATGGACTAATTGGAACAACACCATGTTATGCTCAATTGATTACACAAGTCAATCTTGTGTATAGACAGCCAATGAAATCAAGTGAAGATTCAAGGCATACCTAAGAAAGTTTATGTAAGTAAAATATCTACTTTATAAACAAAGAAGTGCATTAGGAAAGGATGCAAACTATTTGCAGTGAACATCTAGGACATAGAAGTTGAAAGAGAACACCACATTGAGGACTTTCCAGTTCTTGTAGACTTCAAGGACGTATTTCCTGAGGAAATCCTAGGATTACCACCTGTTGACCATCAAAACCAACTAGGTGGATAAATATGTACCATGCACATGTTGGATGTGCCTTGAATATAAGAATGCATTACTTAATGATTATATCAAGCGAGGCAACTCTTCTTCTCTCTATGAAATTTTCGGCCCCTGCGGGGGATTTTGTAAGGATACGTCAGCATGAAGGTCTATTTTTTTGTAACTTGATCATATAAGACTTAGTCATTAGGTAATTCCTTTCATCAAGTTCTTTTTTACTTGGATAATTAAAATTTATTTTTAGAGATTTTAATTATTTGAGTTTTTCACTCAAAATTACCTCCAAAGTGGTGAAAGGTCTTCTAGTGATCAAGTCCATGGGGTGATTGGGGCTTAAGAATTTTTTATATTACCATAATAGACATTATCCAAAGTCTTACGTAATTTCATTAAGTTTTGCATAGTTTTATTTTTATTTTTGGTCATTAAAAATTGTCACTCAAGAAAATTTGTTGTAATGTAAAAGAGGGTTACTTGGTCCTTTTTAATGTTGTGTAAGGGTATGGGTACCCAATACAAATGGAATGAGAACCCCTATTCCCTTAGGCCAAGTTTTAAGTCAAGTGGACATGTATTACTATGGTTTTGTTCACCTTTTCCCAAGCCAGTCATGGAAATCAGAAAATTGGGGAGCCAAATTTTTGAAAGTGACTATAGTCACTTGGCGTGGCCAAGTAAAGGCTATAATATTTATATTATGTTCCTAAGAAAAATTTAAGACTCAAACGGGGGCCCCAAGAAAGCATATAAATTTTTTTGAGTTGTTGAATCTAGGGGGTGCCCCTTTCTCTCTTTCATTGCTTGGGTGAGCTAAAGTCAATGAAAATGGACCCACTATGGTTTCTTCCCCATTTGACATAAAAATAAGGTTAAAAGCATTAAATTAGGATTTTCCCTCACCATATTTCATATCTCAAACCTTGGTTTTTCCCTCCTTGAGCAAATTCGCCACCCCCCTCTCTTGGGCCCCCCTCTCTCCCTTGTGACACTTGTCT
Source organism: Pseudotsuga menziesii (assembly GCA_001517045.1). NCBI lineage: Eukaryota > Viridiplantae > Streptophyta > Pinopsida > Pinales > Pinaceae > Pseudotsuga > Pseudotsuga menziesii. Next base: position 707,923 of record LPNX010675932.1, read on the forward strand.
AGCATGCAAAGAGCCTATCTCTTTCATTTTTACTATTTAAGGAGGTTTTCCATCCTCATTTGGGTTACACACTTACACCCACTCTCTTTCTCATGCTCTCATTCTTTCTCTTACTTGCTTGCCCTTGCTCTTGCTTGGGCCATTGTAATTTTTAGCCATTTGGCTTTGGTAATCAAAATCTTTGGAGGAATCTTGTGTGCATTGTTCTCATTGATTATTTGCTTCCATGATTAAGGAGCTACACAAGTTTGGTTGTCCAAGGAAGCATACTAATTTTCTTTAGTAATATCTAGGGTATTTGTATTCGATAATTTTGTGAGTTTTCATTCTTGTAGTAAAGAAGTTCATATATTTTATAGTTTGAAGTTTATGGTTTCTTTGCTCATTATTTGATTCTCACCTTCTAGTAGTTGTGTAGTGAAAACATTATATTTTCAGGTTATTTGGATTGAAGAGTGGGATTCCTCGGTTGGATGCCCCGTTGTTTTACTTCTTGAAGAACAAAGGACCAATTTTCTCTTCCTTTACATACAAATTTCTGCATTTTAATTTTAGTTTGTTGAGTGTTTTAAATCTGATTTTAATTCTTATATACTCACTTTCTTTCAAAATTATTCATTTGGCAACTTTGTATAAATTTTGTATATATATTGCACTAACATACTAACTTCCCCAAAGTGATTTTGGGCACATTTTATCATTTTCTGTTTGTTGGCTTTTAGCAGGGTAAGGATAAAACAAGGAAAAAATCTATCAAATTTCATCCATAGAAGAGTTTTAAGGCCAACCCAAAGGAAGATCTTCAAGGACATCTCAATAAAGGGAAATAATATGGCTTTTATCACTCCTTTTACCTCTTTCTTTACACTGAAATTTCATCCTTTGTAACAAGTCCAAGAGAGTCTCTTGGACTTGATTTATCGCTTCACATTTTCAGTTAAATCAAGTCTTATTTATTTTCCATTCATTGCTTGCAATAGAAGTTGGGATTTCCCACCTTTGCATAAGCAATTGCTGATTGGCATGGGTTTTAGATTAGTTAGAGTTTCATTTTGATTTTATTTTCTTCTTTATTTTTTTTCTACACCTTGTAAGTGATTTCCCTTTGTCATCCTTGCAATATCACGTTGGCTAGAATTTTATTCCAAGTATGTGCTTATTTTTTTTCCCGCACCTCACAAGCGAAGTGGCTTTTCCCATCAATGTGAAATCGCATTGACTAGCATTTTTATTTAAAGTATTTGCTTATTTCATTTTTCCCGCACCTCAGAATCGAGTAGGCTCTACCTCCTTTGTGATATCATGCTTGGCTTGTTTTGTTTCTTTTTTCTTTAAGGATAAAATTTACAACAAGCCCCATTTTTTCCCTGTATCCTCTCCCACCACCGGTTCGACTAATCTAGGGTGACAAGAAAGGGCAACAATTTGTGTTGGCTAGTTTAATAGGCACCCAGATAAGTATCTTCATTAGAAAGGAGAAAAAGAGGCTTTATCTGTGGACCTAGTGGGGTAGAGGTCGTAGGGGGATTCGTGGCACTCTGTGTCCTCTAGTTGAGCACCTTCCAAATTTTGAGTTTGACCCCTGGAGCTAGGTGGGAACCTTGTGTTTGTTCCAATATAATAAACCCACTCATAAAATAATTAATCATTATTTGATTAATTTCCTACCCACTAGCTTAGATAGTTGGCATCCACTTTCACCTTAGAGTCAACACTTGCCATCTATATCCTAGGACTAATTTATTTCTGATTCTAGGTTGATATTGACCACTTTATGGCAATCCAGAATTGGTAACTACGCTTTACAGCATATTCTTCTTTATTCTGTTTTTTTTTGCTTTATCCTGTTTTTCTATCGATAAGGTAAAGCTAGTCAACTAGGAAACTGGCAATTTTTGTTGCCAACGCATCCTCCATTATTTTCTCTTCATATTCTAGGATTATTAATTCTTTCCTTCACTCACCATCACTCACACATGCTATTGATAATTCATGAGGTGCTTGGTAGATTGGGAAAGTGCTTTAGTCAACAATGGGGTTTATCATAATTAGTAAGCCTGCTTTATGAGCTAGCTTGAGTTGTCTTCATGCAACTCATTTTTTATTTATAAGGATGTACTACCTATGTAATAATATCAATTATGATTTATTGATCATTCATTAATGTGTGTTCATTAATTCTTCTTCTTCTCTCCTTATGCTAATTCTCCACAATTCTCTATGAGGTTAATTGTGTGCCTAGATCCTTAGCCTATTTATGAAATTCCTTATTCCATCAAGGATTACGAATTTCTACATGTTATCAAAGCTAAGGTTCTCAAAGTTCAAGTTCTACATGGTATCAGAGCTGAGGATATGAAATCTCTACATGATATCAGATCTTTGAGAGTTCATTAATTAATCCTCCTTTTCAGATTTGTAGGTTTATTTTGCAGGTTCAACTTCGAATGGATTCAAGATTATTAGTTCCTCTTCTTTATCCATTCACAAGCTATTCAGAGTGGAAACTGAAGATGATTTCATATCTAAAGAGAAAAGGTCTCTATGAGATATGTATTGGATTTGGTGAAGAGTCTTATGAAAATCCAAGTGACTGGTTGAATGACTGTGATAGAGAAATTGGAGCTATTTGTCTAGCTATCTCTCCTTGCATGTGCTACCTTATTGATTCTATTGATTACCTAAAGGATATTTGTACAAGATTGGATATAGTTTTGGGAAAGGACAATGAGGATCCTTCTAGCTATGTGGAGAGTGCCTCTAGCTCCTTAATGATTTCTCCCTCTCAAGATGTCTTGGCCTCTACAGTCTCTGATGAAGTTGATCATGAAGAATGATTTTCTAATATAGTTCCTATTGCTACTACTGTCTTTGATTTGAATGCTTCCTCTTTCAATCAAGAAGAAAATATTTAAGAGCCATATTTTTCTGTGTCTCTTGAAGTAGAAGATCTTGTTTCATCTTCTTATGATGTTGTTGATGAAAAAGAAGTGACTAATGGAGCTGCTATTGCTATTGATTATTCACTCACACATTTAGTGTTCTCTATGTCTTCTATCATGGATTCTGAGATCCATATGCCATACCTCTCACACTTTGTGCATGCCTCTCTTCTTGATGGTGCGCAACCCAATGAATGCTAGGATGCTTGCTTAGCCAAATCAAGTCCTTCTAGTGTTTTTCCACTTACCATAATTGATCCCATGTGCTTCTGAAGCTCCTTCTTTTTTCTTGGCACTCATTCTCAGAGCCTCCTTGAAGATTTTGAACATCACTATCTTTCCTCCTCTCATACTTCTACCATGGAGGATTCTTTACGAGTATATTCCCATGAGTCTACTATTGTGCTTATTTGTGATCTCTTGGATTCTTTGGAAGCTAGATCAACCCATGGAGCCCATTCATTCACACTCTTTGATCCTATGCCTTCTCTATGTTCCTACAAGATCACTTCCACACATCCTCTCTGTGTAAATGAAGATGGAGACATTATGCATTCTCTTGAACAGTTATTTCACCTGTCTGGAGCTCATTTCATCTCTACTAGTTCAAATTTCAAGTCATCTCATCATCTTGGATCTGATTACAAGTCTCAAGATATTTCACTATTGTATTCACATCATTCGATTCCAGTTGTTATACATGGTCCTAGTTTCCATTCTGCAACTGTCCTTGATCCAAGTGAGCAGATTTATCTTCTTCCCAAGAAGAAGATTCCTCCAAAGATCAGCATTTAGTTTGGAGCAGCAGAAACACCAGCAGTTCAACATTTTTGGTATTGCTTTTCATGTCCTTTCTTGAGGGAGGATTTTCCCCTTGAGGTTTTTCCTCTTTCCTCATTTCTTTGGACAAGATAAATTGTAAAAGGGTGACCATAGCTTTATTGATGGGCCCTATATGTATAGATATTTCTAATTATTTTAGGAATATCATCATAAAGTCAGGCTTAAAGGGGGGTGTTGGAATATAATAAACCCACTCACAAAATAATTAATCATTATTTGATTAATTTCCTACCCACTAGCATAGCTAGTTGGCATCCACTTGCACTTAGAGTCAGCACATGCCATCTATATCCTAGGAATGATTTATTTTTGATTCTGGGTTGATCTTGACCACTTTATGGCCATCCATAATTGGTAATTGCATCCTAGAACAAATTCTACTTTATTCTACTTTTTCTGCATTATCCTGCTTTTCTATGGATAAGGTAAAGCTAGTCAAGTAGGAAACTAGCAGCTTTTGTTTCCAACCCATCCTCCATTATTTTCTCTCCATATTCTAGGATTAGCAATTCTTTCCTTCACTCACACATGCTATTGCTAATTCGTGAAGTGCTTGGTAGATTGGGAAAGTGCTTTATTCAACTATGGGGTTTATCATAATTAGTAAGTCTGCTTTATGAGCTAGCTTAAGTTGTCTTCATGCAACTCTTTTTTCTCTTATAAGGATGTATTACCTATGTAATAATATCAATTATCATTTATTGATCATTCATTAATGTGTGTTCATTAATTCTTATTCTTCTCTCCTTATGCTAATTCTCTACAATTCTCTGTGAGGTTAATTGTGTGCCTAGATCATTAGCCTATTTATGAAATTCCTTATGCCATCAAGGCTTTAGAATTTCTACATGGTATTAGAGCGAAGGTTCTCAAAGTTCAAGTTATACATGGTATCATAGCTGAGGATATCAAAGCTATACATGCTATCATATATTTGAGAGTTCATTAATTGATCCTCCTTTTCAGATTTGCAGGCTTATTCTACAGGTTTAACTTCAAATGGATTCAAGAGTATCAATTCCTCTTCTTTCTCCATTCATAAGCTATTCAGAGTGGAAACTGAATATGATTTCATATCTAAAGAGACAAGTTCTCTATGAGATATCTATTGGAGTTGGTGAAGAGTCTTATGAAGAGCCAAGTGACTGGTTGAATGCTTGTGATAGAGAAATTGGAGCTATTTGTCTAGCTATCTCTCCATGCATGTGCTACCTTATTAATTCTATTGATTACCCAAAGGATATTTGGACAACACTGGATAGAGTTTTGGGAAAGGACAATGAGGATCCTTCTAGCTATGTGGAGATTTCCTCTACATCCTCAATGATTTCTCTCTCTCAAGATGTCTCGACCTCTACAGTCTCTGATGAAGTTGATCATGAAGAAGAAGTTTTTCATATACTTCATGTTGCTACTACTCTCTTTGATTTGAATGCTTCCTCTTTCAATAAAGAAGCAAATATTGAAGAGCCATATTTTTCTATGTCTCTTGAAGTATAAGATCTTGATTCATATTCTTATGATGTTTTTGATGAAAAAGAAGTGACTAATGGAACTTCTATTTCTATTGATGATTCACTCACACATTCAATGTTCTCTATGTCTTCTATCATGGATTCTGAGATGCATATGCCAAACCTATCACACTTTGTGCATGCCTCTCTTCTTGATGGTGCGCAACTCAGTGACTTCTAGGATATTTGCTTAGCCAAATCAAGTCCTTCTAGTGTTTTTTCACCTACCATACTTGATCCCATGTGCTTCTACAGCTCCTCCTTTGCTCTTGTTACTCATTCTTAGAGCCTCCTTGAAGATTTTAAACATCACTATCTTTCCTCCTCTCATACTTATACCATAGAGGATTCTTTACCAATATATTCCCATGATTCTACTATTGTGCTTATTTGTGATCTCTTGTATTATTTGGAAGCTAGATCAACCCATGGAGCCCATTCATTCACACTCTTTTATCCTATGCCTTCTCTATGTTCCTACAAGATCACTTCCACACATCTTCTCTGTGTAAATGAAGATGGAGACATTATACATTCGCTTGGACAGTTATTTCACCTACCTGGAGCTCATTTCATCTCTACTGGTTTGAATTTCAAGTCATCCCATCATCTTGGAGCCAATTACAAGTCTCAAGATCCTTCAGTATTTCCTTCACATCATTGGATTCCAGTTGTTCTACATGGTCCTAGTTTCCATCCTGTAGCTGTCCTTGATCTAAGTGAGCAGATTTATCTTCTTCCCAAGAAGAAGATTCCTCCAGACATCAGCATTTAGTTTGGAGCAGCAGCAACACTAGCAGTTCAACATTTTTGGTATTGCTTTTCATGTCCTTTCTTGAGGGAGGATTTTCCCCTTGAGGTTTTGCCTCTTTCCTCATTTATTTGGACAAGATTAATTGTAAAAGGGTGACCATAGATTTATTGCTGGGCCCTATATGCATATATATTTCTGATTAGTTCAGGAATATCATCATAAAGTCAGGCTTAAAGGGGGGTGTTCGAATATAATAAACCCACTCATAAAATAATTAATCATTATTTGATTAATTTCCTACCCACTAGCTTAGATAGTTGGCATCCACTTGCACCTTAGAGTCAACACTTGCCATCTATATCGTAGGAATGTTTTATTTATGATTCTAGGTTTATCTTGAACACTTTATGGCCATCCAGAATTGGTAACTACGCTTTACAGTAGATTCTGCTTTATCCTGCTTTTCTATGGATAAGGTAAAGCTAGTCAACTAGGAAACTGGCAGATTTTGTTGCCAACCCATCCTCCATTATTTTCTCTCCATATTCTAGGATTAGCAAGTCTTTCCTTCACTCACCATCACTCACACATGCTATTGCTAATTTGTGAGTTTCTTGGTATATTGTGAAATGGCTTTAGTCAACTATGGGGTTTATCATAATTAGTAAGCCTGCTTTGTGAGCTAGCTTGAGTTGTCTTCATGAAACTCCTTTTTCCTTTATAAGGATGTATTGCCTATGTAATAATATCAATTATCATTTATTGATCATTCATTAATGTGTGTTCATTAATTCTTCTTCTTCTCTCCTTATGATAATTCTCTACAATTCTCTGTGAGGTTAATTGTGTGCCTAGATCCTTAGCCTGTTTATTAAATTCCTTATGCCATCAAGGATTTAGAATTTCTACAATGTTCCCATGTTGAGCACCCAGAATTCTCTCTCTAATTGAAGGAGATAGTCTCTTGGGGTAGACATCTAGAATATTTCATTTCTTTGCAACAAACACCTTAATTCCCTAAGTCAAAGACAGAGATAAAATTTACTAAAACTTATAGGACCACTTGCATTAGCATTGTTACAATCATTTACATTTCTCTACTTTGCAATCACTTGATTTTAATTTACTCATTTATTGGAATTTATCATTCTCTTTAATATTTGTTAAAGTAAATGAGTTGATGCTTTAGGAAAATTATTTGAAGTTGATTATTGTGACTCCATAGCCCGAGTAGAGATGGCACTCATCATTTTGATTATTTGATTGTTTCTCTCTTTCATACATTATTGGTTGATTGTTAAAGAGTTTTATTGAGATTGAAATATTTGCATCACTACACGTTGATTGTCATTTTTGTAATTTAAAACTCCCAAAACACATTCTTCAAAAAATAACTCAGTAATTAGGGACTACCCCCCTTGGCCTTTAGGAGTTGTGGTCTAAATGGAGGAGTTTAGAACTGAGGTGACAATGGGTTCTCAACTCATAAGTTGTTCGTAGGGACACACACAGTGGGTGGGAGACTTACTCGTGTCCAAGTGTGTTTTAGGTGGCAACATTTTTGGCGCCATTGCCAGGGACAGGTCTCTTGTCCTTGGTTAGTTGACATTTTGGTTTTAATTTTATTTTTGTAAAAGGATTTAAATTTTAATACCACAAGAATAAAATTTATTAGATATTGTTTAATCTTCAAGTGGTGACTCCACTTTCAAATTCAGTGAGGTATTCTACTAGGAGCAATTCTAGGGGTTTACTTGTTCCCATCCCTGAACCTGAAAGGGTTTATAGGAGGAGAGAAAATAGACTATCTCCTCGTAGACTCCTTGCAATTATTGGAGAAGAAGCAATCTATGATATACATTTATTATTTAACAATCCTTTAATAACATTACCAATGGATGCAATTTACCAACCATGTGATTTTTCAAATATCCAAGGTCATCCTCATCCTATTCCTAACAAAGCTCTTGAAAAGTTTCCATGTTTTCAGTGAAACAATGTTGTTAGTGCAAAGGCTCATGTTTGAAATATCATCTTATGCATTAGCAAATGGTGCAATGCCCATAATTATGAGTATGTGAAAATTAAGCTCTTTGTTTTTTCCTTGGAGGAAGATGCCTTGGATTGGTTCATAGAGCAAGATGATGATAAGTTTAAGACTCTTCAATAAATCCTAGATGCCTTTAATGAAAGATGGGGAGATAGGAAGGAAGCTCATTGTTTGCTTGCTACCTTACATGCAAGTCAAAAGAATGAGAATGAAACCATGGAAGAATTTAATAAGAAATTTAATGATTTGTTCAAAATCTTAGATAAGAATGTTATACCTCCGGATGATGCCATATTAATACATTATATGGAATCTTTTGATGGGGAAATTAGATATCAATTAATATATAAGGAGACAATATATCTAAAAGATGCTCAAAATAAATCCATCAAAATTGAAAGGAACATGCAAGCCTCTGGGAAGTCTAATATTCTTGGGTTCACTAGAGGGACATCTTCAAGGTCTCACGAGGATAAGAAGAGAAAATCAGAAATTCAAGAATCATCTAGTGATTCCATTAAAGAAATCAATCAATTAATCAAAGCATTGGATATTAACCATGCAAACCAATTGGCATCCATGCAAAACAGGTTGATAAACATGGAAAGGTCCCATTCCAATAGGTTCCATCCTAAGAAAAATGATAAATGGAAAAATAAGCATCCTTCCCAAGAATGTAGGCTTCCAAGTCCTTTGGAAACAAATAATATGGTTGATCACCAAGTGATTCCCTATTGTAAGCCATGTGGGGAGTTCCACGAAGAATCCACATGCCTAAAGTTCCTTGAGATAAGTGAGGACAGATCAGAAAATGAATAAGTATGCATGTTTTCTTAAAGTTATAATGTTCCTGGGGAAAGTTTGGTAGGATTAGGTGAGAGTAATAACTACATGGATAAGGTGACTGAAACCTATGGGATGAAAAATTCACCTAAGAAAGTTACATAAATGGCTAAGTATAGAAGCATCACGTATCAAAAGAGAGGAAAGAAAAATCAAGAAAAAACACATGCAAGCGCTCCTTAGGTAGCTTCTCTCCATCTAAAAAATATTCCTTCAAATAACGAATCAAATTTTGATGTAGAAGAGTGGGCTAGTCATGTAAAAATGTCAGTTCCTTTGATATAAGTCATGAAGATAGATGATGAAAATAAAAACTTATTCCAAGCCATAAATGTCCATCTTTCGAGCAAATTTGAAGTGCCAAAGAACAATTACAAGAATATGGAAAAGAAACCAATAGAAGCTTATCAAGATGACCCTGTAATTTTGCAAACTATGGATAAAGAAAACAAAGAAAATGATCTTTCTATGTCACCCTCTTGGTAAATGGACAACTCCTACATAATTGTATGCTTGATTCAGGTGCTAGCTCATGTGTTATGTCTAAAAAGGTGATGCAACAGCTAAACTTAAGAATATCAAGGCTGTATCACAACATTTGTGCTATGGATAGTAAAAAGATAGAAGTGCATGGATTGATAAATGATTTGCAAGTCCATCTTGCTGCTTTTCCTAATATCCAAATAATAATGGACATAGTGTTAATTGATGTACCCGATGCATGGGGCATGCTTCTTTCAAGAAAATGGGCAGCCGATCTAGGAGGTAACTTGCAAATGGATTTAACTTATGCTACCATCCCTACACCTGAAGGAACCATGGTTAGACTTAATAGAGAGTTATAAAGAAAATATCATGTTGAAGACCCAAAAAATGCATGAAATGAACTAAAGTATAAGTCATATGGGATTGGGAATTATGCTATTTTGTCTAATTTTGTAGAACCTGAAAGGGAAAAATTTAAAGAAGAAAAACCAAATAAAGTATGGAAAATGCATTTTGATGGAGCACATTCTAGGTCTGGTAAGGGTGTTGGAATAGCTATCAAGTCTCCTTCGGGACAAGAATTCTCTTTTGCATATAGGTTGGAGTTTGATGCTACAAATAATGTAGCCGAGTACGAAGCTTTGTTGCTTGGTTTAGAAATATGCAAAGATAGGGGCATAAAATTGTTGAACATTAAAGGGAACTCAGATTTGATTATATCACAGGTTAAAAATATATTTGCATGCAAATGTGAAAGGCTAAAAAGATATAGGAATGTGACATGGAGCACCATGGATTTCTTTGATGCATTAAACCTTATTTCCATTTAGAGAGAGATGAACACTAAATCCGATGCATCAGCTGTAGTAGCTTCTACCCTGCACATTTCCGAATATATGGTTAAGGAAGATGTTAAAATGGAAATCATATTTAGACCTTCAATTTCTGACAATATTGATCATTGGCAGTTCTTCATTGATGATAGGCAAGTCATTAAATTTTTGAATAATATGCATGAGTTTTTTGACTTCGAAATTAGTCATAAGGAGGAAGGATGTCATAATCCAAAGAATGACCGACAAATCAATCTAGTTCCTAGAAATGTTGTTTCTTATGAACGTTTCTTTGATAGGGATGATGGTTGCAAAAATATAGAAGAAGAAAAGTTTAAAAATGGTGAACATGTAGAGATCAACATTGGGTCAACAAAGGACCTGAAAATGATAGAAGTTGGAAAGAACAACCCAAAAGAGAAAATGGACCAAATAGTAAAATTATTGAAATAATATAGGGATGTTTTAGCCTTTTCATATGATGAGCTAAAATTCTATAGTGAGGATGTGCTTCAGCATACTATTCCATTGAAAGAAGGAGCTCAACCCTTTAAACATAAACTAAGGCAGATGAACCCTAAATTATCTCCCTTAGTCCACCAGGAGCTACAAAAAATGTTGAAAGCTGGAATAATTGTCCCAACAAGATATTTTTCTTGGTTCTTAAACTTAGTAGCTATTAGAAATAAGAATGGGTCAATGAGATTATGTGTGGATCTTAAAAATTTAAACGTAGCTTCTAAAAGGGACCTTTATCCCCTTTCAAAAATGGAAACAATACTAAAAAAGTAACAGGTTCTAGAATGATGTCAATGCTGGAAGTTTTTTCTGGTTATAATCAAGTAATGGTTAAAAAGGAATATCAACATAAAACTACATTCACAACCCCATGGGGGACTTTCCATTATGTAAGAATGCTTTCTGCTTGTCTAATGTTGGAACCACTTTTCAGAGAGCAATGGATTATGCTTTCAGAGGGTTGATAGGGAAAATAATTGAGATCTATCAGGATGATTTAATGGTGTTTTAAAAGGATGGTGGAAGCCACATCAAACATTTAAAATAGGTTTTTGAAAGGTGCAGGGAATTTGGCATTTCATTGAATCAAGCTAAGTCAGTGTTTGGGGTAACTGAGGGAAAAGTTTTGGGCCATATAGTCACCAAGGATGGGGTCAAAATAGATCATGAAAGAGTTGAAGCCATTGAAAGATCCCATTTCCCACATCAAAGAAGTCTCTCCAATCCTTCCTTGGAAAAACAAATTTTGTGCACAGGTTCGTTCTAAACTATGCAGATGTAGCCAAGCCATTTTACAAATTTATTAAGAAAGATGTCAAATTTGAATGGGATGATTAGGGTAAGAAATATTTTAAGGAAATAAAGGAATCCATGTCTAAAGCTCCTCTCCTAGTAAGTCCATATTATTCCAAGGATTTCAAGTTTTTTTCTTTTGTTTCGGAAGATATCATTGCAGGTGTCTTGCTCAAAACAAATGACCAAGGACATGAACAAGACATTGCTAACATGAGTAGGGCCTTGCAGGAATCAGATTTAAAATATCATATAGTTGAAAAGAAAGCATATGCATTGGTTAAGTCCCTTAAGCATTTTAGAACTTTTATTGGGTATTCTCATTAGAGGAAATTTCAATTTAAAATGGGCCTTACAAAAATTATAAAAATTGCATTTCATCATGTATTAGCCAATCAAAATGCTTTAAAATTAAAAAAAGGGAGCACCTATTAAACACTTTTTTAATATAAATTTGGGGATAGTTATCATAAAAAAACCTACTTTTTTGTTTGTATTTTGGACATATCTCCCTGTGTTTTTACTCAAATTCCAATAAGGAGAGCTCATTGGATGCAAAAATAAATTCCGCATCCAATGAGTACCCACTTGGCATACTTTTGATGGGCCCTGCTACCCCAATAACAAGAAATACCTGGAAAAATGTGATGATGACACCATCATCTCATTTTTTTCCAGGTATTTCTTGTTTTTGGGGTAGCGGGGCTCGTCAAAAGTATGTAAAGTGGGTACTCGTTGGATGCAGAATTTAATTCTACATCCAACGACCTCTCTTGATCAAAATTTGAGCAAAAAAACAAGGAGATATGTAAAAAATAAGAACAAAAAAAAGTATTTTTTTTCTTTTCTTCCTCCAAAATTAATAAATATTATTTTATTATTTTAAGTATTATTTTATTAATTTTTCTTAGGAGGCCCATTTTGAGTTGAAATTTCCTCCAATGAAAGTAATTGGATATGTTGCTAACTCGGTATTCAAAGATGTATTATCTCAAACAGAAGGGTTAAGTGCAAGAGGGAGATGGATTGCTAAAATCCAAGAGTATGAATTAGAAATCAATCCCACAAACTTAGTCAAAGGACAAGGCCTAGCCCAAATGTTGAATGAAGGGAATGAAAAAGCTTTGGACATAGTTTGCGAAAATAATGAGCCTGAATATTCCCCAAATATTCAAAAGTTACAACAAGTGGAATGGTATGCAGATATTATTTTCTATCTAAAGCATGACACATGCCCCAGTCATCTTGAGGGTCATAAGAGAAGAGCCTTAAGGTTAAAAACAAACAAATTTGTTATTACTCAAATAGGACTAGGATGGAAGAATCCAAATGGGTTGATCCTTGGATGTGTTGATAAAGATGAAGCCAAAAGTTTCATAAATGAATTTCATGCTGGATTGTGTGGTGGTCACTATGGAGCTAGAACAACTACTCATAAAATTCTTATAGATGGTTACTATTGGTCTTCTATATTTTCTGATGTCCACAAGTTTGTGAGATGTTGTTAATCTTGTCAACTTTTCACTGGTAAACAAAATTTATCCTCCTTTCCTTTACAACCAGTTGTTGTAGAAGCTCCTTTTCAACAGTGGGGTTTGGACTTCATAGGAAAATTTAAACTATAATTCAAGAAATGGTTACTCATGGATCTTAATAGCTACAGATTACTTCACTAAATGGGTGGAAGCCACTCCTACCAAAGCAGCAACTGAAAAGGTAGTTAAGGATTTTCTTGAAGATAAAATAATAATAAGATTTGGTGTGCCAGCAAAGATAACAACAGATAATGCTAAATCCTTTAGTTTAGAAAAAATGTCTTCTTTTTGTTTTGATTATGGCATTATTTTGTCTCATTCATCACATTACCATCCTTGAGGAAATGGTCAAGCAGAATCAAGTAATAAAAATTTAATGACCATTGTTAAGAAAATTGTTGGAGGAAACAAAAAGGCATGGGATAGTAAGATTAAGTATACATTATGGGTTGATAGGTTAAAAAAGAAACATTCTACAAGGAAAAGTCTATTTGAGTTGGTTTATGGTTTCGATTTTCAGTTACCAATGCATCTTAGGCTTCCTGTACATAGTCTACTTCAGACTTCTATTTCAGGTGAAAGTGAAATGGATAATAGGGTTAATCAGATAATAGAACTTGATGAAAATAGAAATATGGCTTGTGAACAAAATTGCAAGAACCAACAAAAGGTTAAAAAGGAATTTGACAAGACAACAAGGAAAAGGGTTTTTAGTATTGGGGATACATTTTTGTTGTGGGATAAAAGGAGGGGAAATCCAAGAAAGCACAGTAAATTTGACAGCTTATGGTTGGGCCCATTTATCATCACGGATGAAGCAGAGCGAAGTTCTTTCTACCTCAGCCACTTGGTTGGTGAACCCATGAACTTTCCAGTGAATGGGAAACAACTCAAGTTATTTTTTAGATGAGGAATCATTGGTTCCCAAAGGGGTACCCTCTGTAACGTATCTATGATCTTACTCCTTTTCTTTAATTTTGTTGTATTTTTATTGCATATATTGACTTAGCTGTGTTTATGTATTATATCATTCTTTGTTTTGTAACATATTCATTTGTTATTATATCACACATGGTTCTTATATTTGGCATGTTGAACTTTCTTTTCATAGATTCTAAGGTTCTCGTAAGCTTTGCGATTATCAAGCACGTATCCCCAAGTTGGAACCAAAATGTTGACCACCAAAACCAACTAAGTGGAAAATGATGTACCATACACATGTTGGATGTGCCCTGAAGATAAGAATGAAGTACTTAATGATTATATCAAGCGAGGCAGCTCTTCTTCTCTTCTTCTCTCTATGAAATTTTTGCCCCCTGCGGGGCATTTTGTAAGGATATGTCAGCATGAAGGTCTAGTTTTCTATAACTTGATCACCTAACACTTATTCATTAGGGCATTCCTTTCATCGAGGGTTTTTTCACTTGGATAATTAAAATTTCTTTTTAGAGATTTTAATTATTTGAGTTTTTCACTCAAAATTACCTCCAAAGTGGTGAAATGTGTTCTAGCGATTTAGTCCATGGGTCGATTGGGGCCTAGGAATGTTATATATTACTATGCTAGATATTATCCAGAGTCTTGCAGAATTTCATTAAGTTTTGCATAGTTTTTTTTTATTTTTGGTCATTAAAAGTTGTCACTCAAGACAATTTGTTGAAATGTAAAACAGGGTTACTTGGTCCTTTTTAATGTTTTGTAAGGGTATGGGTACTCAATACAAATGGAATCAGAACCCCTACACCCTTAGGCCAAGTTTGAAGTCATTCAGACAAGTATTACTATGGTTTTGGTCACCTTTTCCCAGGCCAGTCATGGAAATCAAAAGATTGGGCATTTAATTAGAGAGCCAAATTTTGAAAAAGTGACTATAGTGACTTGGGGTGGCCAATTAAAGGTTCTAATTTTTATATTATGTTCATAATACAAATTTAAGACCCAAAGGGGGGGGCCCAAGCAAGCATATAACAATTTTTGGGTTGTCGAATCTAGGGTAGTGCCCCTTTCTCTCTTTGATTGGTTGGGTGAGCTAAAGTCAATAGAAATGGCCCCACTATGGTGGTTTCTTCACCATTTGACATAAAAATAAGGTTAAAAGCATTAAATTGGGAGTTTCTCTCCCCATATTTGAGATCTCAAACCTTTATTTTTCCCTCCTTGAGCAAATTCGCCCCCCTCTCTTGGGGCCCCCTCTCTCCCTTGTGACACATGTATAGCATGCAAAGAGCCTCTCTCTTTAATTTTTCTTATTTAAGGAGGTTTCCCCTCCTCATTTTGGTTACACACTCACACCCACTCTCTTTCTCATGCTCTCATTCTTTCTCTTACTCTCTTTCCCTTGCTCTTGCTTGGGCCATTGTAATTTTCAGCCATTTGGCTTTGGTAATCAAAATATTTGGAGGAATCTTGTGTACATTGTTTCCATTGATCATTTGCTTCCATGATTAAGGGGCTACACAATTTTGTTTGGCCAAGGAATCATACTAATTTTCTTTGGTAATATTTATGGTATTTGTATTCCATAAATTTTGTGAGTTTTCATTCTTATAGTACAGAAGTTCATATATTTTCTAGTTTGAATTTTATGCTTTCTTTGCTCATTATTTGATTCTCACCTTCTATTAGTTGTGTAATGAAAATCTTATAAGTTGCAGGTTATTTGGATTGAAGAGTGGGATTCCTCAGTTGGATGCCCCATTGCTTCACTTCTTGAAGAACAAAGGACCAACTTTCTCTTTCTTTACATACAAATTTATTCATTTTAATTTTAGTTTGTTGAGTGTTTTAAATCTTATTTTAATTATTATATACTCAATTTCTTTCAAAATTATTCATTTTGCAACTTTGTATAAATTTTGTATATATATTACACTAACATACTAACTTCCCCACAGTGATTTTGGGCACATTTTATCATTTTCTGTTTGCTAGTTTTTAGCAAGCTAGTGACAAAACAAGGAAAACCAATTTCAAATTTCATCCATATAAGAGTTTTAAGGCCACCCCAAAGGAAGAGCTTCAAGGACATCTCAAGAAAGGGAAAAAACATGATTTTTCCCACTCCTTTTACCTCTTTATTTACACTGAAATTTCAGCCTTTCTAATAAGTTCAAGAGATTATCTTGGACTTGATTTATTGCTTTTCATTTTTAGTTAAATCAAGTCTCATTTATTTTCCATCCATTGCTAGCAATAGAATTTGGGATTTCCCACATTTGCATAAGCAATTGTTGATAGGCATGGGTTTTAGATTAGTTAGACTTTCATTTTGTTTTTATTTTCTTCTTTATTTTTTTCCTGCACCTTGTAAGTGATTTGGCTTTGCCATCCTTGCAATATCGCGTTGAATATCATTTTATTTCAAGTATCTGCTTATTTCTTTTTTTTTCCTTGCACCTCACAAGCGAATTGGCTTTTCCCATCCATGTGAAATCACATTAGCTAGAATTTTTATTTAAAGTATTCATGTATTTCATTTTTCCCGCACCTCACAATCAAGTAGGCTCTTCCTCCATTGTGATATCGCACATGGCTTATTTTGTCTACTTTTTCTTTAAGGATAAAATTTACCACAAGCCCCTTTTTTGCCCTGTATCCTCTCACCCCGTCGAATCGACTCATCTAGGGTGATGAGAAGGGGAAACAATTTGTGTTGGATAGTTTAGTAGGCACCCAGATAAGTATCTTCATTAGAAAGGAGGAAAAAATCTTGACCTATGGAGCTAGTGGGGTAGAGGCCGTTTGGGGCTTCATGGCACTTTGTGTCCTCCAGCTGAGCACCCAGCAAGTTTCAATTTTGATCCTTGCAGCTAGGTGGGAACCTTGTGTTCCCATGTTGAGCACCCGACATTCTCTATCTAATCGAAGGAGATAGTATCTTGGGGTATACATCTAGAATAGTTCATTTCTTTGCAGCAAACACCTTAATTCCCTAAGTCAAAGAGAGACATAAAATTTACTAAAACTTAGAGGACCACTTGCATTAACATTGTAACAATCATTTACATTTCTCTACTTTGCAATCACTTTATTTTAATTTACTTATTTATTGGAATTTATCATGTTCTTTAATATTTGTTAAATTGAATGAGTTGATGCTTTACAAAAATTATTTGAAGTTGATTATTGTGACTCCAAAGCCCGAGTAGAGATGACACTCATCATTTTTATTATTTGATTGTTTCTCTCTTTCATACATTATTGGTTGATTGTTAAAGGGTTTGGTTGACATTGAAATATTTGCATCACTGCACGTTGATTGTCATTTTTGTAATTTGCAACTCCCAGAAAACATTCTTCAAAAATGAACTTAGTAAGTAGGGACTACTCCCCTTGGCCTTTAGGAGTTATGATATAAATGGAGGAGTTTAGAACTAAGGTGATAGTGGGTTCTCAACTCATAATTTTCCCTTAGGAACACACACAGTGGTTGGAATACTTACCCATGTCCAAGTGTGTTTTAGGCGGAAACACCATCGAAACGATACCTAGACTTTTCCATAGAACTAAAACCAATATCATTTCCTGTTAATTTTTTATGGTTATATCAAATATTATAACATGTAGAATCATAACAACATAACCATAAGCAAAATAATCACTGAAAGATAGAGAATCACATCCCCAAAAAATAAAACAAATAATTATCGTGGGAAGCCTTCATGCTGAAGAAAACCCAACAAAACTTCCTATGTATAAGATGTATAAAAGATGACCAAAAATAGTTGTTCTACTCCTTTTGTTCTGTATCTTTATCTCTCCCATGCACTACACAAATGAGTGAGTGTGTATTCAAATAATTACCACATCTCCTATATTTATACATATTTGTCAATTGACCTTTGCACTAGACAAGTCGGCCCCAATTGTTGAATACATTTACCACCATACACACTCATTTTGGTCAATTTGGCCTAGTTAAACCACTATCCTAATTTTTATTGACTTAATTGACATCAGAGGAGCACTATATGACATCATCAATATCACACCCACACCTACCCTAAGTCAAGGAGGCTTACTTAGCCTTCTCCTACATTCCGGGAGGCTAACTGGAGCACTCTGGGGGTGATCTGAGTGTCATTAATGTCCCATATTGCTAACTGATGGTTAAAATCAGTTGAACAAAGAAGTGAAGCTGCCTTCCTTCATTAAATTGATTATTTATTGATTTTTTAATGAACCGGAGTCAACAGGGGCGCCTCCAACCACTTTTGATGGTCAGTTACAGTTCAGGATACCTCATTGGGGTTCATTAGAGTCATTGATGTGATACCACTTGTTGGTTGGCTTGTAGTGACATGTGTCTGAGCTAATTTCATTTAGACTCAGTCATTTATTGCACTCCTACTTCAATTAGGGCTCCATTGAGTCAATTAGGGTTTTGATCAGTGGTTAACTTGAGTGTTGATTGTGGCTTGCATTCAGTTAAGCTAGACTCACTCATTCAATTCGAATGAAATCCTTGGGAATTTAAATTGCTTTGTCATTCATGCTTGTAGCATTATCATTGTATTGTATTACTCATTATTTATGTGAATATACAGAGCGACTACTCATTTTGTAGCACTATTACACCATTTCCATGCCTTATTGTTATTAATCTCGTGTGAGACTATGTTTTAGTCCCTAGATTACTGTGACAGATTAATATGGTATTAGAGATCATGGTGGGAGGAAGCTTAGATCTATGAAAAATATGGTTTTCGACAAATTTTCCATGAAAAATTGAGCAAAAGCTCAAAATTCCAGCACAGCACCAGAAGCCAAGGCTTACCACTTAATACACCAAGTAAGGAAATTGTTGGTCAAGATTGCTTGATCAACTATGTTGGGTGTGATGAAAGCCTAAAATGTGTAGGTTTTCCGACCTTATGGTGCCCCTTTTGTTGTGATTTGCAGGTTTTAATAGGTACAACTTTGAATGGACTCATCAGTCTCTCTTCTCACCCCATTCACAAGCTATTTAGAATGGAAGTTGAAGATGATTGCATCTCTAAAGAGAAAAGATCTCTATGAGCTGTCTATTGGAATTGGAAAAGAGTCTTATAAGAATTAGAATGACTAGCTAAATGATGGTGATAGAGATTTTGGAGCAATATGTCTGGCCCTTTCTCCTAGCTTGCGCTACCTTATTGGTTCTGCTGAATACCCAAAGGATCTCTGGACAAAATCGGACAGAACCTTTGGCAAGCATAATGAGGATCATAATAGCACTTTGGAGATCACACCCAGCACCACAAGAGTTATTTACTTAAAATTCTCATCCTCTACTCTCTCTGATGAAGTTCTTCAAGATGAAGATGAAGTAGAATCTTCTACACAGTCAATTCGAATTGAAGAAAGTCTCCATGCAGTGACTCCTTCTCCCGATGCTCCGAAATTTAATGAGATATCTGATATCTCATATCCTTATATTGCTGAAACATAAGAAGACATTCAAATATCTGATATTGAATAAAAATACTACTGCACTTCCATGCAAACATTCACCGATGATTTTCCTTTGAATTCAGTGAAAAATTTACCAATAATTGCTTTCGAAAGTGAAGAGAAATTTGATTTTTCTTCCTCTAATGTTGCTGCTGGTGTGAAAATATGTGATACCTTGGATATTTTGGAAGAAATATCAGATTAATAGAGTAATTCATTCACTCCCCATGATCTATATCTTCCATCAAATTCCTGTAGGATTGCATGCAGCAAAATTCAGAATTTTGAAGAAGAAGAAAGTTGTGCATCCACCGTCTCAGTTAACCATTTATTTGAATATGATATTAACCTTATTGGATCTGATATGATATTATTTAGATCTGATATAATATTTATTGGTTTAATATATCAAATTTATAATCTTTCAGTACTGCTTGTAGCTGTTCTCATCAACGATGTGAAGAAACAAGTACCACAAGTCTCCTGCAAAACTGTTGCTGGGGTATTGATTTCATTTCATAGTTTTGGATCTGTTGTGAACTTATTTAGATTTGATTTAATTTATGCTCTGATATTATTTGGTTCATATTTTAAAATCCAAGAGATTTCAGTCATGCTTGTAGCTGCTCTCACCAATTTCGGTGTGAAAAATCAAGTACCGCACTTTCTTTTCAAAATTGTTGATGGGGATTTGGTGTTAGTTTCCTCATATGAGGTTACTGATATTTTATTATGTAATTCATTAGATATTTCAAAATATATATCAGATTATGGATCTGAATCATTCGCTCTCCACAGTCCCAGGGCTTCTCTACCTTTGGTCACACGCTCATCTCCTCACAAAACTAGTAAAGAGGAAGACATTATGCATCCGCTTGGACACTTGCTCCTAAGATTTGGGGCTGATTTTAATACTCATGGTTTTATTTTCAAGGTTGGAACATATAATTTTCTTGAGTGTTCCACACATGGTTAGAATCCTCAAGAACCTTTGCTCTCTCTTCAGATGATTTCAACTACTCTACATGGGTCCAGTTTTCACCGTGCAACTGTTTATATTTCTGATTCATTTGAGTGCATTGTTCTTCTTCCAAAGTGGAAGATTCCTCCAGAAATATTCATTTAGCTTGGATCCATAGGTTCACATGCACAGTCTCAATATGCTACTGCATAGAAGAACCAATTCTTCATTTACTGCTTAGTTTGAGGGGGGGTATTTTTCCCATGAACTTTTCCCCGTTTCCTTGGTTATATTAAGCAGTGATTTTATTGTACATGGTGACCTATGGACTTTGTTTCTGAGGCCCTAGAATTTTTATGCATTTTATGTTTTCTACTCCTCCTGAGTATAGCTTAAGGGGGGGTGTTGGAGACATTTATCACCATACTCACTCATTTTGGTCAATTTGGCCTAGTTAAACCACTATCCTAAGTTTTATTGACTTAATTGACATCATAGGAGCACTAGATGACATCAGGAAGATCACACCCACACCAACCTTTAGTCAAGGAGGCTAACTTAGCCTTCTCCTACATTCGGGGAGCCTAACTAGAGCACTCCAGGGGTGATCTGAGTGTCATTAATGCCCCATATTGCTAACTCATGGTTACAATCGGTTAAACAGATCAGTTAAGGTTCCTTCCTTCATTAAATTGATTGTTTATTGATTATTTAATGAACTGGAGTCAACAGGGGCGCCTTCAACCACTTCTGATGGTCAGTTACGCTTCAGTTAACCTCATCCGGGTTCATTGGAGTCATTCATGTGCTAGCACTTTTTTGTTGGCTTGCAGTGACATGTTATTGAGCTACTTTCAGTTAGAATCGGTCATTTATTGCACTCTGACTTCAATTAGGGCTCAGTTTATTCAATTAGGATTTAGATCAGTGGTTAACTTGAGTGTTGATTGTGGCTTACATTTAGTTAAGCTAGACTCACTCATTCAATTCGAATGACCTTCTTGGGAATTCGAATTGCTTTGTCATTCATGCTTGTAGCATGATCATTGTATTGTATTACTCATTCTTTATGTGAATATACAGAGCGACTACTCATTTTGCAGCACTATTACACCATTTTCATGCCTTATTGTTATTAATCTCTTATGAGACTGTGTTTTAGTCCCTAGATTACTGTGACAGATTAATACCAATAAACTGTCTGGGACAACTTCACCTAGGAATACTCAAAAACAATATTTCATATTATTTATTAGGGTACTAAAGACTCGACACAAGTGGAGGCTTTACCTCATGACTCTATGATGACCAAATACAATAGCAAAACCCCATCGGAAGAATAATAACATCGACCTTGGGTTACGTCAGTAAAATACATTTAGAATATCCTTTTAAGTTACAATATTTCAATGCTCCCCATTAACGAGAAGGTTATTCTACTCACAAAATAATCATGGACTATAGGAGAATAGAGAGACATTTACAACAGTACATTGAGGAGATACATTTATATGTCATGGGAATTTTTTCCACAATTAGAAAATTGGAACAGTTACTCTTCATCTTTTGCATCACATGATCACTTGATCCTTTTGCAGCAACGCTTCGATCTTTCGATCCTTCGTAGCAGCACTTTGATCTTCTGACCCTTTGTAGCAGCACTTCGATCTTCTGATCCTTTGCAGCAACAATTCGATCTTATTGATACTTTGCAATAGTACTTTGATCTTCATATCCTTTGTAGCAGCACTTCAATCATTCGATTCTTTGCATCAGCACTTAAATCTTTTGATCCTTTGCAGTAGAACTTCAATATTCTCAATCCTTTGCAGCAGCACTTCGATCTTCTTGATTCTTTGCAACAGAGAAGATCTCAACCACATATAAAATGCCATCCCAACATCCATGAGGACTCATCGTAGACCATCCATACCACACAAGTCAGGACCACTCACAAGTGAGTGTTATACTATGGTATCTACACTCACATGTAGATATACTCTACCATGTAAGAGTATTGTCTGCAAAGCAAATCTCAACTGCATATGCAATGTCAGCCCATCATAGAACATCCATACCACAGAAGTTAGGACCACTCCCAAGTGAGTGTTATACTACGTTGTCCGTGAGGACTCATCATAGAGTATCCATACCACATAGGTTAGGACCACTCCCAAGCAAGTGTTATTCTATGGCATCTACATATGAATGTAGGAATACTCTCTATACAAGAGTATTGTCTGTAGAGAAGATATCAACTACATACAAAATGTTAGTCCTATCATCTATGAGGACTCGTCGTAGACAATCCATACCACTAAGGTTAGGACCACTCATGAGTGAGTGTTATTATATGGTATCCAAAACAGAATGTGGGTACTCTCTATGAGAGTGACATCTGCAGGGCCATACTTAGCTAGTAAGGACATCTCTCATGAACATAGTGTTATACCTGCTATCCTTGAGAGAGGATACTATCATCCACAAGTTAATGTGGGTACTCTCCATGCGAGAGTAGCATCCATAGGGCCATCCTTACCTAGTAAGGACCACTCTCATGAATAGTGTTATACCTTCTATCCTCGAGAGAGAATACTATCGTACACAAATAAATTTCAGACCTTGTCAAAATAATCAAGAATACTTGGTGTCTTTCATGTTGGAACATCACTGTCATCCCATCATCGATGTCAGTCTCATCATAACTCCCCATTTTTTGGGAGGATCCATATTATCAACCTGCTCCACCTTTGTCAAAGGAGGGTTCATAGTCTCGACCTATTCTTCATTTCCAAGGATAGTCCATATCTTCGACTTATTCCTCCTTTCTAAAGAAGTCGATATCTTTGAATTGTTCTTCATTTCTGAAGAAATTCCATATCTTTGACTTGTTCTTCCTTTCTAAAGAAAGTCCATATCTTGGACTCGTTCTTCCTTTCTGAAGAAATTTTACTATCTTCGAATTCTTCTTCCTTTGTCAGAAGCATCCATATAACCACTGTTCATCCTTGCAAGGAAAGTCTGTAGTATCATCATCATTGTTTCTCCTTTCAAGGAAAGTGTTCAGTATCAACATCATTATTCCTCCTTGCAAGGAAATTCTTCAGTATCAACATCATTGTTCCTCCTTGCAAGGAAAGTATTTATGAACTACACCAAGCTTATCATGGAAGCTTGGTCACCACATCAGAAACTTGCTCATCAAAACTCACATACTGGAGTTTTATGTGTCCCTTCAATACCATATTCCACAATATTATTTATCATCTTTATGAAACTTTGGTTTTCACAAAGAAACATTATGGTATCCAACTCCATGTCAAATAGTCCTGACATCATCTTTTAGAAGCCATATGGCCTCCTAAATAGTTGAGCAAGTTTCCATGTACTCTTCTTTAGTTGTACTAAGAGAAACACTAGACTAAACCATGACATCATGGCAGATCCCAGACCATAACGTCCATCTGAGGTGTTCTTCCTATCTGTCGTACTTCTTGCCCAAGCTTAATCCGTATATCCATATAATATGTAGTCATTATCTCTACCATAGTAAATCCTCAAGTCTGTCGTACGTTAATGGTACCTCATCACATGCTTTACAACTATCAGGTGAACACATCTAGGGTTAATGAAATACTGACTCAAGGTGTTCACAGCAAAGCATATATCTAACCTTGTGTTCATCAGATACATCAATGAATCAATAATACATATGTACCGAGTCATATCCACTAACTCTAATGTCTTATCAGACAACAGCTTGGTGTTGGTATCCATGGGTGTGGGCATGGATTTTCAATCTAACATATCAAATATTCTTTAATATTTCCACAACAGACTTTCCTTGGTTCAAAAAAATTCCTTCTAAGTTGTTCCACACTTCCATCCTTAGGAAATAATGCATCAATCCAAAATATTTTATCTTGAATTATTTAGTTAGCTTCTTCTTGCTTTTTGTGATCTATTTCTCATTTCTCGTTAGAAATAGATCATCCTCATACAATAGGTTCATCATCCATAACCTTAAGGTAAAGTTTAGGATGAACTTTACTCTTGATAAAGTCCATGCTTGTCAAGAATCTATCTATTTTTTCATACCAAAATATGTGAGCTTGCTTCAGTCCATATAGAGTCTTTCTCAACTAACATACATGAGTCACTATGTTTTTGACTTCAAATCCTTGTGGTTTTTTGATGTAAACCTCTTCCTCAATCACACCATTAAGGAAGGATTGTGTTTACATCCATATGGTGTATATCCCACTTCATCATGGAAGGAAGTTCCATGATAGTTCTGTTGGAAGTGTACAATTTTTCCTGGAACAAGTGTCTCTTCATAATCAATTCCCTCTCTTTGAGAGAATCCTTTAACCACAAATATTTCCTTCCATCAGCAACATGTTTTATCTTGTAGATCTACTTGGAAGATACCACACTCTTTCTTTCTAGTTTGGGTACTATATCATTCTGGTATTCTTCCATCCTTGCTTCTACCATGAGTTCATTCTACTATGTCATGGACATATATTAGTCTTCTGCATTCAACCTTGAAGGTTGGAACCCACTTTACTCTAGGTAAATTCTTGCTACATCTAGAATTTGTCCATCTTGGCATACAATGTCAAACACGAAGATCTTCTGTAGTCACTCCCCCCAAATTGAAGCATCACCCTCCCTTTCCATTTTGTACTCTATGTATTGACACATTCTGTACTGGAGTGACAGGTAGTATCCTCTACTACTATGTACCCATCTCAGGTTTCTAGATACCAAGATACCTTCATCTTGAACTTTGTCAAAAAATTCCATCTTGCACCTAGCTGTGAGCTTGTTATCTTCTATATGTTTCCATATTCAACCTTGTAGAAAAGGTTAAAATATTCATTAATTTAGATGATATTTCAAGCACCTGGATGTGTTTATCTATGGGTTCCTTCTTATCTTGTACAAATCCTATTATATACAGGTGTTTCTTCACTCAATATATACTCCTACTAGAGAAGTCTGTCTGGTCAATAGAGTATGTCATTCCATAGTCTATTCTTTCCGAGTCAAACCATGAACCTTGCTTTGTATACTTGTTCTTCTAGATACATATGGAAGACAGTATGAACTTCCCTTCAGGACTCAGAATCATATTCTAAACATCATTCCCCATGATCAGTTGTTACTCTTTCATCATGGATTCTTCTATAGCTTGAAGGGTTTGCATCAATGATTTCACCCAACTATTTCATACAACTAGAGTGTGTCTGAGGTCTCTTACTTTGGTTTGGAAGTCCCATCATACTTTTCTCCATCTTGGAATATCTCTCATTCCCAAGATGGTATTCATCTCTCAAGGTGGATCTACCACTCTCCGAGTGTCTTTCTTCCGTCACAGTGTCCCTGACCCTAGGAGCTTCACATTCATGTTTATTGGAGTGAATCTCAAATTGTCATCGCTTGTTCTTCGGAACAATTCTCATCTTCCTTTTCTTGTAGGAGGTTGTACAATACCTTTCCTACAAGTCAAATGCACCAGTTGCATGGTTAGAACCATCTCATAGATCATATGCATAACGACAAATTATTATGCACCATGCAACTATTTAGCCAATAAAACATTCATCCATATCTCATGGAAAATTTCTAGATTCCTTAGATATCTACCATGATATCATTCATATTGTGAACTAATCCAATATGCCAGCAAAGAGGTTTCATTCTAGATAAGTAGCAATGGAGAGTTGTATAGCACCATGGGATACTTACCCATCACTGTCATTAATGAAAAAATTCTATCATGCATAATACATTGCATATACACGAAAGAAAATTCAAATACTTATCTTTTTTGTTTGTCCTCATCTCCTTCTAGATCAGCAGCTTCTTCTTTGACCAGTGAGATTGCTTCAATCTCATTCTTGCTTGAAAGCTTTTCTAGAATGTTGCTTTTGGTAGACCTAGGGTTTGACAGAGAAACCCTATTTTTTCAATTGAGGGATATTTCAGATCTGATTGGATAGAAATATGCACCTCCTCAAGGGGATTTGATCAGTATACTCTTTTTTCCAAAACTATGATCAAAATTGCAAAACATCTGATGCCCTAGTTTTCTTCAGTTTCTTCTATAGAAATGCCTGATATTGTTTCTACGGTATCTCTAAGATTACTGCTCCTTTATATCTCAAACTTTGTACTGAGGTATCCTTGTCTATCCTCTTTCAAACACCACAATTTAGAGAAAAATTGGTTTCACCAAGTAGAGCTTAGATGTGTTTTCCCAAGATGACTTATTTAATATTTGTTCAGAATAGAGAATTTGTACGGACTTCTGTATGTCACTGTTTCAACTTCGAGGTTTGAAATTTTTACCACAGAAATTATAGTCTGTTCCATATCTAGAATATCTTGCTAAATTTCATTTGGACCTTCGTACTGCAAGATATAGCAATTCTCCCTACGTCACATGTTTAAGGATGAATCTTGGGAGAGGCTAGAATCCTAACTTGGAGGAATCATATCTCCCATAATATAGTGAATCTGAGGCTAAAACGTTTATAGAGGGTACATTAGGAATTTCTCTTTGGTCTATGAGAGTTTTGGATCATGACCCTTATCCAATCCTGATATATAGAGAATGTACCAAAACGAGTAGTTTTAGTATTTTAGAGTTTTGAAGCATAAAACCCTAATCTTTAATAGTTGTAGTTGTAACACTATTTCGGCTGCACAACAACTTCCTTCAGGGTGGATCTGATACCAAGTTATGTTTTTACAGTTATATTAGACATTTTTACATTTAGCATCATAATAGCATAACCATAATAAAAAATATCACTGAAAGATAGACACGCACAACCATAAAAAAGAACACAAAGATTTATCTTGGGAAACCCTCATGGGGTAGAAAACCCAGCAAAAGTTCCTCTGTATAAGATGGATAAAATAAAACCAAAACCAGTTGTTATCTTCCTTCTATTCTCTCTCTCTCTCTCTCTCTCTCTCTCTCTCTATCTCTCTCTCTCTCTCTCTCTCTCTCTCTCTCTCTTGTNACCACAACTCCTCTATTTATACATATTTGTCAATTGACTTTTTCACTAGACAAATTGGCCCCAAACAACTATCTAGGATGAATTCACCTAGGAATATTCAAAAACGGTATTTTATATTATTTATTAGGGCACTCAAGAACTGATAGAAGTGGAGTGTTTACCTCATTACTCTTTGATGACGAAATGCAATAGTAACACCCCATTAGAGGAATAATAACATGTCCCTTAGGTTACGTCAGTAAAATACATTTAGAATATCCTTTGAAGTTACAATATTTCAACAGTAGTGGATTCAAAAGTATCTTACCACATGAGTGAACCAGATTTGGTGGAACTCAAACTACAGTTGCAGGAGTTCATTTAGAAAGGATATATCCGACCAAGTGTGTTCCCTTGGGGAGCACCGATACTTTTCATAAAGCATAGGGATGGTACAATGTGGATGTGCATAGATTACCGTGAGCTTAACAAGATGACTATCAAGAACTGATACCCACTCCCTAGGATTGATGACTTGTTCAATTAAGTAGGATGAGCCAAGATATTTTTGAAGGTCGACCTGTGATCTGGGTACTATTAGGTACTGTTTCATGATAAGAATATTCACAAAACCGCCTTTCATACAAGGTATGACCACTACGAGTTTGTAGTAATTCCGTTCAAATTTACCAATGCACCCACAAGATTTATGTGTATGATGAACAATATATTTAGTAAATACTTCGATAATTTTTTTTGTTCTTTATAGACGACATCTTAGTATACTCTAAGAGTAAAGAAGAGCATGAGGAACACCTCTGCATAGTGCTACATGTGTTACAAGAACATTAGCTCTACGCCAAGTTTAGTAGATGTTATTTTTACAAACTACAGATACAGTACTTGGGTCACATCATCTTTGAGATGGGGATAGCTATGGACCCGAAAAATATTAAAGCCATAGAAGATTGGCCTACCCCTACTAGAACATTAGCAGAACTACCCCACCCATGATATTGAGTTAGCAGCCATCATCCACGCCTTGAATATGTGGAGGCACTACGTCATGGAAAGGAAATTCCTTCCGAAGACAGACAATATGAGTAAAATATTGATTTGAGCAACCAGATCTAATGGCAGGAAACCCAAATGGTTGGCTTTTGTTAGCGAGTACCATTTCGACCTAAAGAATATAAATGGAAAAGAGAACAATATTGTTGATGCTTTGAGCCAACGAACTCATATGATATATGAGGTGAATTTGAGACAAACCGATTCGAATTTAGACGAGAGGATTAGAATGACCAACATAGTTTACCCTTTCTCTATTGAAATCCTCAAGAAGGTCCAAGATGATAGGTTGTTTCAACAATAAAAAGAGTACAGGGTAGACGAAACATGACTGCTATGGTCCAAAGAGAGATTCTACATTCCAGAAAGAGGGGACATTCAGTCTAGCATTCTCACAAAATTTCATCGAACACCCTACTCGGGGCATTCAGGATATCAAAATATGATATCCGTCGTTACAAGACACCTTTTTTGGCCTAAGTTAAAGGCCGGCATAGCATGTTTTATCGCAAAATGTCAAGAATGTTAGCTGGTCAAATATGACACCAACATTCTTCGTGGTTTCTGCAGCCATTACCCATTCCAGAATGGAACTAGGAGTTCATTAGTATGGATTTAATCATGGGTCTACCTAAGAGTAAGAAGAAAAATGATTCTATCTTTGTAGTAGTTGACAAATTGTTAAAATAAGCACACTTCATTCCAGTGAAGTCGACCTACAAGGAGGTACACATTGTCTATATATTGTTGAAGCACATATTTAGATTCCGCGGGATACCCAAGGAAATAATCTCGGATCGAGATACTAAATTTTCCGGGAACTTTTGGAGATCCTTATTCTCTGGATTAGAGATGTAGTTGAAATTTAGCACTTCTTATCACCCGAAGATAGACAAGAAAATAGAATGGGTAAACCAGATTATAGAGGACATGCTTAGGATGTATGTAACAAAAAACCCCACCAAGTGGGAAGATTACCTGCATCTTGCATAGTTTGCATATAACAACAGATACCATACTTCCGTTAAGATGAGTCCCTATAGAGGACATTCTTAGGATGTATGTCACGAAAAACCCCACCAAGTGGGAAGATTACCTGCATCTTGCAAAGTTTGCATGTAACAACGGATACCATACTTCCGTTAAGATGAGTCCCTTTGAGGTACTCTATGGATGGAAGCGTAGAAAATCGATTACTTGGGATAGCTCGGTTGATTGGCTCATTTTAGGGCTTGAATTATTAAATGACTTGGAACAATTGGTTACCAAGGTCCAGGTGAACCTTAAAGAAGAATAAGACCACCAAAAAAGCTACGCGGATAAGAAAATCAAAGATAAATATTATCAAATAGGCGATCATGTCTACTTGAAATTAAAATAAAAACAAATCTCATTGAGGTTGGGAACGTGTGATAAGTTAGCACCTAGATTTTGTGGACCCTTTGAGATACTGTCCAGGAGAGGTCTAGTCACATATGAAATAGTGTTACCCTCTCACATAAGAGTCCATAATGTTTTCCTTGTATCTTTATTAAATAAATATTTTTATGATAATAAGCATTTGATTTATTGGTCATTGTTAATGGTGGAACTTGAAGGGGAGTTTTCCCCCGAACCTCTTCATATACTGGACAAGAGAGAGGTGCAGCTCAGGAAGCGTGCCATAGTCCATTTGAAAGTGCAATGGAAGCACTTTGAGGCCAATTAGGCTACTTGGGAGAATGAATCCACCATGAGAAAGGATTACCCTGCCTTGTTTCATGATTTCATTCCGAGTCCGTAGAACACCAGCGACAGTGTTTTTCTAAGTATGGAGGGATGTAATATCCCGAATTTTGACTTAACACATATGGGCATAATCCCCATTGATTATGATGATACTTTTATGTTTTATTTTTGTATATTGGGTCTAAAACCCCACTCCATATGAACATGATGATTTGCTTGATATATTGGGAATAAGCCAATTACATATGTTTTATGTGTTGGGCGTGGACCCTGAAGCACATGATCGATGAGATGTTTTGTGTTAAGCGAGGAACTCTGGAGCACATGAGTATTTAAATATTTGTGTGGAGCGAGAAACTATGGAGCACATGAGTGTTTATGTTTGTGTTGTGTGAGAAGCTCTAGAGAACATGAGTGTTTATGTTTGTGTTGAGCGAAAAGTTGTGGAACACACGAGTTATGAAAACCTTTGTGTTGCGCATGAAGCTCTGAAGCACATGAAAAGATAAATTGGAAGTGTTGGGAATAAGACGTGGAGCCTTCCGAGTTGATGCTGGGCATAAGATCTAGAACATCGGATCCTTGGTTGTTGTCTCCCTAGGTGTATCCTACAAGCAAATCCTAGAATTAGTGTTGAGAGAGGCGCTCTGGAATTGCACTAATTTTGTAACTCCCTATTTTTTAGCATTGAGTATGGGCTTTGGATAAGCATTAGGAGTTACTGAAAATAATTAATTATGTCAAGTGAAAACGACTCGAGTAAAATATTGATCTTATCTGACTTATTTTAAATGATTAAATGAAATTTCGAATTTCTGTATCTCATCAAGTACTGAAAAACTACCATGTTATACAAGGGAATCCAACATGCAACGATGTTTAGAGTTTCCTAGCCTAGTAGACCTAACCCCCACCTAAAGTCTTTAATAAAGAAACTGTCCTAAGTTTAAGGACCATGATATATGATACCTAAAGACAAATGTTAACAAATGATATGTATTAAGCATATATATTTTATACATGATATGTATAAAGAGTAAGCATAGAAATAATATTAATAGTATAAAAAATAAAGAAATGGTCCATCTATTATTATTATTAGTAATTATGCACAATCATGGACTCCTTTAAAAGAACTTTAGATGTGAGATAACACTCAAAAAAACATGGAACCTCTCACTTTAGGTGACAATTAGAGGTACTTCCTTAACAAATTTGAAGATGAAGTAAAAAGACAAGGGTTAGGAAATTGAATAATATTTCATAATATATAAATTTTATGGATGTCAAATTTGTTTAAATGATTGTAAAATTAGTTTCCCTTAAATTGGGTTTCAAATTTTTAGCACATCATAACATAAATGTTTGTGTGGGTGCATCATTGTATGAGGTAAATGATGACATTTTTTAATAAATTCTTGCAGAAATATAAAGGACATATGGTATTAATGTAACACTATTTTTTCAAAAAATTTCATCAATTATTTTTTATTATTATTAATTATTGAAGTTTTAAAACCTTGAAACGTAAATGTTCTGTGCGGGTGCAACACTTTAGGGGAAAAACTTAATGAAATTCTTGATTTCTATATCCAAGATTGCAGAGCTTGTTGTGTTCTAGTGCACCACATATGTTTCTTGCAAAATGGTGAAGGAAATCAAAAGTTATATAAAAACAAATCGATATATCTATTTTCGAAAAGTGATGTGTGTTATATATAAAATTAATAATAAATAAATAAAACATACATGTTTAGGAAAAAATTACATATTCAGAATCGTTAGATGGTATTCTACAATATTCTATATTTTCATAATAAATATTGTGTTTCACATAGCAAAAAACGCCATCCAAAATGATCATATTCATAGAGTTCTGAAATACGGGAAATAGCCCTATTTTATTTGTCCTAACCAATAGGTTCAGTAGTCCAAAGCTATTTCTAAACATCATGCCAAGCATTGTTCCCGCCAAAAATTTAAAGTTTACAAAACGCATATACGTTATATCACATATGCAATATATCGCATATGGGTTATAATGCATATGCTTTATATGGTATCTTTTTATTTTTTCGTGACAAATTTTGGTAAATACCTTCTAGACAGTTTTAGCAGATTTATTGTTATTCCCGTAAGGGCCCGAGGGATATTGGAGTGGCTTGAAATTCACACATACAAGAAATATGTCACTTAATTTCTTCCAGAGTGCAAAAATGGAGAAGAAAAGATTTACAAAGGAATCAATCAAAGCCTTTTTTGCTTCTCATATTTTAAAGCGAAAGCCAATTTTATTTTTGGTTAAAATTCCGCGCGGGAGCTTGATTAAGTTCGAAGTCATTTTCATTCGTTCAATATTTGTTTTCAGAGTTTTTGCAATGCATATATATCATTACTGGTACTTTATTGTGATGTAATACCGTGCTTTCATGCCAAGGTTTGCTCCAATTTTAGTGTGTTATTATATAAACGGCAAGCTGTGATTTGCATTGGAGGTAGTTTGTAGTCTGTGTGAATGTGAGTAACAATAACTCTGCTAAAACTGAAGCAAGTGAACTCCAGTAACAAAATCATATTGTTACTTTTCATTTGGCAAGAATCAATTCCTTTATTCCCAAAGATCCATACATCTACCTTTCAAATAAATTTTTATTTCCATATAACAACTGTTAATCCCACGTATTGAGAGACCTCGTCAATGTCATAACTAGAATAACCAATTACATTCAAGTCCGACTTCTGGGAAGTATCACAATGGGATAGGAACTGAAGTTATTTCAATCCTTTCCATCATTGAACAGGCCATTGGTAACAGTATATCTGGATCCAATTTCTTCTATGGCCATTGGTAACAGTATATCATTGAAGAGGCCATTGGTAACAATATATCTTAAGTTTTTAGTAATAAATATTAAGAGTATAAAAGCATTATGATATTATTATCGATACAATTTGAATCGTTTGAAACATTAATTATATTCCTATTATGGATACGCTTTTAGAATTTAAAGAATAATTATATTACTAAGTAATAATTTTTTTATTATATGCAATAATGGGAAGATTTCTATGTTCAAATTTGAATTAACCATGTATATATATTTTAACAAAATGAAGTTTTAGCTAATTAACATAATTTAAAATTATATTTTTATTTTTATTATATTTAAAAATAATAATATTAAAATAAACTGAATAAGTTTTAAAGTTAAATAAGTCGATGAAGAATTAAAATTAAAATAAATGGACAAAGTATTAAAGTAGTTTAGTATTGTTTTTAGGAAAGAATTGATAAAGTTTATTATTGTTTTTAAAGAAAAAATTGATAAAAAAACAATTTCATGTGATTATGTCTTTGGATTGAGATATAAATTATTGTAATAATTTTTTTTTTAACAAAAATAACATTATTGTAATAATAATTTATTTATTGTTTTTAATGTTAGAATCGAGTTATTTGTTCCTAGTTCCGAAGTACCAACTGAGAAAGGAAATCGGATGTTGGTTCCTAATACCAACTGAAACCAACGTAGAAAGAGACATCGAAAAGATGTAAACCATATCGACCATCCTCCATTTGTCATTTTTGTGTTGAATGAATGATTGGTTCCCGATTCAATGACTTGTATGCATCATGATTTAGTGTCCCAAAATCATTGTTAGTTGTTTATTGTGCTGAAGAAATGGGCTTCTTTTCTCTTATCATGTCTTTTTTAGTGGCTACAAATTCAAACTTCAAAATGTAAGGTGTCGATGTTTGAATAAATTAAATAATAGAAAGGGACTCCTTGTCATTTAGTATATATAAAAATCGATTAATCCAGCCCACAGGAAGGTCAACATTTGATTAATCTTGGAATATATGGAGCAAATCATATGCCAAGCACATTGTGCAACATCTTGTATGTAATATCCCGAATTTCGACCTAACACTTATGAGAATAAGTCCGATTGATTATGATGTTACTTTGATGTTTTATTTGGATAAATTTGGTCTAGAACCCCATTGCATACGAACATAATGATTTTTTTGATATATTGGGCGTAATCCAATTATATATGTTTTATGTATGATTTTATGTGTTGGGAATGGACCCTGAAGCACATGATTGATGAGATGTTTTGTGTTGAGCGAGAAGCTCTAGAGCACATGAGTATTTAATATGTTTTGTGTTGAGCGAGAAGCTCTGGAGCACATGAGTATTTAATATGTTGTGTTGAGCGAGAATCTCTCGAGCACATGAGTGTTTATGTTGTGTTGAGCAAGAACCTATGAAACACATGAGATATGAAAACATTTGTGTTGAGCAGTAAGCTCTGAAGCACGTGAAAAAATAAATTGGAAGTGTTGGGCATAAGCCTTGGAGCCTTCCAAGTTGATGTTGAGAATCATCTCTGGAACATTACATCATTGGCCATTGTATCCCTAGGTGTATCCTACAAGTACATCCTAGCATTAGTGTTGAGTGAGGAGCTCTGGAATTGCACTAAGTTTGTAGGTCCCTGTTTTTAGCGCTAAGTATGGGCTCTGGATAAGCATTAGGATTTACTAAAAAGAATTAATTATGTCGAGTGAAAACGGCTTGAGGAAAATATTGATGTCATCTCACTTATTTATAAGTGATTAAATGAAATTCAAATTTCGGTATGCCATCAAGTACTAAAGAAATACCATGTTATATGAGGGAATCAAACATGCAAGGATGTTTAGATTTGCTTAGACTAGTAGACTTAACCACCTACCTGATGGCCTTAATTAATAAAGTGTCATAAGTTTAGGGATCATATTATATGATACCCAAAGACAAATGTTAACAAATAATATATATATATATATATATATATATATATATTGTATAAGAGTAAACGTAGTAATAATATTAAAAGTATGAAAAGAAAGAGAGGCTCCATTTATTATTATTATTACTTAAAATTATTTAAATAGTATAATACTTACAAAAGCCCAAATAGGAACTAGTTAAAAGCTCCGAAGTTAAATATTAAAAGTACCTAAATTAAATAAAATGGTTAAATCAAGAAATCAAATGATTCTTGATTTAACTGCCCCTTTTCCTGAAAAATCTTTCTATAAAGTTCTAAGCCAAAAAGAGGCTTGGGGATCTCTTCCATTTTTGGAATTATTATTTTTTTCCTGATTATTCTCAAGAGAGTTCTTGAAGAAAATTTTCCTAAGACGAAAAAGGAGAACTGATTTAGACCTGATATCTCAGTTAGGGAAGCCTTACCTTAGGATATATAAGTTACTTGCATGTTGGAACCAGCTTAGGGGTATCCGGATTAAAGCCATGAATGGTTCCAGGTCAAGGTTGGGTGGAACATGGTAGTTTTGAAGTGATTCGGTCATCTATACAGAGGTGAGATCTGTCTATGAATTGTTAATGATGGGTAATTGAGTGTGAAAGGTTTCAGCCATTGGAATAGCTTCCCTTTAAAGGTATAAGGTTCTTGAATTCTCTATTCCATTATCTAGTATAATTCCTATTAGAATATTTAAGGGTTTATGTTTTATTTCTAACCCTATGTTTGCAATTGTATCCTGTTAAAATAGTAAAATATTTATGTTATAATTCTAACCATATGTCTGCAATCGTATCCTATTAGAATAGTTAAGGATTTATGTTATAATTCTAGCCCTATTATTGAAATTATTTATTGTTTAATAATTATTTAGGGCCTATTTTCTTCCAATATAATTCTGCATTTTATTTTATAGCATACACTTTGTTTCCTAAAACCTAGAGATTACTCTACACAAAATCTCTATGTTTATTTTACCTGTAGATTCTTCTTGCGGATTTCATTTTCCAGCAGATCTTTATTTAGGAGCCAAAAGACTAAATAAAGATAACCTAATAAACAAAGCATTCCCATTAATTAAGTTAAACAATATTATAATCAAATAACAAATTAAAATGCCAAAACA
Organism: Pseudotsuga menziesii; assembly: GCA_001517045.1. Taxonomy (NCBI): domain Eukaryota; kingdom Viridiplantae; phylum Streptophyta; class Pinopsida; order Pinales; family Pinaceae; genus Pseudotsuga; species Pseudotsuga menziesii. The sequence continues at coordinate 744,186 of LPNX010675932.1, forward strand.
GTCAAGGAATCAAGACCTCTAATAGGTCTGAAGCTATGTTATAAATAAACAATACTATAAACACATTATTATATATTGAAGAATAATCTTTAGACCAAATTAATAATCTATGTTAAAACCGTTGAAGACCCCTTGGGGTCTATATGTATTTATTAAGAATCAAGTCATAAAAAAAATCATTGCTCATACATTAAAGAAAACCTTAAATCAAATCTAAAGTCCAAACATCGACACCATCTAATGGTATGAAGGTATAAACAATAATACACATAAATCCATTGCATGTATAACAAACCAAACTATTTAAATAACTTACAAACTACATATACAAGAATCGTATTCCATAACAAAAGTCCCAACAAATAAATCCACCATAATGTTATGTACAACACTCATTAAAAATGTAGTATAAATACACAGAGGTTGCACGATCCATTCATGCCAATGATAAAATGCCCAAATCAACCCTTATAATAAAAATATTTAACAAACATAATGACCCGGGATCAATTCATGTTGAGCCATTTTATTTATAAGTCACCATATTGAAACCTATAGGATTCGTTATTATTTTTCTACCACACACTGTAGAGTTTCAACTTAAGCCATGCTATTGTAATTACATAGACTTTAAATCAAATACATCTAATCTCTACACACTGGTCGGAAGACCCAATTAAAAATACACCTAGTAACTATAGCCTGTTATCTCCCAAAATAATTTATTTTGATAGTATGAATAATTTAACTCATGCAATGAAGGATATGAATATCACTAACAGTTTGAAAGCATTTGCTTTTGATTTGGATGAAAATTTTATAAGTTGTGGCTTTCGGTGGCTTAGGAAAGGACTATCATAGCTCATTAGCCACGAAAAAGCTATGTTTCAGTGGCTAAACAGTTGAATGCCCACCAAAGGCAAACCATTGAAAGAAGTCTGAGCAAGCAGGGTCAAATTAACCCTTTCGGTGGCTTAGGCGAGACTACAGAAAACTCATTAGTGACTGAAAAGGGGTGCTTTCGGTAGAATAGAGAGAGAGATAAAAAGGGTTTGAACCACCGAAAGCGAGTGGCAAGTAGCATCGGGAAAGGTGCATTTGGTGGCTTAGGAGAGGCTTAGGACATCTCATTAGCCACCGAAAAGGGTCGTTTTTGGCAGATTAAAAATGGGTACAACACATACACTAACCATCGAAAGATGGAAGATAAATATTGGGTGAAAAACCCTTTCGACGGTTTAGGCGAAAGCTATGGCATTTGTGTTGACCACCGAAAGAACAGGTTTTCGACAATTAAAAAAGGTTTTTGATGAAGTCGCTATCTGTCGAAAGCAGAAATTCACCACGGCGACGGGGTGAAGGTTCTGGCGGCTTAAGCAAGAAAGATAATGTTTAGTTATCCACCAAAGGCCATCTTTTCGGTGCCTAGTTGACAAAATTGTGCAGGATTTTAAACCACCGAAATGCCAAAATAAGGAAACGGTTAGAAACTATCACATCCAACACCATCAGTAATATTTCCCAACCATCCAACATTCCTGGCAGGCAGTGCCACCAAGGTATTATCTACCTATTGGTTCAAGAGTTGCTGAATAGAAGAAACATTTCTTGGCCTTATTTTCTATTCTGGAATGGCTTTGAGACAGACCTTCAATTAGAGGAGAAAGGGAAGTATCTTGCCAAGAAATACAACACTCCAAGGAGTGGGAGAAGAAGGAGGAGGGCTATTTCCCCAACTGCAACAACAGAAAAACCTCCCTCTTCCTCCAATACCAAGAAGGCAAAAAGGAATTTGGATTTCGGTGAGAAAGTTCAAGAGGCAGAAGCACACCAGGAGAATGTATTAAACCTACCCTATTTAGATTTTGAGGAAGAAAAAGGAGAGGATGTAGCCCTAGCTTGGTAAAATTTTCCATTCATTGAAGCATTTCCATCCCCCACACCATAGGAACAAGACGAACCGACAGAAAGGCCTTCCTCCAACAAACCTAGAAGTCAAAATATCAATCTGCTACTGAGGCAGGTTTATGAAATAGAGGTCTTGGAAAGAGAGCTATAGAGAAGTAATGAGACATTGACTAGGAGAAATAAGTTATTTCCCAAGTCCTACCGGAAGCAGAGGGAAAGATTCATCTTATTGGAAAGGCTAAACAAAATATACCTAAGGGACAATACCAAGTTAGACAGGATGGTGAGGCTCCAAAGGCTGCAGCTGAAAGAAGCCAAAGCAAATCCTAGCAGCCACCTTTCCTTATCAACCCTAGTTGAAGAAGCCATTAGTCTCCAACCTCCTGAAACCAGCCAAGGTACTGTTAAAACCACTAGCACGAAGCTTGCAGAAGAGAAGAGATGAGCCAATAGGTCTGAGAAGACATTTTTGATAAAAACCTAATAATTTTGGTAAAACAGGGATTCTGGTGGCTTAGGTGGACGATGGAACAGTCCATTAGCCACTGAAAGCGCCACTTTCGGCAGTTAACGATTCTGATAGACTGGTCACTTAACCACCGGAAGTGGACAGAGGCGTAAAGGCAAGTTTTGGGCACACAGGATCATTTTTTCACGACTGCAGATGGCTCGGGGACGTAAGTTAAAGATGAAAGGTGCTGACAGAAGTATCAGAAAGGGTCTACTTAGATCTATTATGACAAAACAACACCATAAAATCATCAACCCTAACTGTCAAGGAGAAATTAGTGGGTTAACTAACAGTGGATCAGTAGCAGTGATCGTCAGCAAATACTGTAGTTGTTTTAATACTCAGTCAGTAAACTAAATATTCATTGTAGTTAGACAAGTAGTTAGGTAGGGTTTCAAACACTAATTTGGAAAAACTGTCACTTTTGATTATTTTTGTAAAAACAGATCCAAGTTTCAGGATCTGTACTTTTTGTAAAAAGGCTATAAAGCCTAAGATGGATTTTATAATAAGGGTTCGACTTCGGAGATTTATAAACCTATACTATTGTTAGCTTCTCATTTTGCTTATTCTTGAATATAAGATTTTTTGTTATGATTTGTTCAACCTTCATCTCTATTTTTACTGTACTTATGCCTGAATGTGTATTTAGGTTACTTTCAAGTTGATTAATAACTGATAGTTGTCATCTTATTGGTGTGTTAATGTGATTTGGTATATTAGTACCATCCTTATCATGATTTAGTCATTTATATGCATCTATTTTGTATGTAAATCTGCCAGCCTCAATGGGTTCTCCACCCCTGCACCTTATTGTCAACTTCTAAACAGTTGTAACTAAAAGCCTTGTAATTGAGTGAGTTTCAAGCATGTCTTGAGAGTGGAAGGTTATATAGGTCACCTGACTTGATCCATATCATAAAACCCTAAAAAAAAATTAAGTTATGAGGAATCCTTGAGCTACAACCTAGTTTACTGGAGTGATAACAAATTGGCACCGTTGTCGAGGAGAGGATACTGAAGCTCAGCTTCCCTGGGAGACGACATAGATCCTTTCTTTTATGATAGACAAAGCTTGGACACTATTATGCTTGTAATCAGCTATCTGGAAACTCCATTGAGATAAGGTGGCTTTAAGAATACCAAGTACCAGAGCAAACCCTAAGGGGCCACCAACAACATCGATTTCAGAACGAGAAGAAATTTTGAGAAGAGCTAGGGCTTTACTTTGACAGACCAGTAGTGCTGCACAAAATGCTACATCAGGTATTTCAAGAAATATTTCTTCTATTATTTCTTTTGTTGAAACTCTTAATTCTCAGGAATTTATAGATACATAAGAAAAATATAGGGTTTGGGCATATTCAAGCATTGTTTCTTGTGAAGATCCAATCCCTGGTGACTCCACTAGGATAAGTATACCACCACCTTTTCAGCAAGTATCTCCATTAGTGAAAAATCCCCCCTAATTTTTCCAAATCCCCTCTCAGCCATTCCTACTGGGGCTTATCTCAAGTATATGCCTAAGTTTATAGGGGAAGGAGATTTCACTTTTGAAGAACATTTAGAGGCATTTTACAGCTATGCTGAAAATACTAACATAGAGCAAGAAGATGTATGGACTAGGGTTTTTGTGCAAATCCTATATGGTCAGGCTAGGAAGTGGTTTAAGGAAATTCTTAATGGATCAGTGGTAGGCATAGAGGCCCTAGATGAAATTTTCCTAAAGAATTGGGGAGAGAGGAGAGACCACCTCTACTATCTCATAGAATTCAACAACCTGAAAAGAGAAAATGGGGAGTCTGTCTCCAACTTTACCAAGAGATTCAACAATATGTACAGCAATATCCCCATTGAAATTAAGCCCACTAATACCTCAGCTAGGATAACTTATGCAAATGCCTTTGACTCTCTTTTCTTCCTACTTCTCAGAGAAAGGAGGTCTTCCTCCTTATCACTCATGCAGGATGCTTCCCTAGAGGTAGATTCAAACATTATAGCATCTCATAAGGTCAAAGAGAAGATGGACAAGAAGAAGCAGCTAGCATAACCTAGTGGGGCTTCTGCATGAGAGAAAAAGATTGACAAAATGACCAAACTGTTAGATAACCTGACTGCTAAAATGTCTAAATTGAAGGACCAAGGAAATCTACCTTTGAGGGGTAAAGGGCCAAGTGAATTTTCTCCTCGAAACCCAAATTTTGTTCCTTATAGAAGAGGAAACCCCCTAGTTCATATTCTCAAAAGGGAGAGGAACCAAGGGGAAGATCAGAGAATAAGAGCTCCATTTCAAAATGTTGTATTAGAAGAAGACCTGGAATTCATTGAAGAAGAAGGAGAAGTTGAAGACAACATCCACTGCATGGAGGATGAGCTAGACCTTTATTTTCTGACACAGGAAGAATATGAAGAAGCCCTAATTGATGAGTAGATCACTGAAGAGGATATCTATCAAGATGATGGTCAGGAGTGTTACCAGCTTAGGTCTAGGCTGGTTTCTCCTCTCAAGAAGAATTTTGTACCTGTCTAGCAGCCTGCTGCACTAGCTAGAAAGGTTGTTGTTTTACCAAAGAAGGTGGTTGTCACATCAAAAGCATTGCAGAAACCATCACCTTCAGCCATTCCTGATCAAATCCAACTCAAACCCCCAGTTCATGAGTTAAGGTCTCTCAATAGGATGCATTATTCTTTAAACCTTGAGTCTGAAATTCAAAAATTGAAAAACCCTTTTCCTTTAATTGAGCTAATGAAAAATGATGCGTTCAAGTCCTCCATTATGAACTCCTTTCAGCACAAGGTGCAAATTGACAATGACTTTGTGAACCTGCAAGATGACAATCCTATTGTAACCCTGGGCCCCATGATCGATGACCTAAAGGACTCATGCTCACCATTATACATATCCTTGAATATCCATGATAAAATCCTCCATAACTCTCTGCTGCTTTCAGGAGCCTCTCATAACCTAATGCCAAAGGTTGTGATGGATGAGCTTGGTCTCAGCATCACCAAGCCCTACCATGATTTATTCTCCTTTGATTCCAGGAAGGTCATGTGCTTGGGCCTCATCAAAGACCTTGTTGTGAACCTAACTTAGCTACCTTCGAAAATCATCATGGTGGACATTGTGGTAGCTGATATCCCTCCAAAATTTGGTCTCTTGCTTTCTTGGTCATGGAGAAAAAGACTATATGGCACCATTCAGATGGATATTACATATGCCACCATTCCCATGTTTAGAGGAGAGACTAAGAGGCTGTACCGGGAAAATAAGCTAGCCTAAATCATAAGCAATGAGAGAAACTCAGTGAATCACCCCATCTATGCAGTGGACACTGATTTTGGGTCATGCATTTTGCAAATAGATGATTCTCAACAGACATCAGTCTAGCTCACTAAGCCCACTTGTCAGCAGCTCGAAGAAGTGACCACAGAAATATGGACCATGTATTTTGATGGGGCTAGCATTCAAAGCTCAACAGGTGCAGGTGTAGTATTGATCTCCCCATCTAAGGAAAACATCCATCTGTCTTATAAGCTTGATTTCAAAACCACTAACAACATAGCAGAATATGAAGCTTTGCTGGTACGAGTTAAAGCTGCCAAGGAGATGGGGATCATGTGCATGAATAATTTTGGAGATGCATACCTCATCATACAGTAGGTCAACAACACTTTTCAGACAAAAAATATCAGGGTAAAGGCCTACATGGATGATGTATGGAAACTTAGAGACTCCTTTATGTTTTTTGAACTTTCATATATACCTAGGGTTTTGAATCACCTAGCTAATTATGTGGCTGCCTTTGCAAGTTTTTTTGTTCCTCCTTTACCCCCTAAGCTCAACTATGATGTTCAGGTCAAGTACCAACCCTCTCTATAAGATAATGTCAAATTTTGGAGGGTATTTGAGAATGATGATGAGCTTAGTAAATTCCTGCAGTTAGTAGATGAATTCTCTGATATACACATAGACCAAGAAAACCTAAACATGGAGGAATCCAAATAGCTCAAGTTAAAAGATAAAGTGGTTGATCAGAACATTGTCCAATTTCCCAGCAACTACATACCCTGAGGTTTAGTACCACTAGAAGAGTTATTTGATCATAATGACATCCCTTTCAATCCTGCCAAAAAGGATCTAGATCTTGTTATTCAAGAGCAAAACATAGGGAGCCAAAGCCATCCAAAACTGATAAATATGTCCACTGGATTGAATGCTGATCAGAGTTCTAAATTTTGCAGCTTGATAAGAGAATTTATAGATGTCTTTGCCTAGGAATATAGTGACCTAAATACTTATGACACCAATATCATCTAGCACAAAATTCTTTTGGAGAAGGACATCATTCCTTTTAAGCAAAAGCTGAGACCCATCGGCCCTCTCCTATTACTAGTGATTGAAAAGGAAATCCATAAGCTCCTCAAAGCCAATATCATAATCCCCCTTAGGTATTCCAAGTGGATTGCAAACCTAGTAGTGGTAAGAAAGAAAAATGGAGAAATCAGGTTATGTGTGGATTTTAGGAACCTGAACAAGTGTTCCAAGAAAGACAACTATCCACTGCCCAAGATGGAACACCTACTGCAGAAAGTCTCGGGGGTTAGGGTTATGTCCTTCCTTGATGGCTTCTCTAGATACAACCAAGTTGCTGTGCACCCTGATGACAAAGAGAAGGCTGCCTTTACCACCCCTTGGGGCACCTTCATGTATGCTAAAATTCCATTTGGGATAAAGAATGCTGGGGCTACTTTTTAGAGAGGCATGGACCTAGATTTTGTAGGGCTAAAAGATAAGTTTGTGATGATATATTTGGATGACCTAATAGTTTACTTTGACAACCATCATGACCACTTGCAGCATTTAAGGAAGGTATTTCTGAAGTGCAGAAGGTATGTAATATTAGTGAACCCTAGAAAGTCCTAGTTTGCACTCAATGAAGGAAAGCTCCTAGGCCACATAGTCTCAACTGAAGGTGTAGAGATCGATCTGGTAATGGTGGAAGCAATCCAAAAGCTGTTAATACCAAGGTCAAAAAGAGACATTCAGCCATTTTTAGGCAAGATAAACTTTGTCAGGAGGTTCATTCCTAATTTCTCCTTGCTGGTAAAGCATATAACAATCATGCTGAAAAGAGATGCAGAAATAAAGTGGACTGACTAGACAAGAAACTCTTTTGAATACACTAAGAAAGCTATCATGGAGGCCTTGACCTTGATTAGTTTTGACTACACTAAGGGTTTTTACATTTTCTCTTTTGCATCTTATGACACAGTAGCATCTATACTATTACAAAAGAATGAGGAGGGTCTTGATAATCTAATTCCATTCTTCAGCAAAACCTTGAGAGATGCTAAGCTGAAGTATGACCCAATTGAGAAGCAGGCTTATGCTGTCATAAAATATTTGAAGACTTTCAGAATCTACATTCTCCATGCAAAAGGTCCTTGCATATGTCCCTTCATCTACTGTGAAGGATGTTTTGACTCAGCCTGACATTGATGGGAAGAGAGCTAAGTGGATTTCCAAACTCATTGAGTTTGATATAGAGGTGGAACCCACTAAGCTGGTAAATGGAGTAGGTATGGCCAAACTCATGGCTAAAGAAAATTGTGAACCAATGGGAATAAATTTCACATGTGTCAAATCAGAAAAGGTGCAGACTGTGGTAGTAGCAGAAATAGAAGTAAATCAAGATCAGAATGACATTCCATCAGTAGCTAAAAACATATCTTCATGTGAGTGGTAATCAGGTATCATTCAATTTTTGCAAAAGTTAGAAGTTTCTCCTGATCTCACTCCTAACCAAGCAAGAGCTCTTAAGTTGAAATATGTTAAGTTTTGCATAATTGACAAACTCTTGTACTGGAGATATCAGTCTGGAATTTTGCTGAGGTGTCTAGATAAAGATGAAGCAGAGCAGTTGATGCATCACTTTCATTCTAGCACATGTGAAGGCCACCACTATTGGAAAACCACAACCCAAAAGATCTTAAGAGTAGGATACTATTGGCCAGTCCTCTTTTCTGATGTATGCACTTTTGTAAGGGCCTGTGACCAATGCCAAATATTTATAGGGAAGCAACAGCTCAAGCCCTTGCCCCTTAGGCCTATTGTAGTGAATGGGCCTTTCCAAAAATGGGGTCTGGATTTCATAGGTGAAATAAATCCATCTTTCAGCAGATATCATAAATGGATCTTAGTAGCCACTGAATACTTTACCAAATGGATAGAAGCAGTACCCACCAGGAATTCCACTCATCAAGTCATCATGAGATTTTTATATGAGAATATCTTTAGCAGATTTGGCTTCCCAGTAAGGTTAGTAACTGATAATGCACTAGCTTTCAAGTTTGGGGTATTACTTAAAATGTGTGAATAAATGGGTATTCAACTGGTACACTCCACATCCTATTATCCTCAAGGCAATGGCCTGGTTGAGTCATCCAATAAAAGCTTAGTCAAAATCATCAAGAAACTATTGGAGACAAATCAGAAAAGCTGGGATTCAAAGCTTAAATTTTCTTTATGTGCTGCTCGGGTAACAGAAAAAGGATCCATAGGAACTTCTCCATTCAAGCTATTTTATGGCACTAAGGCCATTTTTCCTATCCATCTCATCCTTCCAGTGACAAAGTTCTTTCAGGAATAGGAAGATGAACCAAATGATATGGTGAGAAGGATGATGGACTTGGTGGAAGTTGTAGGAGAAAAAGAATCCCATCAGCAGAGGATAAAGGGCATGTTTGACAAAAGAGAAAAAATAGACAACTTCCAAGTTGGATATTGGGTCCTCAAGTGGGATGCTGTCAGACAGGATAAGGGTAAACATGGAAAATTTGACTCTTTGTGGATTGGCCCTTTTGTGATAGCCTAAGTACATCAAAATAACACCTTCAAATTGTAGAATTTGGAAGGGGAAGAGGTATTTGATGGCCTAGTAAATGGGAGGTTCTGGAAACTTTACGTGATTTGAGGCTTTGAGGCCTTATTATTGTAAATTAGTAGATAGTAGGATGTTTTTCTTTCAGAATAAACTCCATGCCGAATGGAACAGTAAATGATAGTGTTAAGTTACTTAGTTTTGTTTAGAGAAAGGTATTTTGGTATATGATTCTTGGGACCTCACTAGGAGGTTCCCATCCCCAAGTGGGAGCTAGATGTTATCTCCCAAAATAATTTATTTTGATAGTATGAAGAATTTAACTCATGCAATGAAGGATATGAATATCACGAACAGTTTTAAAGCATCTGTTTTTTATTTGGATGAAAATTTTACAAGCTGTAGCTTTCAGTGGCTTAGGAGAGGACTATCATATCTCATTAGCCACTGAAAAGCTATGTTTCAGTGGCTAAACAGTTGAACGTGGGCCAAATGAGAACCACCGAAAGTGGTCTAAGCAAGCATGGTCAAAGTAACACTTTCAGTGGATTAGGCGAGACTACAGAAAACTCATTAGCCACTGAAAAGGGGCACTTTCAACATAATAGGGAGAGAGATAAAAATGCTTTGGACCACCGAAAGCGAGTGGCAAGTAGCGTCAAGAAAGGTACATTCAGTGGCTTAGGCGAGGCTCAAACCATCTCATTAGCCACTGAAAAGGGTCGTTTTCAGTATATTAAAAAAGGGTGGAACACATATGCCAACCACCAAGAGCTGGAAGATAAATATCGAGTGAAAAACCCTGAAATAACAGGTTTTCAGAAGTAAAGGGTAAAGGTTTCGGCAACTGAAGAAAGAAAGATAACGTTTAGTTAGCCAACAAAAGCCATCTTTTTGGTGGGTAGTTGACAAAATCACGGAGGATCTTAAACCACCAAAAGGCCAAAATGAGGAAACTATTGGGAACTGTCACATCCAACCCCATCAGCAAGACAAAAGATAATTTTAGAGCATTATTACCCACCAAAAATATCTGGAGCCATGTGACTATGTTGGAAATGAGTGAAAAGGTTCGTTATGCAAATAGTACAAACTGATCTGACTACCAACCTCCAGTTTTCTTCCACTTATCCCAAAGATCATCAAATAGCCATTGAATGCTCTGGCTGAAGCAGGTTATGGTGATATGGGAAAAGAGATCTCAAGGAACGAGCTGCTGTCATCATTTTGGTGACCCCAGTTTCCATAAAGGATGGAAAACCCTCATAATCAGTGCCTTGGGACTCCATTGTATTTCATTGTCAAAATTAGCATTGTTCTCACCAGAAAAATGAGCTTTGAAGGAGCAACTTCTTGAAGCCACTATATACAAAGTTTTAAATTTTTTTTGCAGGTACCCAGGAGATACACCCATCAGGATGAAGAAGAGTGGACCATCTCTCACACAGGAGCTAGGTGATGTCATTTATTTAGAGGCTCGTCCAAAGGTTTGCAGACTATTCCAGGAGGTAGGCTGCTACAAATTCTATGAAAAAATAAAGGGTTTCCATCATCAGGTGGCTAAATAATTTGCCCTATCATTTGAGGGTTGAAAAGAAGTCATAGGAAGGGATGAATTTCTCATAGATGAAGCACTGATCTCAGAGGTGACTGAAGTCCTTTTCACAGGAGAGAAGTGGTTCAATACCACCATACCCAAAGATGTGGAGTTCAGATCATATCTCAAGCCTGAGCATAGGCGAATAACATGGAAGAAGAGTGTGCCATCATAATGGCTAAAAGAGAACTGGAAACAGCTGCTAAAGGCCATTGTGGTCTATTTAACCTGTGAAGGGAGATACAATAGAGCAATGATCTATCATTTCAAACTCATCAACAACTTTACAGGTAAAAACCCTCTTAATCTACCCTTTTATTTACATAGGAGTCTATGGAAGATGACACATCAAGTGAAATCCCAGCCATCCAAGATTGCTGGAAGGTTGTGCCACCATGGTCTTATCCAGCTATTGGTCCAGGAGTTGTTGAAGAGAATAAACATTGCTTGGCCTTATTTTCTATTCTGGAATGGCTTTGAGACAGGCCTTCAACCGGAGGAGAAAGGGAACTCTCCTACCAAGAAATCCAGCACTCCAAGGAGTGGGATAAGAAGGAGGAGGGCCATTTCCCTAGATGTAGTAATAGAACAACCTCCCTCCTCCTCCAAGACCAATAAGGAAAAAAGGAATTTGGGTTTCGATGAGAAAGGTCAGGAGGCAGAAGCACACCAGGAGAATGTCTTAAACCTACCCTATTAATATTCTGAGGAATAACAAGGAGAGGATGTAGCCCTATATATGCAAATTGTTCCATTCACTAAAGCATTTACATCCCCCACACCATAGGAACAAGAGGAACCAACAGAAAGGCCTTCCTCCAACAAAGCTAGAAGTCAAAAGATCAATCTACTATTGAGGCAGGTTTATGAAATGGAGGTCTTCAAAAGAGAGCTAAAGAGAAATAATGAGACACTAAATAGGAGAAACAAGTTATTGCAAAAGTCCTGCCTGGAGCAGAGGGAAAGATACATCTTCTTGAAAAGGATGAACAAAAGATACCTAAGGGACAATACCAGGTTACATAGGATGGTGAGGCTCCAAAGGCTGCAGCTGAAAGAAGCCAAAGAAAACCCTAGCAACCACCTTGCCTTATCAACCCTAGATAAAGCAGCCATCAGTCTCCAACCTCCTGAAACTAGCCAAGGCACTATTAAAACCCCTTACACAACGCCTGGAGAAGAAAAAAGCTTATCCAACAGGTCTGAGAAGACATTTTTGATAAAAACCTAATAATTTTGGTAAAACAAGGCTTTTGGTGGCTTAGGAAAATGATGGAATGGTCCATTAGCCACCAAAAGTGCCACTTTCGGCAACTAACAGGTCTGATAGATTGGCCACTTAACCACCGAAACCGAAAAGAGGTGTAAAGGCAAGTTTTGGGCACACAGGATTGTTTTTTGGCAACTGCAGATGGCTCAAGGATGTAAGTTAAAGATAAAAGGTGCTGATAGAAGTATCAGAAAGGGTCTGTTTAGATCTATTATGATAAAACAATGCCATAAAGTCATCAACCCTATCTGTCAAGGAGAAATCATTGGGTTAACTAACAGTGGACCACCGCCAATGATCATCAGCAAATACTGCAGTTGTTTTAATATTCAGTTAGTAAACTAAATCTTCATTGTAGTTAGACAAGTAGTTAGGTAGGGTTTCAAACGATAATTTGGAAAAACTGTCCACTTTGAGTATTTTTGTAAAAACAAATCCAAGTTTCAGGATTTGTACTTTTTGTAAAAAGGCTATAAAGCCTAAGATCGATTTTATAATAAAGGTTTGATTTCGGGGATTTATAAACCTATACTATTGTCAGCTTCTCATTTTGCTCATTCTTGAATATAAGCTCTTTTGTTATGATTTGTTCATCCTTCATCTCTATCTTTACTGTACTTATGACTGAATGTGTATTTAGGTTACTTTCAAGTTGATTAATAACTAAGAGTTGTCATCATATTGGTGTGTTAATGTGATTTGATTTATAAGTACCATCCTTATCATGATTTAGCCATTTATATAAATCTGTTTTGTATGTATATCTGCCATCGTGATGAGTTCTCCATTCCTGAACCTTATTGTCAAATTCTGAACAGTTGTAACTAAAAGCCTTGTAATTGAGTGAGTTTCATGCATGTCTTGAAAGTGGAAGGTTATATAGGTCACCTGAATTGATCCATATTAGAAAAACCTAAAAACATTTTAAGTTACTAGGCATCCTTGAGCTACAACCTAGAGGATTTTATTGGATTGATGACACGGCCCTTGGACCTAATCATAACAAAAAATTTAAACATTAACGCAACCCTATATATGCTATGCGAATAGCAATGACACCCATTGAAGGGTTACACGCCTATCATGGATCTTACAATATAATACATGGATTAACCATAAACAATTTTCAACCATAAAAACAATAATTTTTCTAATCTAACTACACAGTCACTGTGTAAATGGCGGGAATGCCATTTCCCTTTTCGGCATGGATCTAAAGGGAAACCAACAAAGTAGCAATTTCACTTAAGAACTTAAAAACAATTTGGGGATCCAAATAGTCCAACTAATAAGAGTTATAACTATGAAATTGTCACAATATGCTCTGTAAATATATATACATAACAAATATAAAATCCAAGAAGGAACTACACTGTCGTATAACCTCGGTCTTGCACCATTGCAAGTAATGGTTCTTCAACCATTACCAAGAACTTAACCAAAATTACTATACGAAGAGCCTTTCAATTCTTCCCAAGCCACATTTATGCACAGAGTTTACAGCCATAAATCCCAAATACAATAGTCCCAGACCAAAGGCACTAAACCCCAGCAAAACCCTAAGTCATTACATGCATCCTTGATGCTTTACGATGTCATTATACAGACAATCGTTTTTTCCACAAACAAAGCCATCGAAACCAGAACCAAACATTCAAACCATGATGATTTTTAAACTCTTTCACAAAAACCATGCAAGAGGGGGACAAGTTTTAAGAATTGTAAAGTGGGGATTAACCGTATAGGTATGACATTTCCTCGAAACAATCCATGACCCACGACCTTGTCTCTTCAAACCTTGCACCTACAAACACAGAAGAGAGCCATGATAAGGAGTATGATTTGAACCCAAACTAAACCAATGAAACAAATGTTGTTAAACCAGTGTGAAATACTTACCTTCCACCACATCCCACCCTTCCAAGCTCCACTCCAACACATTGCACAGAGGCAGATCTCACACATCCCTACTGCAAATTACCCCAAAGAAACGCGAATGCCAAGCCCTAAGCTTGAGGCCCACACATTTTGATGGACATTAATGTCGCTACCCTGGCCTCCAACAACATATTTCAAAACCCACATTGGATATTTTATATCACCCTTTAACATAGAACCAATTTTAATCAACATACCATGTAAAATATGCATCGAATATAGGTTTAGCCATATTCCACGGCATATGAAATATGCCATGGAAGGGCTAATGGTATGGTTTTAAATATTACACCAATACCATATCAAATCATGAACCAAGTTATAACATATCAATACCATATACAAGTATGCCATGTAAATAATAAATACAACACTAATTAAATCACTGGTGTAGGGTTTGTAAAAATAATGATAAGAACCCGTAAAACCCAAGCTAGTGAAACATCCAGTATGGCATAAAATCAACTAACAACCATAATAATGTCACTAGGATAGATCTGTAAAACTGAGTACTAGTACCGAAATGGATAGCATGTCATGTTCATCTTTTATAAGAAGTTTTCATCACCAAGTTCACCTGCACATAATGTGGAAAGAAATGTGTTATTCTGTAAGAACTAAGTAAGCCCGCGGTGACAAGTAGAAAATAGTTACCTCTCAGGTGTTTACAAGGGAAAAAAAGTTACGCCAATCCACCCATTTTTCACTAACAAGTTAAGTCAGGATTGTTTATACAACAGTAATCAAACATTATAACCAATGAGTACGCAATCTAAACAATTAACATACATGTAAATGTGTAGCTATAGATCAAGACAGTAATCAACATCACGAAAACATAAGTGTTACATTAATAACTACCTCTTGAAATATGAAATTAGGATGCAACCTCCTGAAACCAGCCAAGGTGTTGTTAAAACCCCTAGCACGAAGCTTGAAGAAGAGAAAAGCTTAGCCAATAGGTCTGAGAAGACATTTTTGATAAAAACCTAATAATTTTGGTAAAACAGGGCTTTCGGTGGCTTAGGCAAATGATGGAACGGTCCATTACCCACTGAAAGCACCACTTTCAGTAGCTAACAAGTCCAATAGACTAGCCACTTTACCATCAAAAGCGGACAGAGGGATAAAGGAAAGTTTTGGGGACACATGATTTTTTTTTGGCGACTACAGATGGGTTAGAGATGTAAGTTAAAGATAAAATGTGCTGATAGAAGTATCAGAAAGGGTCTGTTTAGATATATTATAACAAAATAGTGCCATAAAATCATCAACACTAGGTGTCAAGGAGAAATCAGTGGGTTAACTGACAGTGGACCAGTAGTAATGATCATCAACAAATACTGCAGTTGTTTTAATATTTAGTCAGTAAATAAATCTTCATTGTAGTTAGACAAGTAGTTAGGTAGGGTTTAAAACCCTAATTTGGAAAAACTGTCACTTTTGAGTATTTTTGTAAAAACAAATCCAAGTTTCAGGATTTGTACTTTTTGTAAAAAGGCTATAAAGCCTAAGATCGATTTTATAATAAAGGTTTGACTTCGGGGATTTATAAACCTATACTATTGTTAGCTTCTCATTTTTCTCATTCTTGAATATAAGCTCTTTTGTTATGATTTTTTTAGCCTTCATCTCTGTCTTTATTGTACTTATGCATGAATGTGTATTTAGGTTACTTTCAAGTTGATTAATAACTAATAGGTGTCATACTATTGGTGTGTTAATGTGATTTGATTTATAAGTACCATCCTTATCATGACTTGGCCATTTATATGCATATGTTTTGTATGTAAATAGGCCAGCCTGATGATTTCTACATCCCTGCACCTTTTCGTCAACTTTTGAACAGTTGTAACTAAAATCCTTGTAATTGAGTGAGTTTCATGAATGTCTTGAGAGTGGAAGGTTATATAGGTCACCTGACTTGATCCATATCAGAAAAACCTAAAAACATTTTAAGTTACCAGGAATCATCCAGCTACAACCTAGAGGAGTTTCCTGGACTGATAACATGGCCCTCGACCCTAATCATAACAAAACATTTAAACATTAACGCAACCATGTCTATGCTATGCGAGTAGCAATGTCACCCATTGAAGGGTTACATTCCTATCACAGATATTACAATATAATACAAGGATTAACCATAAACAATTTTCAACCATAAAAACAATAATCCATTCATCTAACTATAGAGTCCCTGTGTAAATGGAGGGAATGCCATTTCCCTTTTCGGCATGGCTCCAAAGGCCAACCAACAAAGTAGCGATTTCACTTAAGAACTTAAAAATGATTTGGTTATCCAAACAGTCCAACTAATAAGAGTTATAACTATGAATTCAACACAATATGATCTGTAAATATATATACATAACAAATATAAAATCCAAGAAGGAACTACACTATCGTATAACCTCGGCCTTGCACCATTGCAAGCAATGGTTCTTCAACCATTACCAAGAACTTAACCAAAATTACTATACGAAGATCCTTTCAAGTCTTCCCAAGCTACATTTATGCACATAGTTTCCAGTCATAAAACCCAAATACAATGGTACCGAACCAAACGCACTAAACCCTAGCAAAACCCCAAGTCATTACATGCATCCTTGATGCCTTACAATTTCATTATATAGACAATCCTTTTTTACACAAACACAACCATCGAAACCAGAACCAAACATTCAAATCATGATGATTTTTAAACTCTTTCACAACAACCATGCAAGAGGGGGACAAGTTTTAAGACTTGTAAAGTGGGGCTTAACCATATAGGTATGGCATTTCCTCCAAACAACCCACGACCGACGACGCTGTCTCTTCAAACCTTGCACCTGCAAACACAGAAGAGAGGCACGATAAGGAGTATGATTTGAACCCAAACCGAACCAATGAAACAAATTTTGTTAAAACAGTGTGGAATACGTACCTTCCATCACATCCCACCCTTCCAAGCTCCACTCCAACACATTGCACATAGGCATATCTCACGCAGCCCTGTTGCAAATGACCCCAAACCAATGCGAGAACCAAGCCCTAAGCTTGAGGCCCATGCATTTTGATGGACATTAATGTGACCACCCTGGCCTCCAACAAAATATTTCGAAACCCACATTGTATAGTTTATATCACCCTTTAACACAAAACCAAGTTTAATCAATGTGCGATGTAAAATATGCATCGAATATAGGTTTAGCCATATTCCATGGCATATGAAATATGCCATGGAAGGGATAATGGTATGGTTTTAAATATTAAACCAAGACAATATCAAATCATGAACCAAGTTATAATATATCAATACCATATACAAGTATTCCATGTAAATAATAAATACAACAGTAACTAAATCACTAGTGTAGGGTCCATAAAAATAATGATAAGAAACTGTAAAACCCAAGCTAGTGAAACATCCGGTATGGCATAAAATCAACTAACAACCATAATAATGTCACTAGGCTAGATCTGTAAAGCTAAGTACTAGTGACGAAATGGATAGCATGTCATGTTCATCTTTTATAAGTAGTTTTCATCACCAAGTTCACTTGCACATAATGTGGAAAGAAATGTGTTAGTTCGTAATAACTAAGTAAGCCCGCAGTGACAAGTAGAAAATAGTTACCTCTCAGGTGTTTACAAGGGAAAAAAAGTCCCACCACTCCACCCATTTTTCACTAACAAGTTAAGTCAGGATTGTTTATACAACAGTAATCAAACATTATAACCAATGAGTACGCAATCTAAGCAATTAACATACATGTAAATGCGTAACCATAGATCAAGACAGTAATCAACATCATGGCAACATAAGTGTTACATTAATAACCACCTCTCCAAATATGAAATTACGATGTAAGAACATATTACAACATTCAGTACAAGAAACAAAGTATGACACATTTCGCAGAGTTAAATAATGTCCATCTCAGGCAATAAATAACTAGCCTAATAAAAAACAATTCAAATTTTGTGGACATTACAAGTGGTATCAGAGCCCAGTTTCAACACTAAGAGACCGAATGGGCATACCAGAAATTCATTGCATGGAAAATAAAGTATGTTTTAAATTTTGTTAACTAACATAAACTTTTCCTGTTATTAAAAATTTACAATTATAGGATTCGAAAAGAAAAAGTGGAGATCATGAACACTAAAGAAGATAACTGCTGGAAATGGAAGTTGAATACCCCCACCCATGAAGCAGAACTCATGGTGGAACTAAATTCTGATCTAATGAAAACCATACAAAGTCTCCAAGTAGACTTGCAGAGTTTCAGAGATGATAATCTGAATGGGCCAGCATCCTGAGAGAAGAAGGGAAAGAAGAGCATACCCCTGAACACTGAGAAGGAGATTATCATAGTCCTTTTGGTAATGATTCTCTTTCCCTATGTAGGAAGAAACTAAGAAATGATGACAATCTTCAGGGAGGTTTCCAAAAAATAAAATCCCCAACCTATAAAGGGGAGATGAATACGGAGGAAAAAGATGAAAAGTGGTTGTTGGGTATGATAAAAATTTTCCAAGTTCATAACTATTCTAACAACATGAAAGCTCATATATCCATCTATAACTTAAAAGTAAAAGTAGCTAGATGGTGGAGAGATTTGAAACATATCAAGAAAGATGAATTAAGAGAAATACACTAGAGTAAGCTTCACAAATTTTTTCAAGAGAAATACATGTATGATTTATTCTTTGACAGAAAAGTGAAAGAGTTTCATGAGTTACGTATGGGATCCATGACTATGGATGCTTTTATTAAGATATTTTTGGATATGTTGCATTATGTACCCTACATCAAGGACGATAAAGTAAAAATACAACAGTTTTTAGTATGTCTTTCTCCCAACATTCGGGAGAGGATTGAATTCGAAATGCCTAAAACCTTTGACACCACCTTACACAAATCCATGCTTTGATATGAGCATGGGAAGCTAAGGTAAGATAACCTCAACAGAAACAGAGATAGGTCTAATAAATTCTCTCACAACCGCAAACCAGGCTTTAGCCCACCACCGTACAAAAAACATAACAATAGTTTTCCAGCCAACAAGAACTTCAACAAATCAGGTACAAAGCCACATGTACCAGCTCCAAATGTTAACAAGCCAGCAACAAATGGGAGAGTCAATGTTGCCTCGCTGCAAATTAAATGATGGAAATGGCAAGGGCCTCATTATGCTTAGGACTATAAGAATAAGACCAATGGGTTCTTACAAAACTTGCAGGAAGAACCAACAACAGAGGACATAACTGGAACACCATCAATTTATGCAGCCTTGGATGCCCAATAGGAAGACCATTAGGCTCCCATAGTTGAGATAGA
The DNA here is from genome assembly GCA_001517045.1 of Pseudotsuga menziesii. Lineage (NCBI taxonomy): Eukaryota > Viridiplantae > Streptophyta > Pinopsida > Pinales > Pinaceae > Pseudotsuga > Pseudotsuga menziesii. The sequence goes on from LPNX010675932.1 coordinate 763,623, forward strand.
AGGTAAGATCTTGAACACTTTTATTTGAATAATGATTGACCCCGGTGCTTGTCAGAGCTATGTATCACCTAAATTGTTGATGTATGTAAACTAGGAAAAGTTAAACATGATAAACCTTTGCTGGTGCAATTAGCCAAAGGTATGAAACAATAATTTTAGGAGATAGTTAAATATTTATAGGTAAATTAGAATGGTTTTCCTACTAAAGTAAACCTGGACATTCTACCCTTAGGATCATACGATATACTTATTGGCATGGACTAGTTGGAACAACACATTGTCATGCTTGATTTCTTACACAAGTTAGTCTTGTGTATAGATAGCCAAGAAAATCACGTGAAGATTCAAGGCATACCGAAGAATTTTTTTGTAAGACGGATATAGTCCTTACAAGCAAAAAATGTGCATTAGCAAAGGCTACAAACGTTTTGCAGTAAACATCCAAGACATAGAAGCTGAGAGGGAAAAATGCATATAGGAATTTGCAGTTCTTGTATATTTCAAGGACGTATTTCCTAAGGAAATCCCAAGATTATTTCCGAAACGAGACGTAGACTTTTCCATAGAACTGACACCAAGATCAGTTCTTCCTTCGGAATCCCCTTAACGCATGAGTGAACCTGATTTGGTTGAACTCAAACTGCATTTGCAGGAATTGATAGAGAAATGATATATCTGACCAAGTGTGTCCCCTTAGGGAGCACCAATACTTTTTGTAAATAATAAGGATGGTATAATGCGGATGTGCATCGATTACCATCATCTTAACAAAATGACTATCAAGAATCGATACCCACTCCCTAGTATTGACGACTTGTTCGATCACATCGGAGGAGCCAAGATATTTCCAAACATTGACTTGCAATCCAAGTACCATCAGGTATGGATTCACGACGATGATATTCACAAGACTTCCTTTCATACAAGGTACGGTCACTACGAGTTTGTAGTAATGTCATTTGGGTTGACCAATGCACCCGTGAACTTTATGTGTATGATGAACAATATATTTAGTAAATATTTGGATAAATTTGTGTTGGTATTTATAGATGACATCCTAGTTTACTCTAAGAGTAAATAGGAGGATGAGGAACACCTCTGTATAGTGCAACAGGTGTTACGGGAACACCAGCTATATCCCAAGTTTAGTAAATGTAATTTTTATGAACCCCATATGCAGTACTTGGGTCACATAATCTATGAGATAGAGATAAGTGTGGACCCGAAAAGAATTAAATCCATTGAAGGTTGGCCTACCCCTACTAGTGTCACTGACATTATATCCTTTTTGGGATTAGCCGGATATTATTGAAAGTTCATTGAGAACTTCTCGAGAATAGATTTCCCCATGACCTCTTTGAAAAAGAAGGAAAACATTAGAGGAAATTTCAACTCAAAATGGGCCTCCTAAGGAAAATTAAAGAAATAATAGTTAAAATAATAAAATAATATTTATTAATTTTGGAGGAAGAAAAGAAAAAACTACTTTTTTGTTTGTATTTTCGACATATCTCCGTGTGTTTTTACTCAAATTTCAATCAGGATAGCTCATTGGATGCAGAATTAAATTTCGTATCCAATTAGTACCCACTCGACATACTTTTGATGGGCCCCACTACCCAAAAAACAAGAAATACCTGAAAAACATGATGATGACATCATCATCATGTTTTTTTGGGTATTTCTTGTTTTTGGGGTAGAAGGGCCCATAAAACGTGTGCCAAGTGTTGGGACACATACCCTAAGGATTATTAGTTTTGGTAACTCCGCGGTTGTTTGTAAGTGGAGTTATGGGTCAAAATAGTCTTAGGGGTGTTAGGGTAAGTCAAAACCCCTTTTTGTAATAAACCCATGGTTTAAATCCAGGGTTTAGGGTTTTGGGTGCCCATGGTTTGAAGCCATGGTTTTGTAATAGCGCGATGTATAAATAGGCATTTTTGTAAATAAGAAAAAGTTAGGATTTTTTATGTAAAGAAAAGAAAGGCGAAGATAAGGGTGATTATGTAAGGAAAGGCTAAGTCCCAGCTATGTGCATGGATGACCTCTGCAGCTGTGTGCACAGAGGGTTTTGTAAGAAGATTAAGGAAAGATCTGCAGTTGTGTGCGCAGAAGCTTGCTGCTGTGTGTGCAGCTGTTAATGACTGACGGGATCTGCAGCTGAGTGTGCAGATCAAACTGTGGTTTTGTAGCAAGTTGAATAAAACATAGTTTGTGGACGTAACCCCTACACTAGGGGTGAACCACGTTATATCTGGTGTTGTGGTTTCTTGTGTTGTTTCTAATTCTGTTGTCTTTTATGCATTAATAATTGTATACATTTGATAACTTAGATCACTGCTAATAACACGCTTCGCTGTGAATTCCCTGTAGTGGGTTAAGCAAGTCGCGGTTGTTTATCTATCTGCGAAGTTGTATATAAGTGAATGACAAAGCTGTGTAATTGATTATTAATAAGCTACTAAAGGATAAGTTACAGTAACATCCCTCTCTGCTTGCAGAAACCTGATTCTGCGGCACCCCATAGCTGTTTCGGGTGAGACTGCAACCTGTGCGCAGGTTGTTTCCGAAAGGGCCAACACTGTGGTTCTTTTGTTGGTGCAACATAAAAGGATTAAACCCGGGTCTGTCCTATTACCCAACAAATTGGTTCCATTTCCGGTTGAACTTAGTATTTGCTCAAGAGGGGTTTACGTCGTACCTCGAGGGCTATGTTCTGGAGGCCCTCTGCGAAGGAAATCGGGGATTGGCTTAATGAGACTTATCTGAAATTTGCTGAGAAAGAGAACACCAATCCGCGTCGTAGCGCACGCGACTTTTTACAGAGGTATGTTTTTTGTGATGCTTATGAAATTTTCTTTGGTAGTATCCACATAGAGTTGCATCAGTGGTTGTCCAGGTTAGCTGAGAAGTGAACCAAGTTTCGCAAGGGGCGATTTTCTATTTGGACCCCCGCAAGAGTTAATATAGTACAAAGTGTGAACAACGAGATCTCCCGATCGGTTGACTTCTGGACCACATGGACCCTTGAGGCCTTTGTGACGGAGTTCACCATCGACACGGGCACTTCCTTTAATGACGCCGAGCGCCGATTTTTCCAAGGACCGCGGGGTAAGCTTTTGAATTTATTTAGCTTGAAAATTAAAATGCTATTGGTCGAAAAGGGAATATTGCTATCTGAATCAGATTGTTAGCTTTTGTGTTACTAACATATGTTTGTAAGTGACAACACTCCCGCTGTGCACCATAGTTTTCCGCGAAGTGGAAAAGGGTATAAACGAGATTTCGAGTCCTACTCCTTAGGCTAGGATACCGCACCGTCGCCTATCCATTCTGAAGACCCAGACCTGGAAGACAACCCTTCCTTTAAAAACCCTTTGGTCACCCCGCAGCGAAGCTCTGTTACCCCTGAAATTCCATCACAGTCCGCCAACCCACCAATTTCGAGTATTCCGGCCACAGGTCCATCTGCCTCTGTAAACCCCCCCCCCATCGACATCCTGTCCCACTCCCAACCCTCCCCGAACTGCCATGGCCCACCTAGCTGATGATATCAAGCTGCCCATCTTCAAAGGCATGGGATCAGAAGACCCTGAACAGTTCTGGTTTTTATGTGAAGCAGTATGGAACGCGAAGAATATTACAGACCTGGATGTGAGAACCGCGCAACTCATTACTTCTTTCTGGGACCAGGCTTTGACCTGGTTCATGAAATTCTCCAATACTCAAAACCCTACTTTAGATGAGATTAAGGCAGCCATCACCAAAGAATTTAAGAAGCCTAAATAAAAATCGCAGAGCATCAGTGAGCTCAAAGAGATTCAACAGCGACGCGGCGAATCCGTGTGGGACTTTGACCAGAGATTCAAAGTTCTACTAGACCAAGTCAGCTTTACCATTAGTCTTGTGCAGCACAAGGAATGGTTTATCGCAGCATTATTATCACATATCCGAACTCCACTCATGCAACAGAAGGTTGCTGACCAACAAGAAGCTCTGGAAATTACAATGAAGCTAGAAACCGCCCCCGTCGAAGATGATCCTGGTATTGCTCAAATCTAAGTGCAGCTAGTAGCAATGGCCCTGGAGCTTCGCGACATGAAGAAGGCTAAAACCAGTTGAGAGGAGGTCTGGTGTACGCAATGCTGGACAGAAGGTCACGATAGGGACCAATGCCCTGGGGTCAGAACCTACTTAAATATGGGTGCGCCCAAACAATTCAATCTCGGTGTTCTATATTGTGATATTTGTCGCACCACTGGCCAACATCGCCCTGAAAACTGCCATCTTCTTCAGCGATATGTCCAAGTTCCCAAGAACCCCTACTGCAAGTTCTGTAAGTCGGTAGGGCATAATGAAGAGGAGTGTCGTAGCTATGACCTCATGCGAGAGTGCATCTCTAACGTCTACCGAGTGCAAAATGAAGCCCAGAATAATGACGGCTATGGTTACCGCGGCGGTGCCTCTAGAAGAGGTGCCTTTGGAGGTCGCGGTCGTGGTGGTATGCCCGAGAGAGGAACAGGCCAGGTGGTGTGTTACAATTGTAACCAAGCTGGCCATTTGGCTCGCGACTATCGGAACCCCACCACAACCTGTCGGTATTTCCGCGCAGTAGATCACGTGATTGAACAGTGCCCCCAGCTCATAGCAAAGATTCAGGAAAACAACAGTGGCCCTACCCAGACTATTCAGTTGATTTTTGTTGAGCAGAGACCTACCGCAGCCCTCAATGTGGTCACCCGAAGTGGAGCCATGACGCACATTCAGCATTCGTAGAAACAACCTGTCGAGGTGTGCGTGCGTAAGGCCTCCGCACAAGTCCCAGCACTTAATACTGCGCAAGACCAAGCACCAGTCAAGGCGGCCTAGTGCGATATTGTTGACCCTCGCACACCCGCAGTACCTACGCAGCAACCTCAGCAGGCCTCGTAGCCGCAAGATGCTTCGCCGGATAAAGTAAGTACACTCTCCTCCTTTTTATAGAGTTGTATGAAACTCTTGAGGAATCAGAATGCTTTAAAAGAGCTGCAAAGAGTTCTTGCTGTCACAGACCCTCAGAGAGGAGTTGATCAGGAGAAAACTATTCGTCGTGTCCGAAGAACAGGGAGGGAAATGAGATTGAATGTTCAGATAGGGGAATATGATATGACTGATGTCATTTTGGATCTTGGATCAGAAGTTAATGTCCTACCCAAGCAGACCTGGGGACAAATGGGAAAACCTTCCCTGGATTGGTCACCTATACAACTGAGATTAGCTAACCAGCAAAAGATTGTGCCCCTAGGGAGACTTCTTAGTGTTCCCATAGATCTTGATGGGGTAAGCACTCTAGCGGATTTTGAAGTTATTGAGATCATTGATGACAGCAACCCTTATCCAGCCTTGTTGGGAATCGAGTGGGCCATGGAAAATGCTGCAATCATCAACCTTAAGAGGAGACAGATGACCTTCAAAGGAAATGGTCTGCGAGTTATCATACCCCTCGACCCATCCCAAGGAGAAAGATATATAGAACCGATCAGAGACGAAGGGGAGCAGGACACTCTAGACCACATCTACAACATTACAGCCCAGGAAGCAGATTATGTCGAGCCTGATGCTAATGGCGTACTAGATTGGCAATGTGATAGCTCCTGTATGTCTGATTCAGACGATGGTCTAGAGAATTGGCAAAATCGACTGTACGAGCTACATGGCCATAGGTGCGCGCAACTCACTAAGTCTCTTAGATGCCTTAGTGCGCAGCCCAGAGAGTTGCCTACCTATGTTGGGTTGACCAACCCTGGATAATTTATTGTACAAGCACCTCAGTCACAGAGAATGCAGACTCTGGAGACAGCATTTGGAGCTACAGCAGCAGGGTGGACCGATCACAACAAGTCTAATCCCAGTTGGGGAGCCAGCCAGAAAATTCTACGCCTCAGCTTCATAAACCAAGTCCAAGAGGCGCGAAGTAAGTTCATTGGGTAGAATAGCCCTCAAGAAAATTTGAGGCAAAGTTATGCAGCATGGGACAACATACCTCACGAGGAGTGAAGGCATAAGCTCGTGCACACCTTGGAACCTCTAGCACAAAACTGGTATATGGAGGCCGAGCTCCGACACAGAATTGAATACCAAACAAAGGAGCAGAACCAAGAAGCCATCCCATCAAACCTAACAGTCCTGTCACCGGCATTCCCAGGACAGGTCGAAGGGCAATACTGTGCCAAGGGTGCTTGTTGTCACGAAGCTCACACCATGATTATGCCGAAGACCACAAACACAACGAGGCTTAAAATTTGACCGTTTGGAAGTATCCAATTTGGTTGCAGTAGTGTTTTAATTACCTTAAATGCCTATACTAAGACCAGTATCGGAAATTGAGCTCCACTTGGACAAGATTTTCGTCAGATTTGGTGCCTTCAATGCACCGTCTTGCCCGATTTGATTGATGGCGTTTATAAGAATATGCCTGAGTTAGGGAAAATTGTATTCTGCATTTATTCAAGCTTTACGAGTGAACCCATGACAACAGAACGAGAGATTGACGATTTGGTAAGAGAATTCGAGCAAGAGGGTCTGATAAGCTACTCTAATCAGTCGCCTGCCTTTGCTCCCTATGAAGAAGCTCACCTAGGACCACCACGGCCGATGCAGACACAGTCTGCCAGGAAAAAGTCCAGAACTGAAGTTCGCTCCAAGCGAAACCAAGACAGGTAGAGGCAAACAGGGCAAACACCAGCAGATCATCCTATGGATCCCACCAGTTCAGCATAGGTCTTGGCCGGGGGTAGGGAGAACATTGCACCACCGCGGCCACCATATCTGCAACTTGTTCACCCAGTTTCCACGCTACCCCGTCGAACAAAGCAATTCACGTTAACCACACCCTCGCTGCCACAAGGAGTTCAGCTGATCGGAAGCATGATAGGGAAGATCGATCGGATTAAGTACAACGATCACGACACAAATGACCATGGCAAGTTTCCATAGTTTGAACCAGTAGAATACTTGCACCGCTTCAAGTACCCAGATGATAATGTCACACTACTAGAAGTGCAACCATGGGCTGCAGGCCTGGAGAAAGCTGGCTTACTCAAGATGCTTGATATTCCCCATTTCGGTCGCGGCATACATGTGACCGCACTGGCCAAACAGTTGCTAGCGTTAGTGCATGACGGCTATTTATGGATAGGGGACCAGCAAATTCCTATTGACGCCGCACTCATCCATAAGATCACAGGTTTACCAATGGCAGGACCTGATCCGGGAACTGAATTTCCGTCCAAACATGACGATACAAAGCTCGCGCAAACTATGAAAGAGCGGTTTGGCCTGACAAAGGGGAAACGGGGGTATCACACTTCCGCGATTCAGGAACAGCCCATTCGCTTTGCAGCTGAACTCTTATCCTGCAAACTCATACGAAAATGCAGGCCAACTGAAGTACCTGCTCCGGTTATCCGGATTGCTATGAATTGCGCTGAGGGGTATACTTATAATTGGGCTGAATATCTTGCAAAGGAGTTCCTGGAGGATGCTCGTGACGCACAGGAAAAAGGTAGACCTTTTCATTATTCCTAGCTTTTAATACTTATTACATTAGTTGGGTGGAAAGAACCCACTAAAGCCCAGTTTGTAGAGTTAAACCCAGGCATGCCAGGCGCAGCGAGGTACGCCTCCCTATGGATATCCTTAGATAAGGCATCTCAGCAGATGACGAACACTGTGTTTGTATTTTATGCCATGAGTATCCACTATGAGATTGTGCGAACACCACGGATTACCAATGAGGTGTTCTCTAAATACGAGGGCACCGCGAACTTCAGTGCCGATATGCATCATGTTTTCATTCAAGCCCGTGCAGATCCACAACATCAATGCTTTAGATTACCATATGTAGTCACCGAACCAGATATCAGGGGTATAGTTCAGCACTGGCCGACTGACTAGCTGAAAGATATAGGAAAAAAACCCTCTATTCCAGTTCCCCCAGCTACCAATATTGGTGCAGGTACCATTCAGGCGCAGCAGCAAAGCCCATTGGAAGATAGTGAAGACCTAAGTGATTCGCAGATGGATGACGATGTCCAGGGTGGAGATGGCGGACAGGACGAACAGGATGAGGATTCGATGAAGACTATATCAGATCCTAACCCATCAATGAAGCGCAAGTCACCAGAAGTAGTAGAGGTAACCAAGCCACAGTCCCGCAAAAAGTCAAAAGCGTCGAAGGACAAATATATGGAAGAAGAAGCCACTATAACGCTGGATGAGCTGGAGCAAGCTCTAGAACAGTCTACGGGAACGCTTACTAAAAAATGGTCAGAGTTTGCGGAACTGCATCTTGCTGGGCTCTCAAATATAGCAAACAGGGTTTCGGAGCTAAAAGAGTTAGCAGTAAAATCAGCAACCAGTACTGCGACAAGTAGCACTACAACACCCATGCAGCAGGATATTAGGCAATGGCCACCCAGAGATCACCAAGGATAGGTATCAAGTGTAGCTCTGATACTGCCCGATACAGATTCCCGGCCCCAGATGAGTATGACTGTAGAGCTTGATTATACAAAGATGTCCATGTCAGAATTGCACCTCTGCCAGCTCGCTATTACTAAGGAGATCCATGCACGAGAACAATTGTCCCAAGTCCAATTGGAAGACACCATTAAACAAAACAAAATCTTCGCAGCACGCCTAGAAGAAGTAGCACAACAGAAGAAAAAGGTTAAACATAAAACAACTACGCTGATGCGAGCACTAGACGAGGCATGTCAGAGTCTTTTTGACTCCGACATACAGGGAGAAAAGGAACCAGAGCAGAGAATCGCTAAGCTGAGAGACTATGCCCAGCAGTCTCGCAGCAAGATTGAAAGGATGAAGACAGAACACCAGCACCAGATCGCAGAACTTCAACTGCGCATCCCTCCTGAGACTCCACCAGAGGTCCGAGAACAGCGCCATCAGGACATGAAGGCTTCAGCAGCAAAAATATTAGATAATGTGGCCAACGTCGCAAAATTGATGGAAGACAACATAGAAGCATGGGTAAACCTATAGGACCATCCAGATGTAGGTAAGATCCAGGAAACCATCAAGTTGCACCAGGATGAATTAGATGCAGTCAGAGTAGAAATCAAGACGCTGCCACCTATGCAAAAGATGGCTAAAGTGAAGCACAGCAAGGAACTTTAGCAGGAAATTGAGTCCTTCAGGATGAAGGTAACGCTGCTGGAGAATGCATTACAGCCCCTGGTTGATGAAGCATTAGAATTGAGCAATACTGCAGAGAGCTAGCTCAAACTTTTGAAGACCTATGACACCTTTGCGCAGGAACAGGCTGACACAGAATCATCTTCATTGCTACAGGAATTGGTGGAAAAGGAGAAATCCACTGATGATATACTACACAACCTCACCAGTCGCTTCCAGACTCTCGCACAGAAGATTCTCCCACCAGAGCCCTCGCAGAGTGTCCCGAGACGGGCCACTAGTGAGTCTTAGGGGCCTGTTGGGACACGTACCCTAAGGATTATTAGTTTTGGTAACTCCGCCGTTGTTTGTAAGCAGAGTTATGGGTAAAAATAGTCTTAGGGGTGTTAGGGTAAGTCAAAACCCCTTTTTGTAATAAACCCATGGTTTAAATCCAGGGTTTAGGGTTTTGGGTGCCCATGGTTTGAAGCCATGGTTTTGTAATAGCGCGATGTATAAATAGGCATTTTTGTAAATAAGAAAAAGTTAGGCTTTTTGATGTAAAGAAAAGAAATGCGAAGCTAAGGGTGATTATGTAAGGAAAGGCTAAGTCCCAGGTGTGTGTGTGGACGACCTCTGCAGCTGTGTGCATAGAAGCCTGCTGCTGTGTGCGTGGTTGTTAAGGACTGACCGGATTTGCAGCTGAGTGCGCAGATCAAACTGTGGTTTTGTAGCAAGTTGAATAAAACACAGTTTGTGGACGTAACCCCTACACTGGGGGTGGACCACGTTATATATGGTGTTGTGTTTTCTTGTGTTGTTTCTATTTCTGTTGTCTTTTATGCATTAATAATTGTATACATTTGATAACTTAGATCGCTGCTAATAACACGCTTCACTGTGAATTCCCTGTAGTGGGTTAAGCAAGTCACGATTGTTTATCTATCTGCGAAGTTGTATATAAGTGAATGACAAAGCTGTGTAATTGATGATTAATAAGATACTAAAGGCTAAGGTACAGTAACATCCCTCTCTGCTTGCAGAAACCTGATTCTGCGGCACCCTATAGTTGTTTCGGGTGAGACTGCAACCTGCGCGCAGGTTGTTGCCGAAAGGGCCAACACTGTGGGTCTTTTGTTGGTGCGACATAAAAGGATTAAAATCGGGTCTGCCCTATTGCCCAACACCAAGTGGGTATTCGTTGGATGTAGAATTTAATTCTTCATCTAACGAGCTCTCTCGATAGAAATTTGAGGAAAAAAACAAGGAGATATGTCAAAAATATGAACAAAAAAAGTAGTTTTTTTATGATACCTATCCCCAAATTTATATTAAAAAATTGTTTAAGAGGTGCTCCCTTTATGAATTTTAAAGCATTTTGATTGGATAATACATGATGACATGGAATTTGTATTATTTTTGCAAGGGACGTTTTAAATTGAAATTTCCACTAATGTAAGTTCTTATGGAAAACCAAGTGCCCAAAAAGTTTTCAAAAGCTTAAGCAACTTTTAACAACCACACCGATATTACGAATTGTGGATCCCGATGGGTATTTCCTTGTTTGCACGGATGCAAGGAAGGAAGGAATCAGAGGAATCGTCTTCCAGAATGATTACACGATCTATTATGAATCGTGAAAGTTAAAAGAACATAAGAAGAACTACCAAACACATGATATTGAGTTAGTCACCATCATCCATGCCTTGAATACATGGAGGCACTACCTCATGAGAAAAAAATTCCTTATGAAGACAGACAATGAGTCTAAAGTTTTATTTAAGCAACCAGATCTGAATGCCATGAAAGCTATATGGTTGGCTCTCCTGAGTGAGTACCATTTCGAGATAAAGCATGTAAAGGGAAAAGAGAACAATAGTATTGATGATTTGAGCTAATGAACTCATATGATATATGAAGTTACTTTAATTCAAACCGATTTAGATTTACATGAGAGGATTAGAACGACCAACATATTTTACCCTTTCTGTGTAGAGATCCTCAAGAAGGTCCAAGAGGACATGTTGTTTCAACAACAAAAATATTACAAGGTAGATGAAATAGACCTGCTATGGTCCAAGGAGATATTGTATGTTCCGGAAGGAGGGGAAAAACGGTCCAGCATCGTCACAAAATTTCATCGGACACCCTACTCAGGGCATCTAGGATATCAAAGGATGATATTTTCTGTTAAGAGACACTTTTTTAGTTTATAGGTAGACTTGTCCCAAAGACCTCTGGCATCACATAAATTGTAACAGTCCATCCGAATGATATTTAAGCAATTTTTTTCAAACTTCTTGAGAAGCACCAAACATATTACGAAACAGTCTTCACATCCTCATATGGAAAAAAAGTCCCATATTCTAACGACTAGTGACAAAAGTAAGTCGGTAGAAAAAACTATCATGAACCACCTGGTTGCGTACCTCGCTGGTGTGATATTCTATTCCTCAAAATGATTACTAAGAATCAACAACTTCTCCTTCACAACCATTTAAAATTGACAAAGGCATTGATGTAGGCATTGATGTAGGAGACACAATTTTTCTGCACAAAGACCTCACAATGGCATTTTCTGTGTGCCTTTGAAAATGCCACCATCACCCAAAATGCTTCCTCCTGACCCATGTAAAGTAGAATCATGTCTTCTATGAAGTTCATTCCCTGCATATACCACACATATTTGTCATACACATAATATGTCTTCAACGCATTGTGCATAAATTTCTCCTCCACTCATGTAGCTATGTTATGATTTGCTAATGTCACCAATTTCTTCTACAACACTTTCAACCAACTACTTCTGCAATGAGAATCACTTGAAAAGTCTAAACAACAACAATATATACATTGGTGTACTCAATCTTGGAAGTCTATAGTATCTTCCAGGAACTTAATAATGCAAATTTTCAATGTAATACAAGAAATATACAATGCGTTTTGTATTAGGTTGTGTCCAATATACAGCCTTTAGAACGTTTGTGTGGACCCCATGCTTCTTCTCTTAGAATTGCACCTATATTCTCTCATAAAATTGAAGCTTGAACCATATAATTAAGTGATGGTAGAGCTATATGAGGCACTGGTTCCACCAAATGCTAGAGTATTGGCAGTACCAAATGACGCACTGCTTCCACAAAATGAAGGAGAACTGGTTGAACAAAACCAGGAGTTGCTTCCTCAGAATGAGGGAGATCTAATGGGTCAAAATGTAATCCCATAAACAAATGAAGGAGTGTTTATAGAAACAAATGGAGAAACGGTTTCATAACTAAATGCAAGAGTGCTAGACAAGAAGATAAGCCAAAATGGGAACTGGTAGCCATGGATCCTCTTAGCTACAAGCTGTTGTGTTCAGTTGATAGCGTGGTGTCTTGTAGGGGAACTTCGCATCCTTTTTATTTCTTTCTAATTGATTGTAGGTCGCAAGAATTGGATAGGTAGCACTAGGTTTTTAGTTAAAATCATAGATCAGCCAATGCATAATTGATGAAATGATGAATAAGATATTGGATTTTCTATGCTACAACATCACCCATTGCATCAACAATAAAATAATATGCCAACTATATACCAGTTCCACACCACTCAAATCCACGCACAATACTGAACTCCACACATAAAGAGAAAATCAAAAGAGTGTTACTCATAGGTATAGAATAAGGACTTATAGTTTGACGAAGATCATTGACGATAAATTTCTCGACTCCATGCTTCAAGTGAGAGGAATTTATATCGCATATGGGTTAAAATGGACATGCGTTATATCATATGCGTTAGATTTATTTTTTGTTTTAGTTTTCAAAATCGTATTTGCGATATATCACAAGTGTTATTTGTAATCGTATAAAACACACTGGAAATATACTCTAACTAACCTTAGCTTTGGTTTGAGGATTGTATTTTCTGAACCAAACCAAGCTAACGCATATGCATTATAGATTTCATTTTTGGACTTGCGTTTTAGATTCTTAGAGTGGCACTAAAAAATTGGAACCATCGTCGTGCGCGCGCCCATTACTAGAATATAATTAAATATTAAAAATACCTACAAGAGTGCAAATATGAACTAGTTAAAATTTCCTAAGTTAAATAATAAAATTTCCTAAATTAAATAAAAGGGTTAAATCAAGAAATCAAATGATTCTTGATTTAACTGCCCCTTTGACTGAAAAGACTTCCTATAAAAACCCAAGACAAAGAGAGGCTTGGGGATCTTCCATCTTTTTGGTGATTCTATATTCTACCTGATTATTCTCAAGAGAGTTCTTGGAGAACATTTTTACTAAGAGGAAAAAGGAGAACTGATTCAGAACCCGATATCCCATTTAGGGAATCCTTACCTTAGGATATCTAAGCGACTTGCATGTTGGAACCAACTCAGGGGGATTCGGATTGAAACCATGAATTGTTCCAGTTCATGGTTTGGTAGAACGTGGTGGTTCCCAAGTGATTCTGTTATCTATACAGAGTTCATATATTTTTGTGAATTTGTTAATACTAGGTATTTGAGTGTGCACGTTTTCATCCACTGAAATAGGTTCATCTTGCAGGTATGAGGTTCTTGATTTTTCCCCTTGTAAACTATACAAGTTTTAATATTCAAAGCAAATGGAATTCTGGATTATTATTTAAATTTAATTTTTTTTATCTATTTAGTAATTGTCTTCTACAACCTAGATTATCTTTTCTGTAGATCATTTCCTATTTATTAATATAATGGTTTTGTTCTTGTTCATCTCTGCAATTCAGTTTATGTCTATCACTTAAGGCTTTTGTTTCCTAGTTTATTTCTGACATTCATTTCCTGTTTCATAATTTAAGGTTTTATGATTTATTTCTAAATCCATGTATGCATCTTATTTCTTGTCTAAAATATTAAAGGGTTTTGTTTTTTCAAATTCATTTTTGCTTTTTATTTCCTATCTTTAAATTTATTTCCAAGATATAGAACAAATCAAAACAGAGCCTGTATATATTATCTATGTTGGCCTATTTCATATTGCATACAGGCTTATGTTAACTATAAATAAATCCAAACTATCATGCATAATATTAATTACAAATAAGCTCAACTATTGCCTATAATATTTAATTTAACCTCTACGTAAAATATTATAAACAAAACTTTAAACAAATCATTTCCACTTTATATACAAAATAAACAAACCACAAATGCCAAACTAAAACCATCGCGACAACTAATCCTCTATATGCACATTATAAATAAACAAGACTATAAACAAACCATCCTCATTATTATAAGTACACAATAAATCAAATATATAGCTAAGTTATCGAATACCTCTAAGGTCTATGAGCACCATTGCCACATTCATAATAACCAAACCATACACATAATACATACAATACAAATATCCAAATCGTATATCATAAGAGAGCTTTCCACATAATAAGTCAATCATAAAACTAATCAAAGAACTCATTAAAATATATCATATTTAAAAGAAAAGAGGTCACAAAATCGAATCTTGTGGGCATGAATTCTTAAACATGTTATTTCACATACTCATCGTTTACGACCATCGTAGCCAGGATCGAATCCTGATGTGTTCACGACTTATATTTCCCAACATACATTTAAAAACATGGCTATCATTAGCAATGTTTAATGTTGTAATAACTCATAAACATTTTACACAGTCTACATTATAAATCAAAATTCAAATGCCATAAGAGTAAACACATATCGAAAGTGTTGCTCTGTCAACGTTTTCCCATTTCAATTTCCAAACCTGAAATCTTAACCAGCATTGAATCCTGTGGGATTCATTAGCTTATTTTTCACAACGATGTATCATTTCATTTATACAAACTACACATTCTATGCTATAAAATCGAATACACACACCGTAAAACATTTCGATATATCTCTACACAAAAATTAAATCCCAATTTTTTTTTACACGTCGTAACCATTTCATGGCTCACGACCAGTTATACAAATGCTAAACCCTTAACATAAATTAAGTTAAAACCCTATCAACACTAAGTCATAGAAAAAAAGTTCCATTCATAAAGTTAAACCCCAATCATTACGACCATTTCCAAATAAACATCCTAGACAACTTTAAAACAATACAGTCGCTATGCTACATGGAAAGAGTGTCATTGCCAAGTAATGGAATGGATATCAAGCCAAGAAACGTTCTAAATATTCAAATTAAGAATGAACACAAATTTACCAGAATTTCTAATTAAAAACTATAACCACGATATACACAGAGTAAGCTAATGTTGTACAAAATAACCACCATAAAATAATATAAAAGTTTACACAATCGTATATCCAATACCATGCACCATTGCAAGCAATGGTGATGTCACTATTCTATCAAACCCAACACATTAACCAATAACAAACAGTCTGTAATATTCACCATGGCCAACATTAATTAAACAGAGTATTTGTTTACAGTGATGGACTTCAAACAATGTTGGCCCAAAGGCGCCAATCCAACTAGAAACCCCAAATGACAAACACATCTCTACATGCTTTAAATAATAAATTACAGAGAGTCCATTTTCCAAGCACAACCATTTAAACCCCAAACCAAGAAGTCACCCAATGATGAGCTTCACGCTCTATGACATTACCCACACACAAAGAAGGAATAAATTTCAAATTGTTACAGAAGGGTTTTCCCATAAAGGGTAATGTGTTGGCCACCTAGGAGACCCACGACTTATGCCAGAAGGACCCTGTAACCTGCAACAAACCAGAACATAGATAAGGAGTATGCCAAACCTCCCAACTGAAACCAAAAAACAAGTGTAGCAAAACTAGATTGAAGGACATACCTTCGAAGTGCTACTAGACTCCAAAATTCACGCCATAGTACAGACCAAGGACAGAGATCACACAACAAAATTGAAATGAACCATACCTTCGCGCTAGTCTAATCCCTAAGATTGAAACCCCCATTTTCCAAGGTGCATTAAATTCTCCATTGTGCTCTCCATTATGTGAGATCAAAACCCAAAGAGTATAGTTTATGCCACCCCCAAATCACATTGCAACAATTGACCACCATGCAATACATAAACCTCAACGTTTGCATAGTATACTTAGGATATATCCATAATTTATGGCATATTTAATATGCCATGAATGGATCATGTTATTTCTTCAACCCTTTACACCAGTAGTTTAATAAAATGAACGGCCATGTTATAATAAAATAATCCCTATACATTATATATTATGTAAATGTTAAAGTGCGGGAATAATTAAATCAAGGTCATAATACCATAAACAATAATGGTAACCAGTGCAAAAATAGGCTTAATAAACACCCATCCTTGCGTAAACAACAACTAACGATTGCCATAATAATCACTAGGATAGGACTGTATGTCTATTCGTCCTCCAATATGTGTGGTAGTGAGCATAGGTAGTATGTCTTATTTCACTATTATAGTCAGTTTTCCATCATCAAGTGCACCTACACGTAACAAGGAAATAAATTCATTAGTTTAATAAGAACTAAGCAAGCCTTGTAGAAACAAGTAAAATAGTTACCTTTCAGGTGTTTTTACAAGGGAAACAAGTCATGCCACTCCACCCCTTGACAATACAAGTTATGTCAAAATTATTCATTAATAGTAATCAATCAATATAACCAATAAGAAATCGACCATACATACATACATACAATTACATAACCATCGAACTTAGATATTAAGCAACATAAACGACAACATAGAATTATACTAATAACCACATCGAGAAAACATAGAGAAGGAATTAAAAATAGCTTACGACAAAACAGTACAATGAAACAAAGTACACCACATTCTGCATATGTTAAGATAATTTCCAGTTCATGTAGTATTTTACTAGCCTAATAATTTTTTTTATTTTCAAAATTTGGGGACATTACACTCTGTGTCATCATAATATCTGAAGGTCTACTCAGGACTATCCTAAAGGAATATGAATGCTTCTCATGCTCCAATCATATTACTATAGTGCTTGCAGTCCATAAGCCATATTGCACCTCAAGCTGGTCACTCTCATGTCCCTAAACAAAAGAGGCAAGTGAGAACTCCCTCTCAAATATGTTGGTGAACTCACCCAACTCTTCAGTTGCTGCTACCTATTCACGCCTCTTCTCCTTATTATTTTTTTTATGAGGGAATTGAATTGCATAATTCCCATACTCATTGCATGCAAAACGTATTACCTTACTCGGGTCATTCTTTTGCTCACATTTCTTGAACTACTTCTTTCCCTTCGTAGCAAGTGCCCTTAAGAAGACCCCTCAATGTACCCTCTTCTGGTGTTGTAGAAGAAGACCCATAAATGTACGCTCTTTGGGTCTCGTATTGTGTGAAATCATCCCACAAGTGATCCCACTTGGGGAGGTTTTCTCTGGAAACAATAGACTCGACAAATACTACCCATGATTTATTCACACCATTAAGAGCTTGTCAAACTAACTCTCCATTTTCCACTTTCTCCCCCACAGATTCCAACTCCTCTCTAGCTTGAGTTATATGACTCAAATAGGTGACCATCTCTTCATCCTTGACCATGTTGACGCTTTTCAGTTTCTCACAAAGCACCATCTTTATATTTTCATTAGAGATTTGGTATAGCTTCATCCAAGTATCCCACATCTCATAAGCATTTCTTTCTCCTGAAATTTGTGGGATGACGTGGCCTTTAATAGCATCTAGAAGAATCCGCTGAGCCTTAATGTTCTTATTTTCATAAGATCATTTTGATGTAGCATCTGAAGGAATAGTTACGGGATTTGAAACCATGCTCTCTACAATGTCCCACAACTCACTTTCTTTCGTAAATAACACAATGTTGGCCTTCCATGCACTGAAGTTTGAGGCGCCATCCAATCGATCCTCCACATGAAAACTACTGACTATCACCCTTGTCAACCTGAATTAGGAAATAAACTATCAAAATTGAGTAAAAACTCATATTTTTCCCTTACAAGCCAATATATAAAATATATATCTCAGATCTATTTCCAAGTTGAAAGATCTCATCTCCACCAACTTAGATCTGATACCTGTACTATAGATTTCGGTAGATATTATATTTATCCTACTGAAACACACTAGATCTATATCATATCTAAACCCCAATAACCAAATATAATATATATGACCTCTACCCACTCAGATCTTACACATGCACTATAGATCTGGGTAGATCTGATCTCTATCTAATGATACTGGCTAGATCTGTCTCACATCTAGACTCAAACAATCTAGATATGATAGATATGACCTCTGCAGTCATAGATATGAACCCTACTCTTCATAGCTGGTAGATCTGGTCACCCTCTCTACAGATTTGAAAGTGATTTCCCTCTTTTGACCTCTAACGAGTCTCTGATACCATGTAAATTTTTCTCAGAGGTATCCAATCACTTTGAGAAGTTAGGATTATCAAACTGATTACAATATTCACTAAACCAATATGAAATAAAATTCAAATCTATTATAGATTGTAACATGTGAAGATCCTTGCTCAACCAGGAAATCACATACAACACAAAATTTTACTCTCGAAACCCCAATGGGGAAAAACCAGAAAATTGTGGGTCTTTCTACTTTCTTGAGCCCATAGAAAATAAATAATGATATAAGAGATACAAAATGATTTTAGATCCAAGTAGATTAACCTGAAAGGACAAATCCCTACATCTACAGCATTTGCAGTTGTTTCCCCTTGGAAAATTTTCCCCCAATAGCACCCCCTCACATTGTATTTCTCAACTCTTCTCTATCAATCTTTGAACATTGTTCTGTCTCTCTATCTCTTTGAAGAATTCTCTCTCATCTATGTTCTCTACTCTACTCGGCTCTGAAGGTAATAAAATGTTCCCCAACACTAAAAACATGCCCCGGCTATAGAACTGCATCCTCACACCTCATATGCACAACTCAACTGATCTTTTATCATTCTAACTCTAAATAATCATAGAAATTCTTTCCTCGGTCACTAAGGAAAACCGACAATACTCTGGTCCCTAACTACCCCCTCAATAGTTGTGTAGTAGGTCCCTCATGTCCCAGACATCTGACGTGTTGCTGCTCATGTCCAACATGATCTGGTCACTCTGATGTTGCTACTGTTGTTCTTGAGTCTCTGAAGAAGATCAATGGAAACTCTCTCTCTCACTTCCCTAATGATTGATCTCTTCACTCTATGAGAATTTGGTCCCTCAATCCCTCTGGAACACATCCCAAGATAACTCAGATGGTACATCCTCCTTTGGTCATAGCTACTCTGATCTCCTGATTCACACAAAAGATAATGACCTAAGAACTCCCAGTTCCCTTTTTTAATTCAACTTGAAATTAGGTCACCAAAACCCTAATTACACTTTTTGTTCCAAAAATCAAATTGCTTGCAAAATTGCATGCATGCACTTTTGCATGTAAATGAAAAAAGTGACTAGATACACTGCATGTCCCATTGTTGGATCCTTGAAATATGGCAGAGTGCATCTCACACTCTGCATTCCTTCCTTATCTGATAAGTGCCTCCATGCCAAGCAATTTGCATGGAGGACATCCTAAGTTACGTCATAACTCAACAGTTGAATTTGCTTGTAATATTACTTTCCAACTTTCTGTAGGTATGAGTCCATTTGAAATAGTATATGGGTGTAATTGTAATACTCCAATATTATGGAGTAGCCCTATTGATAAATTAATGTTAGGACTTGATTTATTAAAATAAATGGAGCTAACCATGAAACAGGTACATCAGAATTTGAAAGCTGCCGAAGATAGGTAGAAGAGCTATGATGATATAAAAAGAACTCCTAGAGAGATACAGGTGGGTTATCATGTATATATAAAGGTAAGTCCCAATAAAATATCTTAAAGGCTGGCAAATTATTCAAAATGGGTGCCCATGTATTACAGGGCATTTGATATTTTAGCTAAAGTGGGGTTGGTTGCACACCAGTTAGCCCTACCAGCAAATATCAAAGTTCAGAATGTATTTCATGTTTCTATATTGAAAATATATATTCATGCTAATTCTCATGTGATTGATTGGAGTGTAATCCACGTGGAACCCTAAGGAGACTTCCAAGTGGGGTCGGAGCACATTCTTGATAGGAGAGAAATTTTACTGTGAAAAGTAATATGTAAGAAGCATATCTAGACGTATTCCAAGAAGATGTAATGGAAGAATGAAACAAAGTTATAATGTACCGAGGACAGTGTTATCTTCTAAAGGGAGGTGTATGTAACATCCGTAGAATAATTATTATTATTAATTATGATGAAAATACTT
The DNA here is from genome assembly GCA_001517045.1 of Pseudotsuga menziesii. Lineage (NCBI taxonomy): Eukaryota > Viridiplantae > Streptophyta > Pinopsida > Pinales > Pinaceae > Pseudotsuga > Pseudotsuga menziesii. Next base: position 784,096 of record LPNX010675932.1, read on the forward strand.
TATTATTATTTTATTACTCTTTTATTATTTTTGACAAAAATGTCAAGAATAAAACATTTCGTAATCAAAACAATTTTATTTAATAAAATATGATGAAGGGGGAAAAGAGTGGATATAGTTATTGAAGAGTGTTTGCTGGACCACAAGAGGAGAAATACAAGTGGCAAAAACCACTAAGTGAGAACTCCGGATGCACGAGGCATCATCCCCTAAAATTAGGTCACAACTACCAGTTGAGTGCTAAAGAGAAGGAGGCTTATAAATGACCAAGTCATAGGAAAAATAATATAAATTAGTCTGTCCATAAGCAGATGGAGGCTAGCATTAGACGAGGATTAAACATCTGTGAAATGAAAGAGATGGAACATTGATATTTTTCTCTTGTGGTTCAGCGAATATGATAGAGGGTTCTGGAGCAAGTAACTTGTATTCTCTGGGTGTTGGTTTGGAGGAACAACATTCCCACTCTTTTTCTTCCAAAGTGTTGGTTCCAGGTTTCTACTTCACAATTTTAAGGTTGTAGATTATACTTTCCTAGATCTGTAGTTTGCTAAATTCTAAAGTGTTATCAATTTAATTATGGTTGTTATACTTGCAACTAATGGAGTAAATTATGTAGTTGTTATACACACAGAAATAGTTACATTCAACTATTTATTTCCTGTATTATTTGTTGTTCCAGATACCTTTTTACTCTATATTTTAAAGTTATATTAGCAATTTTTTTTTACAATGTCTGGTTATTATAATAGATTTGTATTCTTTTGAATAGATAAATGAATCCATTTTAAAATAACAAGTATCTACCACTAAATATACTACATAGAATTCAATTTCTAGATTAAAGTTACTATATAGATTTGTAGCTTAGTTTAACTACAGACATGAATCTCTTTTTAAACAATATTCGTAGTATTATAACAAAGGAATTATATATGTTTTAAATATCGATTAAAGGATATCATATCGATTAAAGGATCTGTATGAAAATGTTAGAATAGTAGAGTCAATCTAAACTAGTTAACCTATCTAAGAAATCGACAACATATCATACAATATAAGAACAGGAAAAGAAAATGGACACGAGAAAACCGATATACGTGGTTCACCCTAATGGGTTACATCCACGGGAAGCTATTCTTCTATTATCTCCATAATGTCTTCTCCAATCTTACAAGCGAGAAAAGAACAAATACCACAAAGAATATAGATGATCTACAATAGTGTCACAATAGTACCACAACTAAATCAAGAATACATGATATGTAGAGACTCACTTGACCCTATTATATACTAAGAGATGAAGAGGAATTAATCTCACATATTGCATGTGGGATAATATAATTCTCCAAAATAACACCTCTTAATACAATACCATGGAAAAATACTCTACACAAGTAAATACACCACCATATAATTATGGGTTAAATGTATTACTCTTTTACATAAGATTGTAGAATAATTTCTGACATAATACAAAGACATTATTACCTTCCAAGGAATATAATATATTCCAACACTACCCCTAATAATGGTTGGGAGAAGGGCCCACACTTACACTAAGAAAGGAAGGATTCATTACTGCTCCCCCTTAATGACAAATTCCATAAGAACCAAAGCTGTAAATAAGAAGAACACTTCAGCTGATGGAATTTGATGATGCACAACCTCTTCTCACTTAATCATGAAAGTGCACACTAACCATGTTGTATGATGAAAGACCCAACAATAAAATGTTGAGAACATGTGACGTAATCCAATCGCAATATGCCCAGATCACCACAAGAATCATCATGACCATACATGATAGTTTAAGAACTCTAATATAACATCCACACCAATGTACAAATATCTTCTGATAGCCGATACAACAGAACATGTGGCTAAGAACACCACAACAATGTACAAAAAAACCCAGATGGCCAATACACATGCGGAAAGCAGAAATTCTTTCAATAAAGGTGCAATAGATGAAAATGATATCATATAGATGAACATCATGACTTTAGCAGTAGAAGATGGTGCTTCATTATTCCTGGAATAAGGTGAAAGCCTAAACAAAGAACTTATCTGCACAAGAACTTTCAAGATTAAAGCATATAAAGATCATAAAACAAAATTATTCATACAGAAATGAAAATGCTTATATACCAAAGGTTAGAAAACATCATATAAAGGAATGGCAATATAATATGATCAAATAAAATAATAACTTGCTCGTTAAGGAAAATGAACTTACTTTTACACATTAAGTGTCAGCGACAACATATAAATAATGAGCCAAATATTTCACTTAAATATATGAAAAAATTTAGTCATGAAGCAACTAATCTGAAGCATAGGTGCATTTCTTATTAGTATGAGGTTAATATGCAAAATATGAATGCCTTGAAAATGTCAATGCTTCCATATAGTAATGTTAGAGACAAGTAGGAACAAGATAACCTCTGCAATCATAAGAATAGAAATCTTATTGCAACAAGAACAAGGTGCTCATGAGAAATAGTTCAAGATTTAAAGATTGTTCAAAACCATATAAATATTAAGTAAAAGATGATTGAAATAAACATGACATGAGAGATATATAAATCAAAATGTTTAATATAATCAACATATGGCAAATTATGGTCAACTCATGATATCGCTTATAAAAAATTATGAAATGACAAGTCACTAATGGTCTTAATAATGGGTTCATTTCTTGTTAACACTATGTAAATATGTAAGAGATGAAATTACTTGGAAATGCCAATGCTTCCATACTGGAATGTTAGAGACAAATAGCATGGGAATTAGATACAATCTCAGCAATACATGAAAAAGAAACTATATCCCAATTAAATAACTTATGACAAGCCAAAAAATATGATATCACATAGATTAAAAAAATGATTTTACTTAAGAATTCAATTAGAAAGAGAATATAATGATCATAAATATATTACTTATAAAAAAATGAATTTTCTTTTACACAAAGTTTAGCAATAACATATAAATAAAGTAAATAATGATCACTAGATAAAACATATGAGAGTGTTCTTATAAACTAGTTTTTATAAAAAAAAACAAAGAAAAAAACAAATTAATTAATAAGCATATTTAAAAAATATTAAGCGTTAGATGGTTTATAGCTATCATCATGAAAAAATACTAGAGATCCATGTCCTTAAAAGATGTCAATATTTCCATATAGAAATTTGAGACAAATATATAGCAAGAACAAGAAATAATATCTTAATGAACATGATTAGATGGAAAACCTAAATGCAAAAAATGAATAATATAAAACTTAAATACTTTACTGTACTGATCTGAATATGCAAAAAACATAGTTACAAAAATAGTAAAGGAAAGAGAAACTTTTACTTACAACCCTTTGAAAAAATTTGGCCAGAAAAGCCGAGTCTTTTGTTTTTTTGCATAGGTGGATCCACAATGGTTGTTCCTATTCCAAAAACAAGCATAATAAAAAATATAGTAAGAAATGACCAAGTTACGACCCTTTTTTTATAAATATCATTTTTATTACCGAAAGGAAGCCCAGAAATGTCCAGTTTTCTTTTCTGGTCACATGTGTGAATCCAGAATGGCCTTTCCGATTCCAAAAATAGGTTATAATAACAATTCTAGTAAAAACTGACCAAGTTACAGCCCTTTTTTTATAATTGTTTTTCGTATAATCAGAAGAAATATTTCCTTGAGGAGAGCCGAGAAATCATGTAGATCTATATAAAAAACATCAAGAAACCCTTGAAAAAATTCTACAAAAAACTTACACAACAAGTTAGCATTAGTGTAAAAAAGAAAAAAAGCAGAAATATGCCCAAATCTGAAGAGAAGCCTAATGGCTACTAGATAGAAAGAAAATCTATAACAAAAAAATGAAAATTCCCAAATGATAATCGTTATTGATTGAAATCTATAGAAGGTACTAGATCATAGCAACTCGCTCTGATACCATGTTAGAATAGTAGAGTCAAGCTAAACTAGTTAACCTATCTAAGCAACAAACAACATATCATAAAATATAAGAACAAGAAAAGAAAAGAAGAAGAAAACACTGATATACGTGGTTCACCCTAATGGGTTACATCTATGGGAATGTAGTCTTCTATTATCTCCAGAATGTCTTCTCCAATATTACATGAGAGAAAAACACAAATACCCCAAATATTATAGATGATGTACAACAGTGTCACAATAGTATGACTACTACATCAAGAATAGATGATATGTAGAGACTCACTTGACCCTATTATATACTAAGAGATGAGGAGGAATTACACTCACATATTTCATGTGGGATAATATAATTCTCCAAAATAACATCTCTTAATACTATACCATGGACAAATACCCTACACAAGTAAATACACCACCATATAACTATGGGTTAAATGTATTGCTATTTTACATAAGATTGTAGAACAACTTCCGACATAATACAAAGACATTATTACCTTCCAAGGAATATAATATATTCCAATAGAAGAATCCTCGAAGAATTATAGTATTACTATATAGATTCATGATCAAAATCTGATCTAAATAATCTTATAAACAAACCATATTTAAAAACAGACCTCTTATCTATAGCTATCTTAAATACACATTTGTCTTTAACGGTACAACATTAAAAGGTTCAAGCTCAAGGATCAGAAATCCACAGTTTTATGTTTAAAATAGATTTTATACTCCAAAGTATAGCTAAAGAATTGTTATTAGTAATACCATCAAACTTATCAGTTGCGGGATGAAATCCTTTATAAAAAAGAATATATACTTTAACTATGGGATTTATCTTATAATCCTTTAACAAACAACATAAAATATATCTAATCCAACGGATACGCGAACCCTCATTGCAATAGAAGTGTAGACCACTTCCTGTCTACCAAATGAAGAAATTAATATTCTAACTATATAACTTACATCCAGAATTAAATACAAACAACATAGAGACAGAGCCTCGTAATTTCTGGTTTAAATATCACCTACGGAGTTTTCCTTATCAAATCCTATAACTAATTAGGATTAAAAACATTGCATTGAGAATCCCTTTGTTTACAACCATTTATAGATTCCAAATAACCATCAAAACAAAATAAAAATATGATTATGTAGATATCATGTTGGATTATCTTGATAAGCATCAAGATAACTTCAAAAACCAAATAAAAGGGAAAGTCTTTAACTATCTACAGAATTGGAAGAGTAATAACCTGTATCGTTTCCAGAAGAGAACATGTACATTGGCTATGAAAATTTTAAGTGTGAACATTGTTAACGGTGGGGGTTATACACTTATACTTTATGAACATAACTTTGGGAATGTTTTTTCCTTAACGACCATAATACCATTACAGATGGGTGCCGAGGGTTCAGATATAAACCTCGTTTCATCCTTAAAAAAACATATAAACTCTTTAAAACAGTTTAATATGGTCGTAATTCCATTTCAACATGGATACCATCACTGCACAGGTTCATATTAATGTTTATAAGAAAAAAAGGGAATAAATCTTTACAGAGTTTCAAACATTAATAGGTCTTAATCATCCATTGTTACAAGAAGTAAAACCATCGAATATGGTGGCCTTGATCTTAAAGTAGTTAATACATAGGCAATACCCTATAGCCAAGTAAAATTAATGCATATAATAGTTCAAACAAGAAACTTATCTTAGAGTTGCAGCTACCAGTGGAAACCTTACGACCTTGCCTTTAGTTCCTGCAACGCCCAAACAAAATTGGATTAACTGTTAAAGACATATAAGAAAGTGTAAAAACTATTACAAAGAAAATACGGTTAAAATACTTACAGAGCTGTCTTAAGACATGGACTTGGGAAAAGGTGACCTTATCGCCTTCCTCCCAGCGCCAAAAACCTGCAAACGGAATAGAGTATGTTAATTTCTAAACTCTTTCTCTTTTTAACCAAAACTAGAAACACTTCAGGCTCATAATTTATTATGTTGGGTATGGGTGTCCAAGGGTCGGCTCCTTTGAGAGCCTTATCCCTCTAGGTCTATGAAAACAAGAAAATGATATCAGTTTAGGGGAACCAAGTTTGATATTAAAACAAGCAAGAGTTGTAGCAAAGATTCTTACCTTACCTGCTAAAGAAGAGCGGGCACCAGTTGGACATATTGATGGTCTATTAAATCTTGGGAGGGATAGGCCACCCACGAAATAAACTCCAGAGTATTTTCCACCTCAGAACAAAACGAAAACCAGTAAGAAGGATGACAAAGTTCATGGAAGAAACCAAAAGTTGTAGTGCTCGGCCCTCAACCAGAATTTCGATAAACCCAAACAACATTAACACAACCACAGACCAAGTGAAGGTATTTACAAAACTTATTTCACATATTGTCACTATCACCATCCAGTTGTAGGGAAGATGGGAGTCCCATACTACCTCATGGACCTTGTTGTGTTGTCAACTTGCAGCTAGGCCACGTTGCTATTATCCCTAAAATTTCCATTAAAAACACATGGACAAGTTTATTACATCTATAATTGTGAATCAAATTCTTGGGTATTACATTAAGTCACAAACCATACCATATTTCCATGTAGTATTAAACCTTATCTTATGCGAAACAAACCATAGGATGAGAAAGTCAACCCTTGTACAAATGTTAATGCAATAATACATATGTTGCCACTTTTACACCTTTACACTTTTGGGATATGGACTAATGTCATCGCAATCATGGATAGTCACATAACCCTTTCTTAAGGTTCAGGCAAGTCTTAGCTTAAGAGTTAGGAAAAACATAAGCCTTTTAAATGTCTATGTTATGCATAACCTTAACCTTAGAGAAAGGTTTAAAAAATATCCTCCTCCCTCGTTATAGGATAAATAATAGGATACACATGTTTAAATATAGAATTGAAAATCATGAACACTTATAATACACGCACGTTAATATTTATGCCACTGAGGTCTAGGGCCTCTTCAAATGCATTAAAACCATAGTTTGTTTTCAAGAGTAAAAAAACTCATCTTTATTTTCAAACCAATAATCTCTGCATGACAAACATCTTATACAAAGCCTAAGTCACATACTCAGTGGTAGGTCGTACATATTTGATAAGGCCAAATCCTTATAATTAACACTTTAAAGTTAAATGATAGGTTGGTTCAAGACAAGTATAGTCTCCCACATCTTAGGCTAGTCCAGCCTAACTTAAAGACAAATTTTAAGTAAGCAGAGTTAAATAAAGTACATCACTTGAAGGAGTGTGGCTAAAGGTTCCCGAAGGAAGTGTCCCTCTTTTTCATCAATGTTTCCTACCATAAACAGTAGGCTATTAGATATTAGAATAAACAGTAAAATAAACATAGAATGTTGCCAAAGAAAAGGTAAAAATAGCACATGTAACAAAAAATATTGTGTACGCTTTTTGGGTGTGTCACATTTTTTAACAGGTTTGTCATGCTTGGTCAGATTCGTCTCTTTGTAGGTTCATTTTCATGGGTTTCATTAGGCTTTCAAGATGCTACTCCTTTTATTCCTTCACTAGTGTCGATGCTTGCACACATTAGGATTCAATTTGTAGTGGCTACTAATAAATTTCCTATGAAAACCCAAGCCAAAGAGAGGTTTGGGGATCTTCCATCTTTTTGGTGATTCCATATTTTGCCTGATTGTTCTGAAGACAGTTCTTTCAGAATATTTTTCCAAAGAGGAAAAAGGAGAGCTGATTTAGAACCTGATATCCAAGTTAGGGAATCCTTACCTTAGGATCTCTAAGATACTTTCATGTTGGAACCAACTCGGTGGGATCCAAATTGAAACCAAGAATGGTTCCAGGTCATGGTTGGGTGGAACATGGTATTCCCCAAGTTATTCAGTTATCTATACAGAGGTTAGATCTATACTTGAATTTGTTAATACTGGGTATTTGAGTGTGCATGTTTTGAACAATTAAAATAGCTTCATCTTGCAGGTATGAGGTTCTTGATTTTTCCCTTAGGAAACTATCCAAGTTTTACTATTCTAAGCAAATTGAATTCTCGATGATTATTTAGTAACTATCTTCCACAAGCTAGATTATCTTTTCTTTAGATCATTTCTTGTTTATTAACGTAAGGGTTTTGTTCAAGTTCGTCTCTGCAATTCATTTTATGTCTATCACTTAAGTGTTTTGTTTCTTAGTTCATTTCTGACATTCATTTCCTTTTCATAATTTAAGGGTTTATGTTTTGTTTCTAAATCCATGCGTGCAATTTATTTCCTGTCTAAAATATTTAAGGGTTTTGTTTTTCCAAATTCATTTCTGCATTTTATTTCCTATATTTAAATTTATTTCCAAGACCTAGAATAAATAAATAAAAAAGCCTATATATATGATCTTTGTTGGTCGATTTCATATTTCCAGCAGGATTATGTTAAATAGAAAGAAATCCAAACTATCATCGATAATATTAATTACAAATAAGCTCAACTATTACGGATAATATTTAAGTTAACCTCCAAGTAAAATATTATAAATGGAACTTTAAACAAAGCATTTCCACTTTATAAACAAAATAAACAAACCACGAATGCCAAGCTAAAACCATCGAGACCACTAATGGTTTTTAAACCAATTATAAATTCACGAGACTATAAAAAAATCATCATCATTATTATAAGTAAACAACAAATCAAATATACAATTAAGCTATTGAAGACCTCTAAGGTATGTGAGAACCATTGCCACATTCATAATAACCAAACCATACACTTATACATAATATACAAATATACAAATCGTATATCATAAGAGATTGTCACATACCGCAATTTTGTAAAATTATGTAATTTGTTTTATTTATTTCTGAGACATTATGTTAAACTTAATTCTAAGTAGTGATTGATGACTCAGCAGAGTCAACAATTATGGAGTGTAATTCAGAATATTTTATTAATAATAAATAAATTGCGGAGACAACAGCATGGGAGAGCTGTTAAAAGAGGTTACTGGTCAAATTGGTGGATGGAACTAGGTGGAAAGGCAAAAAGACAAGTGGCAGCATCCTCAAGCACTTCCTAAGTTGCAGGTGGAAACTTCCCTATATTTGGGGTCATGATTCCCCAAGAAAGTGGAATGTGAGCAGGTGGCTCATTAAATGACAGTTAACCCAACTAAGACCTAGGCAATCTTTAAAAGTACTCAATGAAGAGAGCTCAGGCTGCTCAGTTTTTATTCCAAAAAGAATTCATTCAACTGAATGTTATTCAAGAATATCATTTGAGGAAGAAGGGAAAGACAGTAAGGAAGTGATTTGAGTGAATGTTTGCAGTAACTTGATGCTGATTACAGCTATTTGAGCTGAGGAAACTGACTAATAGTTCTGAGTTGATACTAAGTTGAAGACTGTATCTGTTTTACTGCACCTAGTTCCAAGCCAGGGAGACCAGAGCAAGCTCGGGGGTCCTAAGAAGTCGCTGTCTGAGCGCTCTCCAGGAATTGGTAGGGAGGAATGGCCTCCCATTGCTGTTGTTGTCCACAGCATTAAACATGTTTTTCATTCATTTATTTATTTCTTTATGAGTATAAATGGATAAATGTTATAGTTATTTATATGTCTGAATAATTGTTTAGTATCTTGGAATGTTAGTAGCAAAACCTGTTAGTATCACTGTGTTTTTCCACATCTGATATCATCAGATAGTACTCTAGCACAGTATATCTCAGTGTGGAGAAGTAGTAAACTTCTGAGCTGAGCCTTATTTTACTTGCAGACTACACAAATGTTTTTCTATTTAACTCATTAGCTATATTCTTACAGTTTTAAATATTTTAGTCCTGTAAGTAACCTTGTTTATAAAAAAAAAAAAAATACTAGCAGTAAAATGAAAATGAAAGTTAGTACAAGTATTCATGCAGTTAAGTTATGATTGTTCTTCTATCTTGAAAGGAATTCAATTTTACAGAGTTGAAATGAAAACATTACTCACAGAAGAACATATGCATGTATCTGTTATTTAGCTACTTGATGTTATAATTTTAAACCTTTTTGTAACCGACTATATTCTTAGTAAGAGAATTCAATTTTCTTTCCAAGTTACTGTATATTCAATTATTTTCAGCTAGGTTAAAGTACATTATCATAACTGTTATTCTTAATTTATTTTGGTAAATAGATGCTATTCTATATCCAAGTATTTATATAGATACTATAGAAAAGTTACATTAATTATTAGTTAAATAATGTATAGAAATACTCAAGCCTTATAAATACATACAGAACCCAAATCAATATGAGATAAATAGCATTAGAATAATATTCCTAATGATTTCCAAGAAGTAGTATTGTATTGCATTATCTATAATGTACATTATACTATATACACTTTATTAGTAAACATTCATGTGGTATGTTAAACTACAATTATAAACTTAATTATTAAACACAAAATGTAAACAAATACAGTAAATTATGTACAATTTTATACTCTTTTGTAAAGTAATTAAAATGTTAAGAAAAAGAACAAAAGTAATAATTAGTAAGGTTTAACAGGTTCGACCAGGTTATATAAACCTGTAAAGTTATTAACCAATTATTAAAAATAAAGAAAAAGGTAGTTATTATACAAAAATTCTTTTAGTAATTATATCACAGTACTATATGATAATCAGGATAATATATTAAAATAGTAATAACAAGTATAAAAGAATATTACTATTATATATTATATTAAACAAGAATTAAAATAACTTACAGATTGTAAGGAAGGGTTAAAACCCTAGATAGTTATTTACTTCAAGTAAGCAATAATTATAAATTAACACAAGGGTTCACAGTAACTGCATAATAAACTACATGATAAGGAAAATCTTAAACTGAAGAATTAATTTTCTTCTTAAAATAGACTTTAAACAAAATAACGCTTTTTTATTATTTTTATAAAAAAAAATATAACTCTGTATGAGAAGAAAAACCATAAGCACACGTCGCTCAACTATCGAGCTTAAAGATTTTAATACACAACAGTAACTCAAGAGACAAATGTCTGCTCATGAAATTAATTTAAATAATCTAAATAACCTGTAATATTTTCTTACAAGTTGGGTTATTAAATAACACAGTAAAAATACTTCATATTAATCCTTCCAATACACAGTAAGGAGGTACAACAAATAGAAACAGTTTTTCCAAAATATTATAGAACCGAGGGTTTAAAAACCCTAAACTCTTTTAAAATAACCATAAGAACAACGAAGTTCTGTATCATTTTAATAACCCAAACTGTAACAAAATATACAAGAAGGCATGCAGCCTGTAAAGAGGCTTTTCTTTAAAGAACAGTAATTACCAGGCTTAAGCCCGTTAAGTTTCTTTTTAAGCTAAACAACAGTTACTTGTAAGTTCATGTACTCACGGCCGTAGCCGGAGGGTTCTCATCAAAAGAGTGAGGGTTTAACCCTTGTTTCAAGCTTAATAGAAAACAAATCGAACATCCCTGGAGAATAGCAAAAGAACCACAACAACCAACCCTGTACATATCGCTTAAGGATTTCACACAGTGCGATAAGCCCAGGAAGGACCAAGGCTTACCCGGATTTTGAAGCCGTAGCATCTTTTCTGGTGAACACGATGGAGGGAACCAGGTTCAGCTGCAAAAGGGAAAAACGATGCTCAGAATTTAGTAATGACTTTAAATTACTAAAGAAATCATTAAACTGAGTAGTAAAGAAATCAAAGTATAGTTCTATACCTGTTAACAAACCCTCGCTTGAGACTACGCCTTCTGTCCAGCGAATCTTAGACAGCATAAGAACTCATCACGTGTTTTGAACTATCCTCCAGCTAGTGGCGTGAACCAGCAACACCACGATAAAGGAACAATGACGCTGAAAGGTACAGGAAATGGAAAACTGTCACCAAATAAAAACCAGTTTAAGCAACAGCGATGGACAGAGCAACAACACGGTGGTAAGCACCCCGTTTAGCTACATTACAGCTATCAGTGCTCACGATGAGCGGTGAAACAGCAGGAGGAACACAGTGGTTCGGTCCAAAGAAACCAACAGAGCAGCCGAGGGCCCGAGGGCGAAGAAAATAATGAGCTAGGGTTTAGTCAAACTTATATAACGATGGAGTGTGGCATAGGATCGACCACGTAGCATGATTAATAAATCATATGATGTTGGATGTCATTCCAAAGTCCTCTACGTTGTTGTTTTACAAACCAAATAATCGCTGGAAAGTTCCAAAGGAGGGCACACATTATAGTTTAACCTGCACATAATCATTAGCCACGTACTTAGTCCATTTCATATATAATTTGTATGCTACGTATAGTTTGATCTCAGCATTATGTTGTTACTTTGGTCATATCATGTTCGTATATGATGCATGCTATAGAGAGATCAATCTCTAACTTTATATTTATACTTTAGCATGTTAAATATTGTTAATTTGTTTGCATGCGACTTTGGGATTATATACAACCTTGTAAAGCTAGCTTAGCATTCCCTTAGGATAACTTTGGACTTTTGAACATAGTTTAGTTGTAATAGTTTACAACTTCAGTATTATCTAAGGGTTTGTAAAAAGATAGTGGTGCTCATTTCTACTCTTTGGAGTATAGGTACTTGATGTTATGCTCTCTTATGTTAATAATAAATTGGGGTTAATGCTAGTATTTAGTTTAGATACTTGTACACTGAGGAGTTAACTCTTTTTATTTATGTCATAATAATGATGGTAACAAGTAAAGGCAAACACTCTCCAAACTCAAAAGTTATAGAAGGCTTTAAAGTAGAATAGACTCGAAAGATGGTATCTTTTCCTTGCTTGATAATCTGGTCTGGAGATAACATAAGAAATAAAACAAAAGGATCTAGAACTAGATCCTACAGTATAAATTTACAATCATTGATACCTGTGGAATGTGTTAAACTTTCAAAAGATTAGACTGTTGACCCTAAAATGAATACTTGTGGAGAAACATAGGTTATAGATGCTGTAATAGAAATAATTTTGAATTGATGTAAATAATAATTCTCATCCTTAGAAAGATAAACAAAATGAATTCTAAATATGAGTAGTTATTATTATAACTTCATCAAAACAAAAGAAGTCAGTCTATAAGACTGAAACTCTCTAAATGGTAACTACCAAGTAAGAATTCATAGATACATTCTTCGGAATGGACACACATAAGGTTATCATTTTTTGGAAAACTTATTAAATTATGACCTTGAAAGAAATAGACCTTTACTATTATGGTTATAGACAAAAAGGCAGTTTCTTTTATTCTAAGTTCGAAGAAACGTTTTCAGTAGTAGCGAAGGTAATACCTTGAGAAATTGGATATATCTATCTAGCACGATTTCTTTTACCAAAATAAGTATATGCAGAAAAACTGAAATTGTAACTTCAAAAGACTTGTTAGCTTCGAACCATACTATTACCTGTAGACCTGTAAATAAAAATAAACGGCTGCGTTAGCTCGAAAGCTAAGTAAGCCCCAGCCCTTAGACAACAAACCACCTTATGTTGCAAACTGATAATCAGTCAGTAGCTAAAAAGGAAACTGTTCTACAAAGTACAGAATAAATTAATAGTTACTCAGTTACTTTTAAAGAGATATAAACTATTTAGCCAATTAACAACTGCATTTAATATGATTTGATGTTATTTTTGAAAGTTTTAAATTTTTCCAAAATTTGGGGTTTTGACATGTGGTATCAGAGCATGCTTCAAACACTAGGCCTTAATGTGGCCCAATTACTTTCCGTATAATAGTGAAAATAATATACTAATTTGTATTTTTGTTTTATGTAAACAGCAGAAAACTATTTTTTTTTTCTGAATCTAACAGGCATGTATGGAGAACTTAGGAGCATATGCAACGGAGGAGTCTCCTAATACTGAAACCAGACAAGTGCCCAGAGAACCTGAGATAGAGGAGGTAACTGTTCACTCCTCAGAACTGATGCAGACCATAAAAGGTCTGAAGACTGAATTAGAGTCAATTAAAAAGGACAATGAAAGGATTATAAAAACCCAGGAGGAGTTAAATCAGATTTTGATAGAAAGATTTCAGACAGAAGGAAGAAACAAAAGGTCTGAATCTGAAAGAGCTAGTCAACAGAAAACGTCCAAAAAGATGAAATTTTCTAAATCTGATAGCAGTTCCTCATCTGAAGGCCTTAAGGAACAGCGAATCTATTATTCTACCAGTGATAGTAGCGAAGCAGAGGTGAATAAGAAAAAGAAAAAGTACAGACCTTACGAAGAAATTTCTGGGGAATTTAAAAAAATAAAACCCCCAACCTTCAATCGAGAGATGGAAAAAGGAGAAGAGGCAGAATCCTGGTTATCCGGGATGAGAAAATATTTTCAAATTTATAATTATTCAAACCAGCTGAAGGCGAGAATGGCCATATATAACCTTTCAGGGAAGGCAGATATATGGTGGCAAGATTTGAAGAGGGTTAAAGGGATTAAAGAAAAAGAGGTCAACTGGAGTACATTCAAAAGATACTTCAAGAAGAAGTTCCTATCTGAACAGTACTATGAAGAAAGGGCCAAGGAGTTTTATGAGTTAAAGCTTGGGTCCATGACAATGAAAGACTTAAACAGCAAGTTTTTAAGTCTGTTGAGGTATGTGTCGTACTTAGTTGATGAGAAACTGAAGGTACAACGGTTTCTCAGCTGCTTTCCATACCATATAAAAGATAGAATCAAATATGACAATCCCAAAACTCTGGAAGAAGCTATGCGAAAAGCAAATTTCTGTTTTGAACAGAATAAAAAGAAGGAAGGAATAGCCAATTGGAAGGATAAAAAGAATGGTAACCAGACTGAATACAAGAAAAAGGAGTTACACCTCAGAAAAATTTTAAAAACAGCAAGAACAGAAACCATTTTAATGGTAAGAACTTTCAAGGAAGCAAGAATGGTGCTTCAAATAACTCCAACAATTTCAAGGGCAGCAAGGAGGTTTCTAACAATCACAGAATTTTTACTAAAAATTTCGAAAGGAAGGAACCTGTAAAATGTTGGGAGTGTAATGGCCCACATTATGCGTCAGTTTGCCCAAAACGTAAGAAGCCAAACAACAATATTCACACAATTCAAGATGAAATGACAGTTGGAGACTTTGCAAGGACCATGCCCCGGATTAATGCAGCATTGGAAAATCGGCAAGATGAATACCAAACTTCCATGGTGGAAGTAGAAGGTATGGTTAACAAAACTTCTGTAACTATTTTGATAGATCCAGGTGCTAGCTTAAGTTATATTTCACCACAGATAGTAGAAAAGTGTCATCTGAATGTTGAAAAGTTTGATAACTCTTGGCTGGTTCAACTAGCCATAGGGGCAAAAAGGAAGGTAAATTGTTATGTTAATGATTGTATTTTAGATATGAATGGTTTTAAAACTGCTGTTAAATTAAATGTGCTACCACTTGGTTCTTATGACATACTTATAGGTATGGACTAGTTAGAACAACATAGGGTAGTGTTAAATTGTTTTGATAAAACGTTTACATGTGTAAATAATCATGAATAGCCTGTAATAGTTAAAGGAATCCCTAGGAAGACTGTGGTTAGGCAGATTTCTGCCTTGCTGCTCAAAAGAGAAGTCAGGAAAGGATGCAAGGCCTATGCTGTAATTATTACAGATGAGGCAAATAATGTTAAAAAAGATAAAATAAAAATAGAAAATATTCTTGTGTTAAAAGAATTTATTGATGTTTTTCCGGAGGAAATTCCAGGATTACCTCCTCAGAGGGAACTGGATTTCACAATAGAGCTGGTACCAGGTGTTGTACCTAGCTCGAAGGCTCTGTACTGAATGAATATTCTGGAACTTAACGAATTAAAAACACAGTTAAAGGAATTAATCGATAAGAAATATATTAGACCTAGTGTTTCCCCTTGGGGAGCACCAGTAATATTTGTTAAAAAGAAGGACGGGACTATGCGACTCTGCATAAATTACCGTCAGCTTAATAAAATGACAATTAAAAACAGGTATCCGTTGCCCCGCATAGACGATCTTTTTGATCAGATGCGCGGAGCTACGGTGTTCTCTAAGATAGACCTAAGATCAGGCTATCATCAGGTGAGAATAAAGGAAGAAGACATATTTAAGACAGCTTTCAAGACGAGATATGGACATTACGAATTTGTCGTAATGCCATTCGAACTTACTAATGCCCCAGCCGTCTTTATGTGTCTAATGAACAACATAATTCATAAATACTTAGACAAGTTTCTTGTTGTATTCATTGATGATATCTTGATCTACTCTAAAAATGAAGAGGAGCATAAGGAGCATTTACGGATAGTCTTACAAGAACTACGAGAGCAACAGCTCTATGCGAAGTTCAGTAAGCGTGATTTCTTCAGAGATGAAATCCAATACTTAGGTCACGTGGTGACTAAGGAATGGATTTCAGTTGATCCTGAAAAGATCAGGGCAATTGAAGATTGGCCAGTACCTAAAGATGTAACAGATGTTAGGTCTTTCATGGGGATCGCCGGTTATTACCGAAGATTCATAGAAGGTTTTTCTAAGATAGCCAACCCAATCACTTCTTTGCAAAAGAAGGGCAAGAAGTTTGACTGGAACGTAAAATGCGAAGAAAGCTTTAAGAAACTAAAAACTTTATTAACAACTACGCCAATTTTAAGAATAACGGATCCTAATAAGGATTTTGTGGTTTGTACAGATGCTTGTAATGACAGTCTAGGCGGAGTACTGACTGAGGATGGGCATGTCATTGCCTATGAGTCTAGAAAGATAAAGATCCATGAAAAGAATTACGCTACATATGATTTAGAGCTGGCTGCTGTTATTCATGCCTTAAAAATGTGGTGACACCACTTAATAGGCAGAAAGTTTACTTTAATGACTGATAACAAGGGTTTAAAATACCTTTTAGATCAGCCTAACTTAAATGCAAGGCAATCCAGATGGCTAGCCTTCCTAAGCGAATACGATTTTGAAATTCAACATATAAGAGGAAAAGAAAATAAAGTAGCTGATGCTTTGAGCAGAAATGCAAAATTGAATTTTACAACAGCAATCAGTACTTATAATTCTGATTTAAACGAACAGCTAACTGAAAGTATAAAATTGGATGAAATTTATCAAAAGTTACAAGCTGCAGCTAAGGAAGAACCCATAGAAAGTTTAACTAAGGGTTATAGTTTAAATACAGATGGATTTTTACTGTTTAAGGACAAACTGTATGTGCCAAATGTATCTAAAATTAAATTGCTAATTCTGGATGAAGTGCATAAAACCCCTTATTCAGGACATCCAGGCTATCAGAAAACTGTCACTATGTTGAGAAAATATTATTTCTGGCCTAACATGAAGTCTGAAACTGCTGAGTATATAGCTAGATGTTTGGACTGTCAACAAGTAAAGACAGAACATCAACATCCAGCTGGATTATTGCAGCCCTTGCCTATTCCTAGCTGGAAGTGGGAAATAATCAGTTTAGATTTCATTACTGGATTACCCAGAAATCAAAATCAGAATGATTCAATTATGGTGGTAGTGGATAAATTAAGTAAAGAAGCACATTTTATTGCTGTTAAAACAACTTTTAAGGCTGCAAATATAGCAGACATTTTCTTAAAACAGATTTTTCGGTTACATGGTGTACCGAAAGTTATTATTTTAGACAGGGATCCTAAATTCACTGGGAATCTTTGGAAATCCTTGTTTAAAGGACTAAACACAACATTAAATTTCAGTACTTCTTTCCATCCTCAGACAGACGGACAGACTGAAAGAGTTAATCAAGTGTTGGAAGATCTGTTGAGAATGTATGTTAAGGACCAGCCTAGTAAGTGGGAGGATTATTTGCATTTAGCAGAATTTGCATACAATAACAGTTATCAATCTTTAGCTAAGTTCAGCCCCTTTGAAATTCTGTATGGGAGAAAATGTAACACTCCAATCTCCTGGAATAATCCAGTAGATAGATTAGTGTTGGGGCCCGAATTATTAAAAGAAATGGAACTGATTGTAAAACAAGTGCAGGAGAACTTGAAGGTTGCCCAGGATCGGCAAAAGAGTCAAGCAGATCTGAAAAGAACTCCTAAAGAGTTCCAGGTGGGTGAGCATGTGTTCATAAAGGTAAGACCAAAGAAGAGCTCCCTAAGACTGGGGAGTTGTGCAAAACTAGTACCACGTTATTGCGGTCCATTTGAAATATTATCTAGAGTTGGTCAAGTTGCTTATTAGTTAGCATCACCACCTAATTTAAAAGTGCACAATGTTTTTCATATTTCTGTTCTGAAAAGGTATGTACATGATGCTACTCATGTGATTGACTGGAACGTTGTACAGGTAGAACCAGAAGGGGAAGTTCTGGTGGAGCCGGATTGTATCCTCGGGAGGAGGGAGATTACTCTACGGAACCGCACAATTGGACAGCTGAAGGTGCAATGGAAGCACCTTAGTCCTGAAGAAGCTACTTGGCAACTAGAAAGTAAGATGCGGGAAGCATACCCACATCTATTCCAAGGAGTTCTTGAGGAAGAAGAATAAGTAACATCGAGGACGATGTTACATTTTAAGGGGGTGTGTATGTCACATACCCCAATTTTGTAAAATTATGTAATTTGTTTTATTTATTTCTGAGACATTATGTTAAACTTAATTCTAAGTAGTGATTGATGACTCAGCAGATTCAACAATTATGGAGTGTAATTCAGAATATTTTATTAATAATAAATAAATTATGGAGACAACAGCATGGCAGATCTATTAAAAGAGGTTACTGGTCAAACTGGTGGATGGAACTAGGTGGAAAGGCAAAAAGACAAGTGGCAGCATCCTCAAGCACTTCCTAAGTTGCAGGTGGCAACTTCCCTATATTTGGGGTCATGATTCCCCAAGAAAGTGGAATGTGAGCAGGTGGCTCATTAAATGACAGTTAACCCAACTAAGACCTAGGCAATCTTTAAAAGTACTCAATGACGAGAGCTCAGGCTGGTCAGTTTTTATTCCAGAAAGAATTCATTCAGCTGAATGTTATTCAGGAATTTCATTTGAGGAAGAAGGGAAAGACAGTAAGGAAGTGCTTTGAGTGAATGTTTGCAGTAACTTGATGTTGATTACAGCTATTTGAGCTGAGGGAACTGACTAATAGTTCTGAGTTGATACTAAGTTGAAGACTGTATCTGTTTTACTGCACCTAGTTCCAAGCCAGGGAGACCAGAGCAAGCTCGGGGGTCCTGAGAAGTCGTTGTCTGAGCGCTCTCGAGGAATTGGTAGGGAGGAACGGCCTCCCATTGCTGTTGTTGTCCACAGCATTAAACATGTTTTTCATTCATTTCTTTATGTCTTTATGAGTATAAATGGATAAATGTTATAGTTATTTATATGTCTGAATAATTGTTTAGTATCTTGGAATGTTAGTAGCAAAACCTGTTAGTATCACTGTGTTTTTCCACATCTGATATCATCAAATAGTACTCTAGCACAGTATATCTCAGTGTGGAGAAGTAGTAAACTTCTAAACTGAGCCTTATTTTACTTGGAGACTACACAAATGTTTTTCTGTTTAACTCATTAGCTATATTCTTACAATTTTAAATATTTTAGTCCTGTAAGTAACCTTGTTTATAAAAAAACAAAAAAATACTAGCAGTAAAATGAAAATGAAAGTTAGTACAAGTATTCATGCAGTTAAGTTATGATTGTTCTTCTATCTTGAAAGGAATTCAGTTTTACAGAGTTGAAATGAAAACATTACTGACAAAAGAACATATGCATGTATCTGTTATTTAGCTACTTGATGTTATAAGTTTAAACCTTTTTGTGACCGACTATATTCTTAGTAAGAGAATTCAATTTTCTTTCCAGGTTACTGTATATTCAATTATTTTCAGCTAGGTTAAAGTACATTATCATAACTGTTATTCTTAATTTATTTTGGTAAATAGATGTTATTCTATATCCAAGTATTTATATAGATACTATAGAAAAGTTACATTAATTATTAGTTAAATAATGTATAGAAATACTCAAGCCTTATAAATACATACAGAACCCAAATCAATATAAGATAAATAGCATTAGAATAATATTCCTAATGATTTCCAAGAAGTAGTATTGTATTGCATTATCTATAATGTACATTATACTATATACACTTTATTAGTAAACATTCATGTGGTATGTTAAACTACAATTATAGACTTAATTATTAAACACAAAATGTAAACAAATACAGTAAATTATGTACAATTTTATACTCTTTTGTAAAGTAATTAAAATGTTAAGAAAAAGAACAAAAGTAATAATTAGTAAGGTTTAACAGGTTCGACCAGGTTATATAAACCTGTAAAGTTATTAACCAATTATTAAAAATAAAGAAAAAGGTAGTTATTATACAAAAATTCTTTTAGTAATTATATCACAGTATTATATGATAATCAGGATAATATGTTAAAATAGTAATAACAAGTATAAAAGAATATTACTATTATATATTATATTAAACCAGAATTAAAATAACTTACAGACTGTAAGGAAGGGTTACAACCCTAGATAGTTATTTACTTCAAGTAAGCAATAATTATAAATTAACACAAGGGTTCACAGTAACTGCATAACAAACTACATGATAAGGCAAATCTTAAACTGAAGAATTAATTTTCTTCTTAAAACAGACTTTAAACAAAATAACGCTTTTTTATTATTTTTATAAAAAAAAATATAACTCTGTATGAGAAGAAAAACCATAAGCACAGGTCACTCAACTATCGAGCTTAAAGATTTTAATACACAACAGTAACTCAAGAGACAAATGTCTCCTCATGAAATTAATTTGAATAATCCAAATAACCTGTAATATTTTCTTACAAGTTGGGTTATTAAATAACACAGTAAAAATACTTCATTTTAATCCTTGCAATACACAGTAAGGAGGTACAGCAAATAGAAACAGTTTTTCCAAAATATTATAGAACCGAGGGTTTAAAAACCCTAAACTCTTTTAAAATAACCATACGAACAATGGATTTCTGTATCATTTTAATAACCCAAATTGTAGCAAAATATACAAGAAGGCGTGCAGCCTATAAAGAGGCTTTTCTTTGAAGAACAATAATTACCAGGATTAAGCCCGTTAAGTTTCTTTTTAAGCTAAACAACAGTTACTTGTAAGGTCATGTACTCACGGCCGTAGCCGGAGGGTTCTCATCAAAAGAGTCAGGGTTTAACCCTTGTTTCAAGCTTAATAGCAAACAAATTGAACATCCCTGGAGGATAGCAAAAGAACCACAACAACCAACCCTGTACATATCGCTTAAGGATTTCACACAGTGCGATAAGCCGAGGAAGGACCAAGGCTTACCCATATTTTGAAGCCGTAGCATCTTTTTTGGTGAACACGATGGAGGGAACCAGGTTCGGCTGCAAAAGCGAAAAACGATGCTCATAATTTAGTAATGACTTTAAATTACTAAAGAAATAATTAAAGTGAGTAGTAAAGAAATCAAAGTATAGTTCTATACCTGTCAACAAACCCTCGCTTGAGACTACGCCTTCTGTCCAACGAATCTTAGACAGCATAAGAACTCATCAAGTGTTTTGAACTATCCTCCAGCTAGTGGCATGAACCAGCAACACCACGATAAAGGAACAATGACGCTGAAAGGTACAGGAAATGGCAAACTGTCACCAAATAAAAACCAGTTTAAGCAACGTCGATGGACATAGCAATAGCACGGTGGTAAGCACCCCGTTTAACTACATTACAGCTAGCAGTGCTCACGATGAGCGGTGAAACAGCAGGAGGAACACAGTGGTTCGGTCCAAAGAAACCAACAGAGCGGCCGAGGGCCCGAGGCCGAAGAAAATAATGAGCTAGGGTTTGGTCAAACTTATATAACGATGGAGTGTGGCATAGGATCGACCACGTAGCATGATTAATAAATCATATGATGTTGGATGTCATTCCAAAGTCCTCTACGTTGTTGTTTTACAAACCAAATAATCGCTGGAAAGTTCCAAAGGAGGGCACACATTATAGTTTAACCTGCACATAATCATTAGCCACGTACTTAGTCCATTGCATATATATTTTGTATGCTACGTATAGTTTGATCTCAGCATTATGTTGTTACTTTGGTCATATCATGTTCGTATATAATGCATGCTATAGAGAGATCAATCTCTAACTTTATATTTATACTTTAGCATGTTAAATATTGTTAATTTGTTTGCATGCGACTTTGGGATTATATACAACCTTGTAAAGCTAGCTTAGCATTCCCTTAGGATAACTTTGGACTTTTGAACATAGTTTAGTTGTAATAGTTTACAACTTCAGTATTATCTAAGGGTTTGTAAAAAGATAGTGGTGCTCATTTCTACTCTTTGGAGTATAGGTACTTGATGTTATGCTCTCTTATGTTAATAATAAATTGGGGTTAATGCTAGTATTTAGTTTAGATACTTGTACACTGAGGAGTTAACTCTTTTTATTTATGTCATAATAATGATGGTAACAAGTAAACGCAAACACTCTCCAAACTCAAAAGTTATAGAAGGCTTTAAAGTAGAATAGACTCGAAAGATGGTATCTTTTCCTTGCTTGATAATCTGGTCTGGAGATAACATAAGAGATAAAACAAAAGGATCTAGAACTGG
>LPNX010675932.1:807026-904923 GCA_001517045.1 Pseudotsuga menziesii
TTATTAAATTATAACCTTGAAAGAAATAGACCTTTACTATTATGGTTATAGACAAAAAGGCAGTTTCTTTTATTCTAAGTTCGAAGAAAAGTTTTCAGTAGTAGTGAAGGTAATACCTTGAGAAATTGGATATATCTATCTAGCACGATTTCTTTTACCAAAATAAGTATATGCAGAAAAACTGAAATTGTAACTTCAAAATACTTGTTAGCTTCGAACCATACTTTTACCTGTAGACCTGTAAATAAAAATAAACGGCTACGTTAGCTCGAAAGCTAAGTAAGCTCCAGCCCTTAGACGACAAACCACCTTATGTTGCAAACTGATAATCATTCAGTAGCTAAAAAGGAAACTGTTCTACAAAGTACAGAATAAATTAATAGTTACTCAGTTACTTTTAAAGAGATATAAACTATTTAGCCAGTTAACAACTGCATTTAATATGATTTGATGTTATTTTTGAAAGTTTTAAATTTTTCCAAAATTTGGGGTTTTGACAGAGATATCTCCAAATAATAAGTCAATAATAAAACTAATCACATAACTCTTTGAAATATATCATAGAAATGAAAAGAGGTCACACGATCGAATCTTGTCGGCATGAATGATTGAAAAAGTTATTTCACATACTCATCATTTACAACCGTCATATCCAGGATCGAATCCTTATGTGCTCACGACTTATATTTCCCAACATACATTTAAAAACATGGCTAACAATGAATACTGTAGGATTCATTAGTAGTGTTTAATGTTGTAATAACTCATAAACATTTTAAATAGTCTACATTGTAAATAAAATTTCAAATGCCATAAGAGTGAACACAGATCGAAATCATTGGTCTGTCAATGTTTCCCCATTTCGATTTCCAAATTCCAAAGCTTAACCAACATCGAATTATGTGGGATTCATTAGTTTCGTTTTCCAAACATGGTATCATTTCATTTATATAAACTACACAATCTACGCTATAAAATCGAATACACGTGTCGTAAAACATTTCGACATATCTCTACATAGAAATTAAAACCCCAAATTGTTTTACACGCCGTAACCATTTCATGGCTCATGACCAGCTATACAAATGCTAAATCCTTAGCATAAATTAAGTTAAAACCCTGTCAACGCTAAGTCATATAAATGGCATACCATTCGTAAAGTTAAACCCCAACAGTTATGGCCATTTCCAAATAAACATCCTGAACAACTTTAAAACAATACAATCTCTACACTACATGACAAGAGTGCCATTTCCAAGTAATGCAATGGCTCTTAACCCAAGCAATGCTATAAAGATTCAAATAAAGAATGAACATGAATTTACTAGAATTGTCAATTGAAAAACATAACCACTATATACACACAGGAAGTTAATGCTGTAAAATAATATAAAAGTTTACACAGTCATATATCTAAGGCCATGCACCATTGCAAGCAATGGTGTTGTCACCATGCTATCAAAACCAACACATTAACCAAAAACATGGAGTATGTAATATTCACTATGGCCAACATTAATCATACAGATTATTAATTTACAGAGATGGATTCCAAGCAGTCTCGGCCCAAAGGTGCCAACCCAAAATAAAACGCCAAAAGATAAACGCATCTCTCGATGATTTGTGAGAAATTACAGATAGTCCATTTTCCAAGCACAACAATTTAAACTCCATACCAAGAACTCATCCAACAACAAGATTCACAGTCTCTCACAACACCCACACACAAATAAGGAATGAAATTCAACTTGTTACAGTAGGGCTTGACCATAAAGGGTAACGCATTGGACACCTGGGAGACCCACAACCCATGCCCAAAGGACCCTGCAACCTGCAACAAACCAGAACGCATATGAGGAGTATACCAAACCTCCCAACTGAAACCAAATCAAAGGAAATATCTTCGAAGCGCTTCCAGAATCCAAACGTGACTCCATAGTGCAGACATGATACATAGCTCACACATTAAAATCGCAAATGAACCATACCTTCGTGCTAGTCCAAGTCCTAAGATTGAAATCCATGTTTTTGAAGGCGCATTAAGATCACCACCTTGTTCCCCATTATGTGATATCAAAACCCAAATACTATAGTTTATGCCACCCCAAATCGCATTGCAGCAATTGACCACCATGCAATACATAAACCCCAATGTTTGCATAGTATACTTAGGATATAGACATAATTCATGGCATATGTAATATGCCATGAATGGATCAGGTTTTGAATTCAACTATTTACACCAAGACCTTAATAAAACAAAGGTCTCTATTATAATAAAATAAGCCTGTTGTAATCTCTCAGATCACATAAGGTTACCAATAATACATACTAGACATACATACATAACAGAGACAAGAGATAAGAGATAAGAACAAGTAGAGGAAAATAACAGATTATATTAACAAGAGTGGGTCCATACAATACAAAGAACTGATATGAGTTCTCATCTGGCTCAACAGCCTAATATATATGATTACAAAACAGTTATAAAATAACTACCTGTCGGTTCGGTGAACCGACACGACCTTAGGTGGCTGACTTAATCTCTAGTTTAGTCAGTCGACTGACTTAGTCGGCTGGTCGACTGACTTAGTTGGCTGATTGACTAAGTTGACTGTCGTTTAATTCAACATACCGACTTGCTCCTCCAACATCCCCCCCATGAACAAAATGTTTCTTCGTCCCGAAGAAACAAGGAGGTACAAAAATATGCCCGTCTTTCTTACTAGTCATTATGATGTGCTTGGTATTCATGGGTTGTGAAGTCTGATGGTCGGTCTAGAATATAAATGGGTTAGCTACAAGATAATGTCAATATTTTTGTAACACAAATACCATTCCTAGTGCTTCTCTTTCTGTTGTCGAGTAATTTCTTTTAGCCTTGTTTAATTTTCTGCTACTGTAAACTATAGGACAATCCATTCCATCATCTCCTGGTCGAGTTAAGATTGCTCCTATTGCTAGCCCTGATGCATCAATATGAACATGGAATTTGATCGACCAGTTTGGAAACCTTAGGATTGGTGCTTCGACTATTTTTCTTTCTAATTTTTGAAATGATATATGGCACTCCTCTGTCTAGTTGAACTCTTTATCATCCCTTAATAGTTCTTCGAGTGGATAGTTCATATCTGAATAATATATTATGAATTTTCTGCAATAGCCTATGTGGCCAAGTAACACCCTGACTTGTTTTGGGTTTACTGGTGGTTTTAGGTCGAGGATAATTTTGATTTTTGCAAATTCGACCTTAATACCTTCTTTACAGACAATATGCCCTAGCAATATCCCTATAGGGGTGACAAATATGCATTTCCTGATGTTCAGGGATAGTTGAATTTGTTGACATCTTTCCAACATGAGTCTTATCCATTTGCAATGATCTTTTAACATGTAGTATATGGTCCAATCATCAAAGTATACTGCCATGGTTTTGTAAATATATTCTTGAAATGTTTTGACAACAATTCTAGAAAATACTACAGGCGCATTTTTAAATCCAAAAGGCATAACCTTGTAAGAAAACTATCAAAATTCACATACAAATGTTGTTTTTTTCTGATCCTCTTTAGCTATTGGCACTTGGTTATAACCTGAGAATCCATCTGTAAATGAGTAGCATTCATGTCCTACAACCTCATTTAATATTTCATCTGCATAAGTAGTTGGAAATGGGCCTGTCAGTGTCACTTTATTTAGTTCTCTGAAGTCGACACAAATTCTTAGTTTGGTCGGATCATGTTTCTTAGGTTGTACAACCATTGGACTTGCCCATTATAATTGGTCAATAGGATAGATGATGCCTGCTGGAAGCATGTTCTCAATTTCCTTTTTGACTATCTCTTTGTATTTGTGAGCTAGCTTATATGGCCTTTTCTTCACGGGTCGAACATCAGGTTTAGTGTCAATCTTCATTTCTCCCATTTTGTGGACTAAGATTTTGAGGTCTTTATAATCTCTAGCAAATACATCTTGGAACACTTTTAATAAGTTCACTATCTATGTGGTCTTCTCTTCACTCCAGTGGTCACCAATCTTTGCAATTTTTGGTCGATCATCATTTGAGACGTCGAATTCTCTAGTTTTGACTTTAGCATATAGCCATTCTGGTGCTTTGGCTTCATTGATTGGTCGGCTTACTTCTTTAAAGTAGGATAATGTGGGAGGGAAGTCGGCTGCAGACATTCGGTCAGTCTCCTCTTTGTCGGTTTTTTCAACTTTAAGGACTATACGAATAGGTTTGGTCGTTTCGACATGGTTTGATTTCCATCTAAAGCTTTTCCGTTCTGTATTTTCGTTTTCTAACTGTAGTCTTGTCGACTATGGTACTGTCCCAGTTTGTATATTGTTATAGTTCCTTGTCTGTTGGTTATCTTTTAAGGGTTTATGTTATGTCAGTTGTATAAATTCTTTAATCTGTTCTGTTGTTTTGACCAACTTTTCTTTTTGTGGGATAAAGTTGAAATATTTAATGAAATTTTCTCCGAGTTCATACCATAAGAATGTTTCACCTCTAGCTTCTTCCATTTTATACCATTTGTTTGGTAATTCGGTGAGGGTTGATGGGAACAGGTGTGGCTGTTGATCCTAGAATTGGCCCTTTTTAACCATCTTCAATCGCCTTTTCTTCCCCTATCTTATACCATTTCAGCATGTTAATCAGACCTGTTGTCCTCACTTTATTTCCCGAACTGCCAAGGTAAGACCGATCATTGCTTTATCGTATTAATGCTTATGATTGTGATAATTAAGGCTGTGTATCTCTCAATTGTGCTAACATGTTATGATTTATGAAGGTAGTTTGAGATAAGTGGACTGCAGGGAGATGGGGTTGAACAATTCTCGAAAGGAGGGATAATCGTTGTACAAGATGATCTTCAACCCTCTGATCATCCAGTGAGGCACATGGTTCCAATGCAACATCCTAGACAGAGCTGTGACAGGGAAACTATAACAGAATGTGCTACAATTGGAGATATTTATTACATTACTGCTTGAGTATAATTGCGATCTGAAGAGATTGCCACTCCTGGGCAAATTAACAGCTTTCTCGCATCTTCTATGTTTTTACTATGCCACGTTTGTAACAACTAGTATTATTTAGGGCGCCTGAAGATCGAAGATCTCCATGGCTGCCCTTTAATAGGATTGGATGTTATGATATGCATGTATAAATATGGGGAACTGTCTCGACCCAGGGGGTTGGAAAATAGATAATTCATTCCTTGTATTAGCAGTGGAAGCAAATTGTGTAATCATTCCTTCTTTAATATAAGGAGTTACTTCTGGGTTAAGAGAGATTTACGTTGTTCATCTAGCATCTCTGTGTGAAGGCTAGGCCCGCCTTCCATAGAGATTGCTGAGTTAAAGTAGGATTTCTGAATTCATTTGTTGTGTGACGTTTTGTTACATTTCCTTTGTACGCATCAGTAGTAAGTGTATATTTACAGAATAACTGGGATTACATCTTTCTTGAGATTGGGAAGTAGTACATAGTGACAGTCAACTGAGTAGGCATTCTTACTTTCTTTATGCAATTCATGTGATAGTTGTACACAACTTTGTTCATCCTATAGTTTTAGTTGTTGTCCCACGAATCCTTGCAATTTATATTTACTTTTATAATTGTTGATTTTCATTCCTGTAATTCAGTTTCTTAGAGTATCTTAACTCAATCTTTTGCAATCGAATTTCTAGACTAATATTCAGTTTATGCTTATGGCTTTCAAGAGTGATCAGATTGAATAGGCGAATGACTTGTTCTGGGATGTGAATAGGATTTCCTTTTTATCTGCAATTGTTGTTTGAATCTTATATCATTTCTCATTGATACATGGTAGAAAGAAATTGAGTTGTGGCATTTAGAAGATGAATGGGATTACACAGATTCTTGGGATGAACATAGTTGTTAGAGGATAAGAGTGTTCAATTACAGTGATTTTGTGTTTAAGCATATACTGTGCATTTATCATTTGAAATAAAAGACTTTCTTGAGTTGACAATAAATCTTGAATTCTCTGTATGTTGGTAATAATATACCTGTATATCGGGTGCTCGACATTTTGGCGTCGTTCAGTGGGTACAACCAAATTCAGATTGCTCCTGAGGACCAGGATAAGACCACCTTCACTTGTCCCTGGGGAACATTTTCCTACAGGGTGCTTCCATTTTGTTTATCTAACGCAACGGCAACATCTCAAAGAGCTGTAATCGGCATATTCTCTGAATTCGTTAATGATAGTATGGAAATCTTTATGGACGATTTTACTCCATATGGCAAGGATTTTGACGAAGCACTAGAAAACTTAAAGAAGGTTTTAATTTGCTGCAAATAGACTCAGCTCTCATTAAGCACTGAAAATTTCCATATGATGATGAGTGAGGGAGTGGTATTAGGGAATTTCATCTCTTCCAATGGCATTCGGGTGGACCCTTCAAAAATCAGGGTGATAAAAAATATACCTACCCCTTCAACTCAGAAAGAGGTGCGAATTTTTTTGGGACATGCTGGATATTATCGAAGGTTTATAGAAAACTTCTCCAAACTGGATTCTCCTTTGTTCTCTCTATTAATGAAGGATGTACAGTTTGTGTGGAGTAAAGCATGGCAGACAGCATTTGACGAGCTTAAGGAGAGGCTGTCCATAGCCCCTATCTTAAGGGGACCTAATTGGACCTTACCCTTCCATATTTATTCAGATGCCTCTGATACCACCATTGGGGCAGTATTAGGACAGCAGGATGGTTAAGTACCTTATGCCATCTATTATGTTAGTAAAAACTTAGCCCCTGCTGAACTTAATTATACTATTACCGAAAAAGAATTCGTAGCTATTGTCTACTTTATCAATAAATTTTGACATTACATTACTGGGTATCCTACATTTGTGCACACTGACCACTCTGCCATTAAATATTTAATGAACAAACTTGTCACCAATGCCAAAGTGACCAGGTGGCTCTTGTTATTGCAGGAAAGAAAATGTTGTTGCTGATTTTTTATCTTGTTTCACTAACAGTGATGACAATTTGCCTATTGAGGACTCTTTTCCAGATGAACATCTATTCACACTTTCATCTCACTCCCCCTGGTATGTAGACGTCGCTAATTATTTGGTTGCAGGAAAGCTCCCGCCACATATGTCTAAACGAGAAAAAAGAAAAATCATTCAGCAGAGTGCCAGGTATTGTTGGCTAAATGGTCATCTCTTCTACACAGGACCTGATCTTGAGATTAGGAGATGTGTAAGGGAAGATGAGATCTTTCACATACTGAAAGCCTGTCATGATGAGCCTTGTGGGGGACACTTTGTAGACAAAAGAAAAGGGCATAAAGCACTGCGGATGGGCTACTATTGGCCAACTCTTTTCAGGGATACTAAAAGGTATGTTCAGTCCTGTGACAACTGCCAAAGGATGGGCCAGCCTAATAAAACAGATCAGATGCCTCTACAAACTCAAGTAGTAGTTGAACCATTTGATAGATGGGCACTGGATTTTGTTAGCCCTATCATCCCTCCTTCTAGACAGAAAGTTTATATTCTGGTTTGCACTGATTATATGACCAAGTGGGTAGAGGCTATAGCTTTGGCTAAGGCTAATGACCAGGCGGTGATTGATTTTCTGTACAGTGAGATCTTTACCCGCTTTGGGGTACCAAAGGAAGTAGTTACCGATGGGGGACCACAATTCATGTCACACCAATTTGAATCCTTTCTCTAGAAGTATCATGTGCAGCATAGGCTGGCTTCACCTTACCACCCCCAAGCCAATGGTCAGGTGGAAAGTACTAATAAGGTCATTGAAGCCATCCTTACTAAAACAGTTAAGAGCCATCGAAAGGATTGGGCTGACAGGATTCCGGAAGCACTGTGGGCATATCGCATGACTTGGCGCAACACCACAGGTTTCTCTCCCTATGATTTAGTGTATGGGAAGAGTGCCATGTTTCCAATTGAGTTTGAAATCAAAACCCTGAAGACAGCCACTGAATTGAATCTGGATGTAACAGAATCCCAGAAGAGAAGAATGAATCAACTAAATGAATTGGATGAGAAACGGTTAGTTGTAGTGGATTAGACTGCGTTGCTTCAGCAGCAGAGATCCAATTGGCATGACCGATTTATTAAAAATAAAATCTTCCATTACGAAGACTGGGCGTTACTATATGACTCCACGTTCAAAAAGGATTTTAAAGGAAAATTACGTACAAGGTGGCTAGGTCCTTACTTGGTCGACAGGGTATTTGACAATGGCACTGTCCATCTGGTGACCATTGATGAAAACCACATACCATTATTTGTTAATGGCCACAGACTGCGACTGTATCGTAAGCCTATTTCGAAAGATGCATTCATTTCATAAATTTCCACTGATTCAGATTATCAGCTGGCATCAGGGAAAGAACTTCTCTCTGCCCTTTCCAATCCTTAAAATGTAATTCACGTTTGAATCACTGTAGATAAATAATGTTTTTTCTCTATTGCATTTCATATTGTTTTTTTTCCCTTTTGCACATGATCTTCTCGTTTGTTGTTGTTGTTGTTGTTGTTTTTTCAAAAATTTGCAGGGAAGCGCCAGGGGAATGACCAAATTGGGCCTGTCGAACGGAGTCGTTTTCCTATGCCTTCCTGTGGTGCATTTCCTTTTCCTTCAAAATACATTTTTCGACGGCTGTGACACATTTTCCGGCGGCTGCGACACATTTCTCGGCGGCTGCGACACATTTCCCAGCGGCTGCAACATATTTCCTGGTGGTCGTAAACCTTTTCCCGGCAGCCGCAATCTTTTCCTGATGCCCGGAAAATCCTTTTTTCGGCAGCCATGAACCATTTCCCGGAGGCTGCGACATATTTTCCGGCGGTTATAAAAAAATTTCCTGGCAGTTGTGATTTTTCCCGATGCCGCAAATCCATTTCCCGGTGGCTGCGACATATTTCCTGGCGGCTGTAACATATTTTCCGGCAGCTGTAAAAAAATTTCCCAGCAGCCATAATTTTTACCGATGCCGTAATTCCTTTTCCCGGCGGCTGTGAATCTTTCTTGGCAGCTGCAACATCTTTTTCGTCGGCCGCGATATCATTCCTGGCGACTGCAATTCTGCTCTATTTGGCCGATATCTCCAGCATTAAAGACCTCTTTTCTTCAAAACTTGCAGTAGTAACTCCTGGTTATTGGAAAATTGCTTCCTATGATGTTCAATCTGCTAAATATGGATCCGATTCCCCCTCGCGTCGACAAGATGGACCATAAGGTGACGGCTTTCTTCATAATTCCGACCATATGGACACGATGGTTGTGTTTCATGGGCAAGAAATTATGGCCGTATTCAAGTTATAATGATGAAATCAAGGAATACACGCACACTCAGCCTCTGCAATGTCAGCAACCGCATGTTCTACCAGTCTCCGCAGGATATCCGACGCACAGTCCCACGAGGTATGGCTTTGATTTATCACGTGATTAAGTGTTGATATGATTTAACGATATCAGTCGTACCTTTATTCGTCTCACCATTATGTCCTAATTAACCCTTCCCTCGTACGACGTAAACACCAATAACCACCACCTTCACCAATTCGAAATAAAATTTTAAACATTTTTCTGAGCTGAACTTTCCAAATTTGCCCATTTTCTCAACATCTCCGCTCAGCGATTTGTGCATCCTCTGCACTGCAACCTCCATTCTTGGACTCTGTAATCTATGAAATAGAAACCTAAGTCTACAAACAAGACTATGGGGATTCCAGCTCGCCATGAGCCTTTGGAGACACAGGAACTTAGGAAACATCCTGTAGTTCTGGCCATCTTTCAAGCCGCCGGCTGGATGGAATTTTTTGAGCGACTAGATGGCTTTAACCGGGAAGTAGCCTTGCAATTCTCCTTAAACCTCATCGAAACTCACTCCGAGGTGTGGGGGATGTGCATAGAAGTCTCTGAAGCCATTATATCTGAGGTTACTGCTATCCCGCAGGTGGGAAAGGCATGGTTTGGACGACGAGTCCCCACGACAACCGCACGGGAAGCATTTTTATGAGAGGGGGAACAAGTTCAATCATCCAGAAGACGGATCGCACTGCACTCATTACCGCGGCCATGGGATCAGGTTGCTGTCTTTATCAAGAAGTAAATCACTTGTGAAGGTAGGTACCAAACTGTTTATAATTCTGAACTGCCTTTACTTTCTCATCTCCGCCATGGAACTTTATTTAACATTCCATACTATTTTCTTCATGACTTGCGTCATATGGTGGCATCCGTCCAAGCCGCTAAACATCCATTTTCCTCCCTGACCCACGATGGTCTCATCAAATTAATAATTTTAAGAACCCTTGCTCAGCATAATACAACTTGGGAGCAATTCAAAGCTCGAGCTCAGGAACTCGCTCCCTTGCAGGGTGTCCAGATAGAACATGAACAGGTTCAACAGCAGGAGGACCGGAGTTCCTCCAATATAGTTTGGGGGCGGGATGAAACTACATCAGAAGAAGAGAAACCAGGGGCACAGGAAGAGCAATTGGAGGAGGGTGTACATAAAAACCTTATGGAGAACCTAGACAACAGGGCATCTCTGCCAGCAAAAGGTGAAATTGGAGCGGCACTAAACGCTACGACAATTGAACCTGAAGGTGACAGAGCCAAGGCAATAAAAGAAAATATCGAGCCGGTAACCATTGAATCCTCACTTGAGTGGGGAGGAGGGACTTTAATTGATGAAGAACAGCCTGAGGAGCAAGAAAATATTCTTTCGACCTCAGTTGTGAAGCCCGATATCCCAGCTCCACAAAAGAAAACACCACAAAGAAGAAAGAAAATATCAATCAATGAACTTAACATAACCTCACCAATCAGAAGGAAAAGAACTAAATTAGCTGCAACAGCAAAGTCAGCCAGAAAAAGATGGGCAACCCTAGAAGCACAGGTTGAGTTCCCAATCCTTGTACTGAGGCCAATGGATGCTTCTCAACGGCCAGTCAAGGAAAAACCCAGCATTGAAGGACTTCCGGATGAGAACACACTATTAAAAGAGGAAGTCCAAGTACTTTGAAGGGAATTGGAAACATGGAAGGAAACCTGCAGAAAACTAGGTGAAAGAAAAATGTATACATTGGTAGAGGCTGCAGACCAACTAGAGGGATCGAACTCTACCAAACCTGGCAAGGAAGATGAGCATGTGATATGTCCCACCTGTGGGGAAATATTCAAAGAGGCAGGCCACAAGATTATAATTTGCACCTGTACAGCACCACAGTCAGTGCCCACAACAGAGGAAACTGCAGAAAAAGAAGATGCTGCCACACAAGAACCAACATCTTTAAACATCCTTGTTGAAGTTGCCATCAATCATGTGGCAGAGGAGCTAAAATATGAAATCATGTATGATTGTGAGGAAAAAGATTGCCCTGTAACCCCAAAATGATCCCACGACATAGAGATTATAGAAGCTGAGCCACAAAGGAAAGATGTTGATAAACTTGAACAGGGTGCTGTAACACAAGAACCAGCACCCCTGAATATGCTTTTCCAGTTGGCCGAGCAAATGGGAGAAGAACCTGGAATGGAGGACACTCTAAAGCCTAATGAAGAACTCTATATTGTAACTCCAGAATGTTCCCATGACACAGAGCTCATAGGAGAAGAACTGCAACAACAGGAGGATGAAGAGGTAAGCAAGGATGTTGCTACACAAGAACCAACATCCTTGGAAGCTACAGCAAGGATTCCTGAATTGCAATTAGAAGATAACCCTGGGATGGATCTCGTTCTCGATATACAATGGAGTGAGGATGAACAGGTACAAACACAGTCCTTAGGTGACACCGAAATTCTTGAGGAGAAGCTGCACAATGAGGAAGATATCCAATCTCAGAGGTAGAAGGACAAGGAAGACACTGTCACACAAGAACTAGTGTCTCTAAAAGCAATGAATGTAGCTGCTGAAGAGAATCCAGGGGATGTTGCTACCACACAAGAACCAGCAACTCTTGGACCAAATTCTGAAATGCAGGTTACCGAAGAAAAAGACACTGTCACACAAGAACCAGTGTCTCTAAAAGCAATGAATGTGGCTGCTGAAGAGAATCCAGGGGATGTTGCTACCACAAAAGAACCAACAACTCTTGAACCAAATTCAGAAATGCAGGTTACCCAAGAAAAAGACACTGTCACACAAGAACCAGTGTCTCCAAAAGAAATGAATGTGGCTACTGAAGAGAATCCAGGGGATGTTGCTGCCATACAAGAACCAGCAAATCTTGAACCAAATTCAGAAATGCAGGTTACCCAAGAAAAAGACACTACCACACAAGAACCAGTGTCTCCAGAAGCAATGGATGTAGCTGTTGAAGAGAGTCTAAAGGAAGTTGCTGTCACACAAGAACTAGCAACTCTCATAGTAAACTTAGATGTGCAGGATGCTCAAAAGGAAGACACTGTCCCACAAGAACCAGTGCTTCTACCCCTTAAAAACTTCATTGACTTAGACTCAGATCAAGAAGAGCATCATAAAAAGGAAATCTTGAACCTAGCAGTCGAAGTCTCAACTCTGAAGGTGGAGGTGATCAAATGGAAAAGCCAGGTGGAGGAGTACCAGAAAGGGATGATTTCTCTCAGCGAGCATAGAAAAATCATCAGGTTATTGGAAGAGAAT
Organism: Pseudotsuga menziesii; assembly: GCA_001517045.1. Classification (NCBI taxonomy): domain Eukaryota; kingdom Viridiplantae; phylum Streptophyta; class Pinopsida; order Pinales; family Pinaceae; genus Pseudotsuga; species Pseudotsuga menziesii. Next base: position 819,679 of record LPNX010675932.1, read on the forward strand.
GGGGCAGAAGAATGTATGGCGCATAGAGTTCGGGAAGAAGAGCTGCAGAGCAAATTGAGAGAATTGAAAAAGTTTCAATCCATGCAGCAGGAGAAGAAGCAGATGTACGCTCTCTCTCAAGAACTCATGGGCACCAGGAAGCCTTCTTCCTCTTATCCAGTATTCCTGTTTAAACAATTTTTCTGGTTTAAATTGAAGGCTGTACAGGAAGGGAGGTAGTTCAAAATCACAACCTCAGCAAAGTTCTTGGAGACATTCTTTGGAAGCAATTTTGAGGAGCAGAATTTGCTGTGTGAACTTTACTTGCATGAGATGGCTTTCCCTATGGACCGCCACTCAAATCCTATTCCATTTGCGAGGGATGTTCAGCTAAGAGCCTTTTCCTCTTTTGTGAGCACTCACGCTCAGTGGGAAAGGTCTTTTCAGACCTTTTCCCATAATGAAGCTCACACTAATTTATGGATTAGGAGTGAGCCCCAGAATCCTGGCATTCTTTTGGCTCGATAGAGAAATTTCCTTTCAAGTCCTCCCCAAGCACAGCATATAATGAGACTGTAGAAAGAAGTGATCTCCCTTGCACCAATTACATCTCCAGACATCAGCAGGTAGCATTGGAGGGGAGTAAACACAGATGGCAGGCTGCCTCCTCTACACTTAGAAGCCGAGATCCCTGCTGTTTCAAGAATTTCAAGCGGGAACTTTGCAGAGTCAAGGGATATGTAGGAAGTATGAGGGAGTGTGGAGTTAATTGGTTGGGTTTGAAATTCAAATTCCCCCTCATTTGGTGGCCAACAAAACTGTATAATGTGGATTTTTCCTTAACCAGGGAAAAGGAGCAGTGATGCTAGAAATATTGGGTTACTCACAGAGGCTTTTTGAAGACAGATGAGGTGCCTGAGTTTCCCTACAATTTTTCCTCCCTCCATGAACAGAGTTCAGTGTAGGACTCAAATTCCAATTGATGCAGGTTGTTGCATGAGGACATGCAACATGATAGTTGGGGGGAGATGTTGAGCCTATAATTGGCCCTTTTTAACCATCTTCAATCACCTTTTCTTCCCCTGTCTTATACCATTTTAGCATGTTAATCAGACCTCTTTTCCTCACTTTATTTCCCAAACTTCCAAGGTAAGACTAATCATTGCTTTATCTTATTAATGCTTATGATTGTGATAATTAAGGCTGTGTATCTCTCAATTATGCTAACATGTTATGATTTATGGAGGTAGTTTGAGATAAGTGGACTACAGGGAGATGGGGTTGAACAAGTCTCGAAAGGAGGGATAATCGCTGTACAAGATGATCTTCAGCCCTCCGATCATCCAGTGAGGCACGTGGTTCCAATGCAACATCCTAGACAGAGCTGTGACAGGGAAGCTGTAACAGAATGCGCTACAATTGGAGATATTTATTACATTACTACTCGAGTATAATTGCGATCTGAAGAGATCACCACTCCTGGGCCAATTAACAGCTTTCTCGCATCTTCTAATTTTTTACTATGCCATGTTTGTAACAGCTAGTATTATCTAGGGCGCCTGAAGATCGAAGATCTTCATGGATGCCATTTAATAGGATCGGATGTTATGATCTGCATGTCTAAATATGGGGATCTGTCTCGACCCAGGGGGTTGGAAAATAGATAATTCATTCCTTGTATTAGCAATGGAAGAAAATTGTGTAATAATTCCTTCTTTAATATAAGGAGTTACTTCTGGGTTAAGAGAGCTTTACGTTGTTCATCCAGCATCTCTGTGTGAAGGCCAGGCCCGCCTTCCACAGAGATTGCTGAGTTAAAGTAGGATTTCTGAATTCATTTGTTGTGTGACGTTTTGTTACATTTTCTTTGTACGCAGTAGTAGTAAGTGTGGATTTACAGTATAATTGGGATTACATATTTCTTGAGATTGGGAAGTAGTATAGAGTGACAGTCGACTGAGTAGGCATTCTTACTTTCTTTATGCAATTCATGTGATAGTTGTACACAGCTTTGTTCATCCTATAGTTTTAGTTGTTGTCCCACGAATCCTTGCAATTTATCTTTACTATTATAATTGTTGATTTTCATTGCTGTAATTCAGTTTCTTAGAGTAGCTGAACTCAATATTTTGCAATCGAATTTCTAGACTAATATTCAGTTTATGCTTATGGCTTTCAAGAGTGATCAGATTGAATAGGCGAATGACTTGTTCTGGGATGTGAATAGGATTTCCTTTTTATCTGCAATTGTTGTTTGAATCTTATATCATTTCTCGTTGATACATGGTAGAAAGAAATTGAGTTGTGGCATTTAGAAGATGAATGGGATTACACAGATTCTTGGGATGAACATAGTTGTTAGAGGATAAGAGTGTTCAATTACAATGATTTTGTGTTTAATCATATACTGTGCATTTATCCTTTCAAATAAAAGACTTTCTTGGGTTGACAATAAATCTCGTATGCTCTGTATGTTGGTAATAATCTACCTGCATATCGGGTGCTCGACAATGGCCATGCTCATTCATCCTTGTATCCAAGTTTTCTCCATTATTTTTCACATGTCTTAATATGATCTTTTGGATTCTGTCCTTGGATGAATATAGGCATCTGAGCCTGTTTGGTTAACTTCTTTCCTCCAAATCTTTCTACAAAGAAAGTTGAAGCTGTTGTCCAGGTCTGCAGTCTTGTCTGGTGGGTATCCCATCATCTAGCAGCTTGTCCTGTAAAAGTTTCTACTAGGTTTTGAAGTCGGCCATGTTCACCAATATTTTTGGAAACATGTTCTACATGCATGACTGGTGATTCTCTTTCCTTCTATCCTGGTATTTGTGTACTATTTACATTGGTAGGTTTTAAAGTAGGGTATTCCATACTTTTCTTCTCAAAGATTTTTGGGACAATGGAAACTATGAAGCACTGTTGGGTGGTATTTTTTTGTACTTTGTGAATAGTCCAACACCCTCTTGCTTGTGTTTCATAGTTCTTGATCTCCTAATCATATAATTTGGTGTCTAAATTATAACTGACTGAGTCTTGGTTTTTGAAATGAAGTTCTTCGTAGATATTAGGTTCTGTATAATCTCCATTGTTTTGTATCCGATAAAGTTGTTAGATGTCGACTTATTCATTGATAGGATCTATCCAAGGTTCTCCTTGAGATGGATGAATAGGTACAATGAACTTTTGTCCATTTCCTTTTAATTTGATTCTCTCTTTGTCCAAGGATATCGATGCTTTCAGCTTTCTACCCCAAGGTCGATCCTTCCTTAGGGTCAATGATTTTGAATAGTTTTATCAACGTTTTTCCAGACTCCAATAGGTTCAATTAGGCCCTGGTCAGCTAGTTTCAGGTATATGCCTGACTCATATAGTCAAGGTCTACCCATTTGTTCCCAATTGTCATGAGTCATGATGTTTACTTGTGATCCAAAGTTGAGCACTACTTGTCGGACATGGTATCCTTCAATTTCCAGGTCGACAAGTGGATCAGCATCACCTTTATCTTTTTTATTTAAACTGCACATATTTTTCGATGTTGTTGGGGTTTATTTCATATAGCAAATCGATGAACTGAGATATTGAGTTGTATTTTTGTATGAGCTATATTAATTCTTTTATTGTGTTATGTCGCTCATCATTAGCTTGTTCCTGTTGTGCAAATTCTTTGAATACATTTGTTGCTTATTTGTATGTTTGTTTTTCTTTAAGTGGATCGGGGTCGACATTTTTCTCTTTTATTTTTCTGATTCTTGGGTTATCACTTGCTGTTTTTGTCCCTTGTCGGGTTACAATATGCAAATGTTTTGTGTTTATTACATCATTTTTTTGCACACACGATAGGACATTAACAATTTTCTTTGTATTTATTTTTTCCAACATGGTAGGGCAATCCTCTAGTGAGTGATTGCCTACTCCACAATGAGTACAAAATTTGAGGTCAGTTCTGTCTTTATATGGATAGTTTGCATACCGATGTCCCTCCTTATAACATGTAACGAATCGGATGCGTCAACGTGGTCGGTTGTCTCAATTTCCATAGAATCGACCTTGACCTTCGTATCCTCCACGTCAATTCTCATATCGGCACTCGTATCTTTGACCTTCATATCTCTGATTGTTATGATCATTTGATAAGTTGGTTTGCTCATTATTTTGTGCAACTGCAGTGGTCTGGTATACTACATGATAAATCTATCGATTCTTCAGGTTCAAATGGCAGTCAGTTGTGTTATGATTTTTAGTCTCGTAGATTGCACACCAAGATGCCTTGCTGTTCTTCATGTTGAATGGGAAATATTTTGTTGAGTGGTATCCATGCTCTTGGAAAATGTCGTAAAAACATTTAGTCTATATTAATCCAACATCTTGTTGGCTAATTTCCTATCGACAGTTGTCTTTTGAATGTCGGGCCATCGAGCACTTCGTGTACCAAATATCCTAAATTTTGAGGTTTAATTCTTTTAATGACTTATGCACAATATCAAGCTATTCTTCTAGTCTGTTATTAGTGGAGTATGCTGGTATGTCCTCATCCATTTCCACTTGGAGAGCTTTTGTAAGCACATCTTGTAAGACTTGAATATTTCCAGACTTATGTGTCGGCGGATTGTCTGAGATAAACCTGCAAGAAACCACTGGATTAATAATTGTTCATCTATAACATAGTCCAGTTGGATAAGAAGGTCTTTCCATCACTTATCATAGTCATGGATAGTTTCTCCTGGCTTCTACTATGTTTTTTTTAGTTTTTTCGTTGCCATATGTTTTGCATCTGGAGTTTTGAAAAATGATAGAAATTGTGCTTTGATATTGGATTTGGTTGCTTGAGGTTCTCTTTCATAAAATGTCATATACTAATTTAATTCCCTTTTCCTCAAGGCATCGATGAATTGTGCCATCTACCTGTCTTCATTTGTAACTTGGTTAGCCTCCCAAGTCGATTCACAGACGAACCAGTGTCTTCTGGGGTCCTCATCCCCCTCATATAGAGGAATGTGTGCTAACCTGTGACCCATGTTAGAATCAATGTTGTTGCTTTCAATAGGTGGCGGTGGTGGAGGTCGGGGTGGGGGTGGTGGGGTTATTTGCTTATTCCTCTCGACAGAACTATCGTCGACGAAACTTTCATCTTCGTCGGTTCTTTTTGTCATTTCGTGTTCGACTGACAGTCAGTTGATTTGGACTTCTTCTATCGATGTCCAACTACAGTTACGTGTCTACATTTTCGAATGTTCTATGTCCTCCAAAGCTATATTTGGCAGGGGGGTGCTCCTTCAAGTGTCGGTAAAAGTAAGTGGATACCTCGGTTGGAGGGTACCGCTTGAAAGGTAACCCAATTTCCTTCTTATGGTCGACAGATATTGAGGTTTCTTCTAGTGTATGTCTCATCGTCTATTCGACTCCATATACCAAAGTCACAAGCTCCTATTCAGAGGTCCTCTTCGACAATAGTTTGTATCTGGGTACACGGATTCAATGGAGATAGAGTTGTTCCTTCTTGGGGAGCTCTTAATTGGAGAGCTTCTAGATACTATATCCACAATTCTTCTTCCACTCCTTCTTCTTGTCTGTCATGACCCAACTTTGGCGGGTTTCTTTCCTGGTCGGTCTCCCTAGTACACATTCCTGAGTGTAGCGCTAAGGCTCTTTCTCTTCTTTCTTCCCTCCTTTGTTATCTCTATTCCCTCTCTATTTTGTGAACGTCCGACATACCTTAGTGTGACACTATCTTATTGATTTCCCTTTTGGTCGACTTCTCATTAATAGTGATTTGTATCTCCTTCTAGTCAACTAGAATCCACTCTACTTTATCCTGACATATGACCAGCTACCCACCCATAGCCTAGCCAACGCTTTAGAAAGCCTGGATAGTTTGGTCTACTTGCTTAGGAAGTATTCCCACTCCCTTTCTGCAATGAATTTTTCCCAACCCGTTTTCTTTTCTGCCCAGTTAGGGTTTAATGGTGGTCCATGAAGCGATGGATGAGGTTTGACAATATGACCCATTCCCTTCTCGATCAGGAACTTAAATAGAAAGGTCGGTAAGGAACATAGAAATTGCTCGGTGAGGTCTGTGTAAAATTTCTCCTTAACGGTTTCCACCGAATTTCTGTCTTCTACTGCTTGCTCCTCGCAGAAGTCATTGATGATTTTTTCAAACCACTCCAACAAGTTTTTTCTTCCCGCTCGGATCAGTTTTTCTAGCAACTGTTGATCTTTAGTCCCTTCCGGATTTTTCATCCAGGAGTTTCTTCAGAATTTTGGGTACTGATTCTACAAAATTCTCATGTGTTTTTGTAAAGAATATTTCTTTTGCTTGTGCGGTCATTAATATATTTCTTCCTGTGTAATTCTACAAATAATTTGTAGCTTACGTTCCCACCAGTCCTTAATCTCCTGTTCAGATATCATCTATTTGCATACATCTCAGACATGTACTACGAGCAACGGAACCAATGTTGTAATCTCTGAGATCACATAAGGTTACCAATAATACATACCAGACATACATACATAACAGAGACAAGAGATAAGAACAAGTAGAGGAAAATAACAGATTATACTAACAAGAGTGGGTCCATACAATACAGAACACTGAACCAAGTTCTCATCTGGCTCAACAGCCTAATATATATAATTACAAAACAGTTACAAAATAAATACCTGTCGGTTCAGTGAATCGACATGACCTTAGGTGGCCAACCTAATCTCTAGTTTAGTCGGTCGACCGACTTAGTTGTTTGATCGACTAAGTTGGCTGTTGTTCAAGTCGACATACCGACTTGCTCCTCCAACAAAGCCCTATACATTATATACCGTGTAAATGTTAAAGTCCGGGAATAATTAAATCAAGGTCATAAGACCATAAACAATAATGGTAACCAGTGAAAACATAGGCTTAATAAACACCCATCCTTACGTAAACAACAACTAACGATCGTAATAATAATCACTACTATAGGACTGTAGGTCTGTTCATCCTCCAAGTTGTGTGGTAGTGATTATAGGTAGTATGTATTATTTCACTATTATAGTCAGTTTTTCGTCGTCAAGTGCACCTACACACAACAAGGAAATAAACGCATTAGTTTAATTAGAACTAAGTAATCCCTATAGCGACAAGTAAAAACAGTTACCTTTCAGGTGATTTTACAAGGGAAACAAGTCCCGCCACTCCATCCATTGACAATACAAGTTAAGTCAGAATTATTCATACAGTAATAAAAAAGTATAAGCAATGAGTAAGAAATTGTCCGTACATACATACATAAAATTACATAACCATCGAACTCACATATTAAGCAACATAAATGACAACATAGCATTACACTAATAACCACATTGGGAAAACATAGAGAAGGGAGTAAAAATAGCTTACAACAATACAATATAGTGAAACAAAGTATGACACATTCCGCATAAGTTAAGATAATGTCCACTTTGGGTAGTATTTGACTGGCCTAATAAAAAAAAAAATTTCCAATTTTTGGGACATTACAAGTGGTATCAGAGCCCAGTTTCAACACTAAGAGACCAAATGGGCATACCAGAGATTCGTTGCAAGGAAAATAAAGTATGTTTTTAAATTTTGTTAACTAACATAAATTTTTCCTGTTATTAAAAACTTGTAATTGTGGGATTTTAAAATAACAGTTCAGAACATGAACACTGAAGAGGACGACAGTCAACAAGGAAAGTTTTATAGCCCAACCCAGGAAGAAGAATTGGTATTGTAACTAAATTCTGATGTAATGAAAACCATACAAAGTCTCCAAGCATACTTAAAGAGTTTCAAAGATGATAATCTGAATGAAAGAAAGGAACATCAAGAATTGATGAAGCATTGTTGTGAAACATGACAGGAGGAAGCCCACGTGGAAAACCCACTCATTTCACAAATAGGTTCAAGAAATAATTTTATCACAAATGAGCCAGCAACGTGAGAGAAGAAGGAAAAGAAGAACATACCCCTGAACCTCCAGAAGGATATTATCACAACCCTTCTAGTCATGACTCTCTTTCTCCATGTAGAAAGAAACTAAGAAATGATGACAATCTCCAAGGAGAGTTCACAAAAATAAAATCCCTAGCCTATGAAGGAGAGATGAACATGGGGGAGAAAGATAAAGAATGACTTCTACGTATGAGAAAATATTTCTGAGTTCATAACTACTCTAGAGAAATGAATTCCCATCTATCCATCTATAACTTAAACAACAAAGTAGCTAGATGGTGAAGAGACTTGAAGAATACCAAGAAATATGAGTTAAGAGAAATACAATGGAGTAAGTTTCGTAATATTTTTTAAGATAAATACATGTCGGAAAGGTTCTTCGACAAAAAAGTGAAATATTTTCATGAATTATGTATGGGATCCATGACTATGCATATTGTTATTAACATATTTTTGGATATGTTGCATTAGGTGCCATACATCAAGGAAAAGAAAGTAAAACTATAGTAGTTTTTAGGATGTCTTCCTCCCAAATTTCAGGAAACGATTGAATTTAACATGCCTAAAACATTTGACACCACCTTACACAAAGAGAGGGTATTTTATGACCATGAAAAACTGAGGCAAGAGAACATTAACATAAGCAGAGATAGGTCTAGGACCTTCTCAAAAAAATGCAAACTGGGTTTTAACCGACCACCATATAGATAACAGAACAACAGTTTTCCATCCAACAAGAACTTCATCAAAACATCTGCAAAGTCATATGTACTAGCTCCAAATATTGAAAAGCTAGCAGCAAATGGGGGACCCAATGTTTCCCTACTGCAAATCAAATGTTGGAAATTCCAAGGGCCTCAATAGACCCGAGACTGTAAGAACAAGATGAATGGGGTCTTGCACAACTTACAAGAAGAACCAATGGTAGAATACATAGATGGAACAGTGCAGATTTATGCATCCTTGGATAGTCGATAGGCACACCATCGAGCTACCATGGTTGATATAGAAGGTAAGATCTTAAACAGTTCTATTTCAATATTGATTGACCTCCGTGCTTTCTGGAGCTATATATCACATAAAATTGTTTATGTATGTAAACTAGGAAAAGTTAAACATGATAAACCTTAGCTTGTACAATCAGCCACAACTACGAAACATAAAGTTTCAGAAATAGTTAAAGATTGTTAGGTAAACTTGAATGGTTTTCCTACTAGAGTAAACCTAGACATCCTACCCTTAGTATCATATGATATACTTATTGGCAATGACTGGTTGGAACACCACCACGTTATACTCGATTGCTTAGAAAATTCAATATTGTGTACAGACAACCAATGAAATCAAGTGAAGATTCAAGGAATACCTAAGAAAGTTTTCGTAAGGCAGATATCTGCTTTACAAACAAAGAAGTGCATTAGGAAAGGCTCCAAACTATTTGCAGTAAACATATAGGACATAGAAGTTGAAAGAGAACACCGCATTGAGGAATGTCTAGTTCTTGTAGACTTCAAGGACGTATTTCTTGAGGAAATCCTAGGATTACCACCTATTGACCACCAAAACCAACTTAGTGGACAACGATGTACCATGCACATGTTGCATGTGCCTTGAAGATAAGAATGAAGTACTTAATGATTATATCAAGCCAGGAAACTCTTTTTCTCTTCTTCTCTCTATGAAATTTCCGCTCCCTGCAAGAGATTTTGTAAAGATATGTCAGCATGAAGCTCTATTTTTTTTAAATTGATCACCAAAGACTTAGTCATTATGGAATTCCTTTCATCGAGTGTTTTTTCTCTTGGATAATTAAAATTTCTTCTTAGATATTTTAATTATTTGAGTTTTTCATTCAAAATTACCTCCAAATTGGTGAAAGGTGTTCTATTTATCGATTCCATGGGGTGATTGGGGCTTAGGAATGTTCTATATTACCATTCTAGACATTATCTAGAGTCTTGCAGAATTTCATTAAGTTTTGCATAGTTTTTTTTTAATTTTTGGTCATTAAAAATTGTCACTCAAGACAATTTGTTGTAATGTAAAAGAGGGTTACTTGGTCCTTTTTAATGTTGTGTAAGGGTATGGGTACTAAATAAAAATGGAATGAGCACCCCTACACCCTTAGTCCAATTTTGAAGGCCAAGGGTATGGGTAATCAAAATATTTGGAGGAATATTGTGTGCATTGTTCCCATTGATGATTTGTTTCCATGCTTAAGGAGCTACACAAGTTTGGTTTGCCAAGGAAGCATACTAATTTGCTTTGGTAAGATTTATGGTATTTGTATTCCATAAATTTTGTGAGTCCTCATTCTTGTAGTAAAGGAATTCATATATTTTCTAGTTTGAAGTTTATGATTTCTTTGCTCATTATTTGATTCTTACCTTATAGTAGTTGTGTAGTGAAAATCTTATAAGTTGTAGGTTATTTGTATTGAAGAATGGGATTCCTCGGTTGGATGCCCCATTGCTTCACTTCTTGAAGAACAAAGGAGTCCCAGGGATAATTTTAGGGACGAATTGTACTCCAGTGGGCTATTTTTTCATGATTTTCTCCCAAAAAAGATTCGTCATTTTGCATTTTTTGAAGCCATGTTTCGCCCAATTTTGATGGGGTAAAATTTTTCCACCCTAAAAATCACCAAATTATTATATAAACAATATAAAATCCTTGGAAATTAAAATATTTTTTGAAAAATATCATCAATCATTTTATAGTTCGTGTTTTAAGAATTGGTAATATTCGGCAACATTTATACACTTTTAAATAAGTATGGTTCCTTAAAATCATCCCTGCAAAGGACCAATTTTCTCTTTCTTTACATACAAAGTTTTGCATTTTAATTTTAGTTTGTTGAGTGTTTTAAATCTGATTTTAATTCTTATATACTCAATTTATTTCAAAATGATTCATATGGCAACTTTGTATAAATTTTGTATATATATTGCACTAACATACTAAATTCCCCAAAGTGATTTTGGGCACATTTTATCATTTTCTGTTTGCTGGATTTTAGCAAGCTAGTGACAAAACAAGGAAAAAATCTATCAAATTTTATCCATAGAAGAGTTTTAAGGCCAACTTAAAGGAAGAGTTTCAAGGACATCTCAAGAAAGGGAAAAAAATGGCTTTTCTCACTCATCTCAAGAATGTTTGCGCTGAAATTTCATCCTTTGTAACAAGTCCAAGAGAGTCTCTTGGACTTGATTTCTTGCTTTGCATTTTCAGTTAAATCAAGTCTCATGTATTTTCTGTCCATTTCTAGCAATAGAAGTTGGGATTTCCCATATTTGCATAAGAAATTGTTGATTGACGTGGGTTTTAGATTAGTTAGAGTTTCGTTTTGTTTTTATTTTCTTCTTTATTTTTTTCCCACACCTTGTAAATGATTTGGATTTTCCATCCTTCCAATATTGCGTTGGCTAGAATTTTAATCCAAGTTACTGCTTATTTCTTTTTCTGGCCCGCACCTCACAAGCCAAGTAGCTTTTCCCATCAATGTGAAATCGTGTTGGCTACCATTGTTGTTTAAAGTATTTTCTTATTTCCTTTTTCCCACACCTCACGTTCGAGTAGGCTCTTCCTCCGTTGTGATATCGCGCTTGGATTTTTTTGTTTATTTTTTCTTTAAGGATAAAATTTACTACACCCCCGTTTTTGCCCCGTATCCTCTCCCCCCTCCAGTTCGACCGATATAGGGTAACGAAAAAGGGCAACAATTCGTGTTGGCTAGTTTAATAGGAAACCAGATAAGTATCTTCACTAAAAAGGAGAAAAATAGGCTTGACCTATGGAGCTAGTGGGGTAGAGGTCGTATGGGGTTTCGTGGCACTTTGTGTCCTCCAGTTTAGCACCCCGCAAGTTTCAAGTTTGACCTATGGAGCTAGGTGGGAACATTGTGTACCCATGTTGAGCACCCAGCATTGTCTCTCTAATCAGAGGAGATAGTCTCTTGGGGTAGACATCTAGAATAGTTCATTTCTTTGCAACAAACATCATAATTCCCTAAGTCAAAGAGAGCCATAAAATTTACTAAAACTTACAGGACCACTTGCATTAACATTGTTACAATCATTTACATTTATCTACTTTGCAATCACTTTATTTTAATTTACACATTTATCGGAATTTATCATGCTCTTTAATATTTGTTAAAGTAAATGAGTTGATGCTTTAGGAAAATTATTTGAAGTTGATTATTGTGACTCTATAGACCGAGTAGAGACGACACTGATCATTTTGATTATTTTATTGTTTCTCTCTTTCATACATTATCGGTTGATTGTTAAAGAGTTTTCTTGAAATTGAAATATTTGCATCACTGCACACCGATTGTCATTTTTGTAATTTACAACTCCTAGAAAACATTCTTGAAAAAAGAACTTAGTATGTAGGGACTACCCCCCTTGGCCTTTAGGATTTGTGGTCTAAACAGACGAGTTTAGATCCGAGGTTATAGTGGGTTCTCACCTCATAAATTTACCTTAGGAACACACACAACAGTTGGGAGACTTACTCGTGTCCAAGTGTGTTTTAGGCGGCAACATTTTTGGCGCCATTGTTGGGGACAAGTCTCTTGTCCTTGGTTAGTTGACATTTTGGTTTTGATTTTATTTTTGTAAAAATATTTAAATTTTAATAACATAAGAATAAAAGTTATTAGACATTGTTTAATCTTCAAGTGGCGACTCCACTTTTAAATTCAGTGAGGTATTCTACTAGGATCGGTTCCAGGGATTTACTTGTTCCTATCCCTGAACCTGAAAGGGTTTATATGAGCAGAGAAAATAGACTAGCTCCTCATAGACTCCTTTCAAGTCTTGGAGAAGAAGTGATCTCTGATACATGTTTACTATAGAATAATCCTTTAATAACATCACCAATGGATGCAATTTACCAACCTTGTGTTTTTTCAAATATCCAAGGTTATCGTCATCCTATTCCTGACAAAGCTCTTTAAAAGTTGCCATCTTTTCAAGGAAATAGTGCTATTAGTGAAAAGTCTCATGTTCTAAGTTTCAGCTTATGCATTAGCAAATGGTGCAACACCCATAATTATGAGGATGTGAAAATTAAGCTCTTTGTTTTGTCCTTGGAGGAAGATGCCCTTGATTGGTTCAAAGAGCAAGATGGTGATAAGTTTAATACTCTTCAAGAAATCCTAGATGACTTTAATAAATGATGGGGAGATAGGAAGGAAGCTCATTTTTTGCTTGTTGCCTTGCATGCAAGTCAAAAGAATGAGAATGAAACCATGGAAGAATTTAATAAGAAATTTAATGATTTGGTCAAAATCTCAGATAAGAAGGTTAGACCTCCAGATGATGCCGTATTAATACATTATATGGAATCTTTTGATGGAGAAATTAGATATCAATTAATAGATAAGGAGCCAACAGATCTAAAATATGCTCAAAAGAAAGCCATCAAAATTTAAAGGAACATGCAAGCCTCTGGGAAGTCTAATATTACTGGGTTCACTAGAGGGACATCTTCAAAGTCTCATGAGGATAAGAAGAAAAAACTAGAAATTCAAGAATCATCTAGTGATTCTGTTAAAGAAATCACTCAATTGATCAAGAAAATGGAGATTAACCATGCAAACCAATTGGAATCCATGCAAAATAGGTTGATAAACATGGAAAGGTCCCAAGCCAATAGGTTCCATCCTAAGAAAAATTATAAATGGAAAAAGAAGCCTCCTTCCCAAGAACATAGATTTCCAAGTCCTTTGGAAACAAATAATATGGTCGATCACCAAGTGATTCCCTAATGTAGGTCATGTGGGGAGTTCCACGAATAATCCAGATGCCTAAACTTCCTTGAGATAAGTGAGGACGGATCAGCAAAAGAACGAGTATGCATGTTTTCTTAAAGTTATAATGTTCCTGGGGAAAGTTTGGTAGGATCGAGTGAGATTAATAACTACATGGATAAGGTGATTGAAACCTATGGGAATAAACCTTCACCTAAGTAGGTGGCATAAATGGATAAGTATCGTGGAATCACGTATCAAAAGAGAGGAAAGAAAAATCAAGAAAAAACACAACCAAGCGCTCCTCATGTACCTTCTCTTCCTTCAAAAAATATTCCTTCAAATAATAAATCAAATTTTTATTTAAGAGATTGGGTTAGTCATGTAAAAATATCAGTTCCTTTGACAGAAGTCATGAATATGGATGATTAAAAGAAAAACTTCTTCCAAGCCATAAATGTCCCTCTTTCAAGCAAAGTTGAAGTGCTAAAGAACAATCAGAATAATATGGAAAAGAAACCAGTAGAAGCTTATAAATATGTTCCCTTAATTTTGCAAACTATGGATAAAGAAAAAAAAGGAAATGATCCTTTCTATGTCACCCTCTTGGTGAATGGACAACTCCTACATAATTTTATGCTTGATTCAGGTGCTAGCTCATGTGTTATGTCTAAAAAGGTGATGCACCAGCTAAACTTAAGAATATCAAGGCTGTACCACAACATTTGTGCTATGGATAGTAAAAAGATAGAAGTGCATGGATTGATAAATGATTTGTAATTCCATATTACTACTTTTCCAAATATCCAAATAATAATAGACATAGTGGTAACTGATGTAACAAATGCATGGGGCATGCTCGTTTCAAGAAAATGAGCAGTCAATCTAGGAGGTAACTTGCAAATGGATTCAACTTATGCTACCATCCATACCCTTGAAGGAACCATGGTTAGATGTAATAGAGAATTACAAAGGAAATATCATGTTGAAGGCCCAAAAAATCCAAGAAATTAACTAAATTATAAGTCAGATGGGATTGGGAACTATGTTATTTTGTCTAATTTTGTGGAACCTGAAAGGGAAAAAGTTAAAGAAGAAAAACCAACTGAATTATGGAAAATGCATTTTGATGGAGCACATTCTAGGTCTAGTAAGGGTGTTGGCATAGCTATTGGGTCTCCTTTGGGACAAGAATTCTCTTTTTCATATAGGTTGGAGTTTGATGCTACAAATAATGTAGCTAAGTGCGAAGCTTTGTTGCTTGGCTTAGAAATCTGCAAAGATAGGGGCATAAAATTGTTGAACATTAAAGGGGATTCAAATTTTATTATATCACAAGTTAAAAATATATTCACATGCAAATATGAAAGGCTAAAAAGTTCGATATGGAGCACCATGGAGTTATTTGATGCATTAAACCTTACTTCCATTTCTAAAGAGATGAACACTAAAGATGATGCATTAGCTGTAGTAGCTTCTACACTGCATATTTCAAAAGATATGGTTAAGGAAGATGTTAAAATGGAAATCATATTCAGACCTTGAATTCCTGACAATGTTGATCATTGGCAGGTCTTCAGTGATGATGGGCAAGTCATTAACTTTTTGAATAATATGCATGAGTCTTCTCACTTCGAAATTAGTCATAAGGAGGAAGGATGTCATAATCCAAAGAATGATCGACAAATCAATTTGGTTCCTAGAAATGTTGTTTCTTATGAACATTTCTTTGAAAGGGATGATGGTTGCAAAAATAAAGAAGAAAAAAGTTTAAAAAATGGTGAACATATAGAGATCAACATAGGATCAATGAAAGACCCAAAAATGATCAAAGTTGGAAAGAACGCCCCAAAAGAGGAAAGGGACCAAATAGTAAAATTATTGAAAGAATATAGGGATGTTTTGTCCTTTTCATATGATGAGCTAAAATTATATAGTGAGGATGTGCTTCAACATATTATTCCATTTAAAGAAGGAGCTCAACCCTTTAAACATAAACTAAGGAAAATGAACCCTAAATTAGCTCCCTTAGTCCACCAGGAGCTACAAAAAATGTTGAAAGTTGGAATAATTGTCCCAACAAGATATGATTCTTGGTGCTCAAACTTAGTAGTGGTTAGAAAGGAGAATGGCAAAATTAGATTACATGTGGATTTTAAAAATTTAAACGTAGCTTGTGAAAGGGACCTTTTTCCCCTTCCAAAAATGGAAACACTACTACAAAAAGTAAAAGGTTCTGGAATGATTTCAATGATGGATGGTTTTTATGTTTATAATCAAGTAATGGTTAAAAAGTAATATCAACATAAAACTACATTCACAACCCCATGGGGGAATTTCCATTATGTAAGAATGCCTTTCGGATTGTCTAATGCTGCAGCCACTTTTCAGAGAGCAATGGATTATGATTTCAGAAGGTTGATAGGGAAAATAATTGAGATCTATCAGGATGATTTAATAGTGTTTCCAAAGGGTGGTTGAAGCGACATCAAACATTTAAAACAGGTTTTTGAAATGTGCATGGAATTTGGCATTTCATTGAATCCAACTAAGTCAGTGTTTGGGGTAACTGAGGGAAAAATTTTGGGCCACATAGTCACCAAGGATGGGGTGAAAATAGACCCTAAAAGATTTGAATCCATTGAAAGGATCCCATTTCCCACATCAAAGAAGTCTCTCTATTCCTTCCTTGGAAAAACAAATTTTGTGCACAGGTTTGTTCTGAACTATACAGAAGTAGCCAAGCCATTTTACAAATTGCTTAAGAAAGATGTCAAATTTTAATGGGATGATCAGAGTAGGAAATATTTTAAGGAATAAAGTCATTCATGTCTAAATCTCCCATCCTAGTAATTCCATATTATTCCAAGGATTTCAAGATTTTTTCTTTTGCTTCAGAAGATACCATTGTAGGTGTCTTGCTCCAAACAAATGACCATGGCCATGACCAACCCATTACTTACATGAGTAGGGCCTTGCAGGAATTAGAGTTAAAATATCATATAGTTAAAAATCAAGCATATGTATTGGTTAAGTCCCTTAATCATTTTAGAACTTTTATTGTGTATTCTAAAGTAATTGGATATTTTCCTAACTTAGTGGTTGAAGATGTAATATCTCAAACAGAAGGTCTAGGTGGAAGAGGGAGATTGATTGCTAAAATCCAAGAGTATGAATTAGAAATCAATCCCACGAACTTAGTCAAAGGAAAAGGCCTAGCCCAAATTTTGACTAAAGGAAATTAAAAATATTTGGACATGGTTTTCCAAAATGATGAGCCTGAATATTCCCCAAATATTCAAAAGTTACAACAAGCAGAATGGTATGCCGATATTATTTTCTATCTAAAGCATGGAACATGCCACAATCATCTTGAGGGTCATAAGAGAAGATCCTTAAGGTTAAAAACAACCAAATTTGTCATTACTCAAATAGGACTAGGATGGAAGAATCCAGATGGGTTGATCCTTAGATGTGTTGATAAAGATGAAGCCAAAAGTTTCGTAACTGAATCTCATGTTGGATTGTGCGGTGGTCACTATGAAAATAGAACCACTAGTCATAAAATTATTAGAGATGGTTACTATTGGCCTTCTGTATTTTTTGATGTCCACAAGTTTGTGAGATGTTGTGAACCTTGTCATATTTTCACTGGTAAACAAAATTTAGCCTCCTTGCCTTTACAGCCAGTTGTTGTAGAAGCTCCTTTTTAGTAGTGGGGTTTGGACTTCATAGGAATATTTAAAGATAATTCAAGAAATGGTTACTCATGGATGTTAACAGCTACATATTAGTTCACTAAATGGGTGGAATCCATTCCTACCAAAGCAGCAACTGAAAAGGTAGTTATGGATTTTCTTGAAGATAAAATAATAACAAGATTTGGTGTGCCAGCAAAGATAACAACAGACAATGCTAAAGCTTTAGTTCAAAAAAAATGTCATCTTTTCATTTTGATTATGTCATTATTCTATCTCATTCATTAAATTACAATCCTCAAGGAAACGGTCAAGCATAATCAAGTAATAAAAATCTAATGACCATTGTTAAGAAAATTGTTGGAGAAAACAAGAAGGCATGGGATAGTAAGATTAATTATGCATTATGGGTTGACATGATAACAAAGAAAGCTTCTATAGAGAAAAGTTCATTTGAGTTGGTTTATGGTTTTGATGTTCAGTTACTGGTGCATCTTAGGCTTCCTGTAGATGGTCTACTTCAGACTTCTATTTTAGGTGAAAGTTCAATGGATAACAGGGTTAATCAGATAATAGAACTTGATAAAAATGGAAAGATGGCTTGTGAAAAAAATTGCAAGAACCAAGAAAAGGTTAAAAAGGAATTTGAAAAGACAACAAGGAAAAGGGTTTTCAGTATTGGGGATATATTTTTTTTGTGGGATAAAAGAAGGGAAAAGCCAGGAAAACATGGTAAATTTGATAGATTATGGTTGGGACCATTTATCATCAAGGATGAAGCAGGGCCAAATTCTTTCTACCTCAGCCACTTGGATGGTGAACCCATGAACTTGCTAGTGAATGGGAAACAACTCAAGTTATTTTCCAGATGAGGACTTATTGGATCCAAAAGGGGTACCCTCTGTAACGTATCTCTGATCTTACTCCTTTTATTTAATTTTGTTGTATTTTTATTGCATATATTGACTTAGATGTGTTTATGTATTATACAATTCTTGGTTTTTTAGCATATGCATTTGTTATGATATCACACATGGTTCTTATATTTGGCATGTTGAGATTTATTTTCACAGATTCTGAGGTTCTCTCATGCTTTTTGATGATTAAGCATGCGTCCCCAAGCTGGAGCTAGAATTTTGACCACCAAAACCAACTAGGTGAACAATGATGTACCATGCACATGTTGGATGTGCCTTGAAGATACAAATGAAGTACTTAATGATTATATCAAGCAAGGAAGCTCTTCTTCTCTTCTTCTCTCTATAAAATTTTCGCCCCCTATAGGGCATTTTGTAATGATATGTCAGCATGAAGGTCTATTTTTTTGTAACTTGATCACCTAATACTTAGTCAATAGGGAATTCCTTTCATCGAGTGTTTTTTTCACTTGGATAATTAAAATTTATTTTTAGAGATTTTAATTATTTGAGTTTTTCACTCAAAATTACCTCCGAAGTGGTGAAAGGTGTTCTAGTGATCGATTCCATGGGGTGATTGGGGCCTAGGAATGTTCTATATTACCATGCTAGACATTATCCAGAGTCTTGCATAATTTCATTAAGTTTTGCATAGTTTTTTTTAAATTTTTGGTCATTAAAAATTATCGCTCAGGACAATTTGTTATAATGTAAAAGAAGGTTACTTGGTCATTTTTAATGTTTTGTTAGGGTATGGGTATGCAATACAAATGGCATGAGCACCCCTACACCCTTAGGATAAGTTTGAAGTCATTCAGACAAGTATTACTATGGTTTTGGTCATTTAATTGGTTATTTAATTAGAGAGCCAAATTTTTGAAAAGTGACTATAGTCGATTGGGGTGGCTAAGTAAAGGTTCTAATTTTTATATTACATTCCTAATACAAATGTAATACCCAAAGGGGGCCCCCAAGCAAGCATATAACAAGTTTTTAGTTGTCGAATCTAGGTGGGTGCCCCTTTCTCTCTTTGATTGGTTGGGTGAGCTAAAGTCAATGGAAATGGCCCCACTATGGTGGTTTATTCCCTATTTGACATAACAATAATGTTAAAATAATTAAATTGGGATTTTCTCTCCCCATATTTGAGATCTCAAACCTTGGTTTTTCCCTCCTTGAGCAAATTCACCCCGCCACCCCCCCCCTCTCTTGGGCCCCCCTCTCTCCCTTGTGACACTTGTCTAGCATGAAAAGAGCCTCTCTCTTTAATTTTTCCTATTTTAGGACTTTTCCCCTCCTTATTTGTGTTACACACTCACACCCACTCTCTTGCTCTTGCTCTCATTCTTTCTCTTACTCTCTGGCCCTTACTCTTGCTTGGGCCATTGTAATTTTCAGCCATTTGGCTATGGTAATCAAAATATTTGGAGGAATCTTGTGTGCATTGTTCCCATTGATGATTTAATTCCATACTTGAGGAGCTACACAAGTTTGGTTGGCCAAGGAATCATACCAATTTGCTTTGGTAAGATTTATGGTATTTGTATTCTACAAATTTTGTGAGTTTTCATTCTTGTAGTAAAGAAGTTCATATATTTTCTAGCTTGAAGTTTATGATTTCTTTGCTCATTATTTTATTCTCACCTTATAGTAGTTGTGTAGTGAAAATCTTGTAAGTTGCAAGTTATTTGGATTGAAGAGTGGGATTCCTCAGTTGGATGCCCCATTGCTTCACTTCTTGAAGAACAATGGACCAATTTTTTCTTTCTTCACATACAAATTTCATCATTTTAAATTTAGTTTGTTGAGTGTTTTAAATCTGATTTTAATTCTTATATACTCAATTTATTTCAAAATTATTCATTTGGAAACTTTGTATAAATTTTGTATATATATTGCACTAACATACTAACTTCCCCAAAGTGATTTTGGGCACATTTTATCATTTTCTGTTTGCTGGTTTTTAGTAGGCTAGTGACAAAACAAGGAAAAACAATGTCAAATTTCATCTATAGAAGATTTTTAAGGCCGCCCCAAAGGAAGAGATTCAAGGAAATCTCAAGAAAGGGAAAAAACATGGTTTTTCTCACTCCTTTTACCTCTTTCTTTACACTGAAATTTCAGCCTTTGTAACAATCCCAAGAGAGTCTCTTGGATTTGATTTATTGCTTTTCATTTTCAGTTAAATCAAGTCTCATTTATTTTCCATCCATTGCTAGCAATATAAGTTGGGCTTGTCCACCTTTGCATAAGCAATTGTTGATAGGAGTGGGTTTTAGATTAGTTACAGTTTCATTTTGTTTTTATTTTCTTCTTTATTTTTTTCCTGCACCTTGTAAGTGATTTGGCTTTGACATCCTTGCAAAATCACATTGGCTAGCATTTTATTCCAAGTATCTGCTTATTTATTTATTTTTTTCACTCACCTCACAAGTGAATTAGCTTTGCCCATCCATGTGAAATCACATTGGCTAGCATTTTTATTTAAAGTATTTGCTTATTTCCTTTTTCCCACACCTCACAATCAAGTAGGCCCTGCCTCCATCGTGATATCATGCTTGGCTTGTTTTGATTATTTTTTCTTTAAGGATAAAATTTACCACAAGCCCCGTTTTTTCCCTCTATCCTCACCCCATCAGTTCGACTGATCTAGGGTGATGAGAAAGGGAAACAATTTGTGTTGGCTAGTTTAATAGGCACCCAGATAAGTAGCTTCATTAGAAAGGAGAAAAAGAGGCTTGACCTATGGAGCTAGTGGGGTAGAAGTCACAGGGGGCTTCGTGGCACTTTGTGTCCTCTAGTTGAACACCCAAAAAATTTCGAGTTTGACCCATGGAGCTAGGTCGAAACCTTGTGTTCCCATGTTTAGCACCCAACATTCTCTCTCTAATAGAAGGAGATAGTCTCTTGGGGTAGGCATCTAGAATAGTTCATTTCTTTGCAACAAACACCTTAATTCCCTAAGTCAAAGAGAGACATAAAATTTTCTAAAACTTACAGGACCGCTTGCATTAACATTGTAACAATAATTTACATTTCTCTACTTTGCAATCACTTTATTTTAATTTACTCATTTATTGGAATTTATCATGTTATTTAATATTTGTTAAAGTAAATGAGTTGATGCTTTAGGTAAATTATTTGAAGTTGACTCACTGTGACTCCATAGCCTGAGTAGAGATGTCACTGATCATTTTGATTATTTGAATGTTTCTCTCTTTCATACATTTCTGGTTGATTATTAAAGCGTTTTCTTGAAATTGGAATTTTGGCATCACTACACGATCATTGTCAGTTTGGTAATTTACAACTCACAGAAAACATTCTTCAAAAAAGAACTTAGTAAGTAAGGACTACCCCCCTTTGCCTTTAAGAGTTGTGTTCTAAAGGGAGGAGTTTAGAACCGAGGTGACAGTGGGTTCTCAACTCATAAGTCTCCCTTTGGAACACACACAGTGGTTGGGAGACTTACGTGTGTCTAAGTGTGTTTTAGGCGGCAACACAACCGAAATGAGACCTAGACGTTTCCGTAGAACTGAAACGTCTAGGATCGGTTCCTATTAATTTTTTATGGTTATATCAGATCTTACAACATTTATCATCATAACAGCATAACCATAATAAAAATTATCACTGAAAGATAGACAATCACATCCCCAAAAAATAAAACAAAGATTTATTGTGGGAAACCCTCATGGGGAAGAAAACCCATCAAAACTTCCTATGTATAAGAAGTATAAAAGACAACAAAAAATAGTTGTTCTAGTCCTCTTGTTCTATCTCTTTATCTCTCCTATGCACTACACAAATGAGTGAGTGTGTATTCAAATAATAACCACATGTCCTCTATTTATACATATTTGTCAATTGACCTTTGTACTAGACAAGTCAGCCCCAATAAACTGTCTGGGATGACTTCACCTAGGAATACTTAAAAAAAATATTTTATATTATTTATTAGGGTACTAAAGACATGACACAAATGGAGGATTTACTTGACGACTCTATGATGACCAAATACAATAGTAAAACCCCTTCGGAAGAATAATAACATAGACCTTGGGTTACATCAGTAAAATACATTAAGAATATCCTTTTAAGTTACAATATTTCAAGACTCCCCCTTAACGAGAAGGTTATTCTACTCACAAAATCATCACACACTATAGGAGAATAGAGAGACAATTATAACAGTACATTGAGGAGATACATTTATATGTCATGGGAATTTTTTCCACAATTAGAAACTTGGAACAATTACTCTTCATCTTCTGCATCACACGATCACTTGATCCTTTGCCACAACACTTCGATCTTCTGATATTTTGGAGGAACACTTCAATCTTATTTACCCTTTGTAGTAGTACTTCGATATTCTGATCCTTTGTAGCAGCACTTTGATCTTTCAATCCTTTGCATCAACACTTCGATCTTTCAATCCTTTCTAGCAGAACCTCAATATTCTTGATCCTTTGCAGTAGCACTTCGATCTTCTCGATTCTTTGCACCAGCACATTGATATTCTTGATCCTTTGTAGCAGCACTTCGATCCTTTTGATCCTTTTGCAGCCACACTTTTATCTACTTGACCCTTCACTACTATAATTCAATGTACTTGATCCTTCACCACCATGCTACATGCAGTACACATGATCTATTTGTGTAATGATCAATCTTGATCACTTTAGGACATAAGTCCAAGGATGATGCAATCATCCATTAATATGATCCATGAAATTGATCAGCTAAATCATCTACAACTAACTGTAGATCTTGTCCGCACCTAGTGTCATCCTTATCATGTATGAGGACTCATCGTAGCCCATCCATACCACACAGTTTAGGACCACTCATAAGTGAGTGGTATACTACGGTATCTACACTCACATATAGGTATAATCTATTAGGTAAGAGAATTATTTGTAGATAATATCTCGACCGCATACAAAATGTTAGCCCAACATCTGTGAGGACTCATTGTAGACCATCCATACCACACAGGTTAGGACCACTCATAAGTGAGTGTTATACTATCGTATCTACACTCACATGTAGGTATACTCTATCATGTAAGAGTATTGTCTGCAAAGCATATCTCGACCACATACAAAATGTCATCCCATCATAGAACATCCATACCACACAAGTTAGGACCACTCCCAAGTGAGTGTTATACTACGTTGTTCGTGAGGAATCATCATAGAGAATCCATACCACACAGGTTAAGACCACTCCCAAGAAAGTGTTATTCTATGGAATCTACATATGAATGTAGGAATACTCTCCATACAAGAGTATTTTCTATAGAGAAGATATCAACTACATGCAAAATGTCATTTCTATCATCTATGAGGACTCGCTGTAGATAATTTATACCACTAATGTTAGGACCACTCATGAGCGAGTGTTATTCTATGGTATCCAAAAATGAATGTGGGTACTCTTTATGAGAGTGACATCTACAGGGCCATACTTAGCTAGTAAGGACCACTCTCATGAATAGAGTGTTACTCCTACTATCATTGAGAGAGGATACTATCATCCACAAGTTAATGTGGGTAATCTCCATGCAAGAATAGCATATGTAGGGCCATCCTTTCCTTGTGAGGACCACTCTCATGAAGAGAGTGTTATACATTCTATCCTTGAGAGAGGATACTATCATAGACAAATAAATGTTGGACCTTGTCAACATATTCGACAATACTTGGCCTCTTTCATGTTGGAACATCACTGTCATCCCATCATCGATGTTAGTCTCATCATAACTGCCAATTTTCCAAGAGGATCCATATTATCAACTTGCTCTACCTTTGTTCCAGGTGGGTTCATAGTCTCGACCTGTTCTTCATTTTTGAGGATTGTCCATATCTTTGACTTGTTCCTCCTTTATGAAGAAATTCCATATCTTCGACTTGTTCTTCCTTTTTAAAGAAAGTCCATATCTTCGACTCGTTCTTAATTTCTAAAGAAAGTTCATATCTTTGAATTACTCTTCCTTTCTTAGAAGGGTCCATATAACCACTGTTCATCCTTGAGAGGAAATTCTGTAGTATCATTATCATTGTTTTTCCTTGCAAGAAAAGTGTTCAGTATCAACACCATTGTTCCTCCTTGTGACGAAATTATTCAGTATCAACATCATTGTTCCTCCTTGCGAGGAAAGTATTTACGAACTACACCAAGCTTGTCATGGAAGCTTTGTCACCACATTAGAAAATTGCTCATCGGAAATCACATACTGGAGTTTTATGTCTCCCTTCAGTACCATATTCCATAATATTCTTTTTCATATTTATGAAACTCTGGTTGTCACAAAGAAACATTGTGGTATCCAAATCCATGTCAAATATTCCTGACATCATGTTTTTGAATCCATATGTTCTCCCAAATAACTGAGCAAGTTTCCATGTAATCTTATTTAGTTGTACTAAGAGAAACAATGGACTAAACCATCAGATCATGGCAGATCCTAGACCATAACATCCATCTGAGGTGTTCTTCCTGTCTACCGCACTTCTTTCCCCAAGCTTAATCCGTATATCCATATAATATGTAGTCATGATCTCTATCATAGTAAATCCTTAAGTATATCATACCTTTATGGTACCTCATCACATGCTTTACAACTATCAGGTGAACACATCTAGGGTTAACTAGATACTGACTCAAGGTGTTCACAACAAAGCATATATATGAGCTTTTGTTCATTAAAAACATCAACAACTCAATAATCTATCTGTACCGAGTCATATCCACTAACTCTGATGTTGTATCAGACAACAGAGTCAGGTTGGTATCCATGGGTGTGGCCATGTATTTTCTGTTGATGTATTTGTAACTTTGGAATGTATTCATCCATATTCTTATGTATTGTAACATGATGTTTATTCTGGGATGTACTGTAATGTATTTAAGTCATGTCATACCCCTATATTTATTCTGGGAAGTTTCTATAATGAGAAAGTCATGTCAAGTCATTGTGGGTAACCCTCCTATTGGTCAAGGGTTAAAGTCCCCATAGTTGTGGGGCCCTTGGTTTATTAGACTATCCTAGTGAATTTGACCCTAGATGAGTCATTGTAAGTCAGGGCAATAGTCCCCACCATTGTGTTACCCTCCTATTGGTCAGAGGAGGCCAAGTCCCCGCAAGTGGTGGGGCACTAGGGTTATTAGACACTCCTAGAGATGTCGGCTCTAGTAAGTAATTGTTAGGTGAGGCTGACATGTTGGAGTGCACTTCAAGTGAATGGAAGAATATAAATAGAGATTGAGCCTCTCTATTTATCTCACTTGCAACATACACACTCACTCATTGGGGCGCATGAGTGAGAGAGGAGAAGCTCTCTCAGTGTGAGAAAGAGAGATTGCTGCTGTCGGGAGATCACTTACTGTTTTGGGGATTTTCTATTTTTGTGTTGATTCTATCTCTAAGGAAGTTGCGGGGTTTTCACCATTTATGTTTTCCCCGAGGATAAACACTGTGTTCATTGTCTCTTGTGTTGTGCATATGTTTTATTGTTGTGCATGTTATTCACTCAATAAAGATCCTAACATAATGGTAGCTTAAATGATGAAATTCTAACATCGTATCAGAGCTAACCTGAGAAGAATATATTGTGCAGCTATAGAATCTAGGGCTTCTTAATTTTTGTGTCTCTCTCCACAATCCATCAGCAAAATTATGCTAGGCTGACTCTCCATTGAAGGGTGCATCTTTCTATCGAAGCGGAATTCGATTCCGAGCATTTTCAGTTTTCGTTGTGGAAATTAGGGCTTTCTACAGAAGAGGAATTTTTTAGTGAGCCCAGGCCTGGATTTTTCTCCTCATCAAAATCGAATTTTAGAGACCTGGATCAATAAATTTGGTTGGGTGAAACTCTGGGAAAGTCAAACCCTAGTTTGACCCCGAGCTAGGAAAAACCCTAAATACTGAAACTGATACGTTTTGGTACATTCGATATATTCCAAGGTTGGTGAAGTATCAGAAGCTGAAAATTGCAGGGGCCAAAGATAAACTTCTAATGTACATTGTGTCCAAAATTTAGTTTCAGATTCGCTATATTCTGGGAGATATGATCCCTCCAAGTTAGGGTTCCAGCCTCTTCCAGAATTCATCCCTAAACAGGACACCTAGGGAGAATTGCAATATCTTGGGTTACATAGTTCCAAATGGAAATCCTAAAGATGTTCCAGAAAGGAAACATATTTTACTTTCGGTGGTACAAATATCATATTCACAAGATCAACCAATGACACGTGGAATGCCGTTCAACTTTGCTGTTCTGAACAGTCCTGTAACAGGATACCTTGGGAAAAGGATAATAAATCCAAAATGATAAAACAAATTCCGATGAAACCTATGGCGTTGAATCAGGGACATGCAAGGTTACCTCATTACAAAATTTTATAGATAGGGGAGTAGTAATTTTGGAGATATCATAGAAACAGTAACAGGAATTTCTACAGAAGAAATTGGAAAATTAGGGCTTCCTGTTTCGGGATCTTCCCTCCTCTGTTTTCGGAAAAGGAGTACATTGGACAACTCCATTTGAAGAGATATATCTGTCTATCCATTAAAATCTGAAATATTCCAAGTTTTAAAAATTAGGTTTTCTGTGACAAACCCTAGATCAGCTAGCTCAGGAACCAGGACGGACACCTCAAATCGGTAAGATCTAATCCTTTGCTATTTTCATTTGAGGTTCTCATTTCAAAATGATCTATCACATCATCTTGATGACAAGATCTGGGAAGTTCAAAACTTCCAATCCTGGAAGTATATGATCTCTCTAAAGAAAATGGATTGGACACCTATATGAGTATAGAGGTTCCAGTTTCAGAGGGAGATGAGGCTAGAAGCCTTTCACAAGAAGAACTTGGTCAAGGCTAAGAAGATCATTGCTGATTTAGTTATGAATCAACTTGTGCTACAAGTGTCTCCCCAAAGACACCAAAGATGTTTGATTCCTTGGACAATATATTTCAAGGGAAGAACATAAATCAAAATACGACTTTGAGAAAATAGTTGAAGGAAGTGAAGATCCAAAATGCAGAGACCATGCAGTGATACTTTACAAGGGTCTCTCAAATCAAAGAACAACTTGAAGCGGTAAGTGAAGAATGTAGAAGCGGTGATGGCCACCTTGAATGGCCTCCTAGGATCATGGGATTCATTCATGTGAGGAATGTGTGCCAGAAGGAAGTGATTACTCTCAGTAGACTCCGAGAATAAGAAGAAGCTCGACTCATAAGAAGAGAAGAGAAGATGGGAGCAACTAAAGATCAAGCTATCACCATCCAAAGAAGATCCCTCAATCGATGGGGAATATGAAGATCTCAACTCTTGAAGAAATTCTTATCCACCCTAGCATTTGGATAAGAAATGATGCTATTATAAATGAAGAAGGCGATGAATCCGAAGGCTCAAGAAGGAGTCTACCCACGAAACAAATAAAGATAAGTATTCAATTGTCATTTCATGATATTGTTTTGTTATGCATTTGTTATATTCAGTTGATGTATTATGCATGATAGGATGTTTGCATTAATGACAGTATACTACTAATATGCATGTGATGGGTAAGTAGCTCATGGTGCTAAACAACTCTCCATTGCTACTTATCTAGAATAAAACCTCTTTGCTAACATATTGGATTAGTGCACAATCTCAATGTTGTCCTTGTAGAGATGGAAGGCATCTAGAAAGTTTTAGTGAGATATGGATGAATGTTGTATTGGATAAAGTAGTTGCATGATCATATATTTATGCATAAGAATTTTACAGTATGAACATTCCTTATGAAATGTTTCTAACCATAAAAATGCATTTGAATTGTAGGAAAGATCGCATACATATTCGCCTGCAAACAAAGAAGAATGAGACTTGTTCCGAATAACAAGTGACGACATTTCAAAATGAAAAATAATATGACAAATGCAGCGACATCATTGATGCAAAACATTCCAAGAACAAAAGGAAGATCAGTTCAGGAAGAATAATGTCTAGGATGCAATATTGATATATGAAGGGAAGTTTGTAGTTCCATCATGCAATAGATGGAAACATCATGGGATACAAGGAAATATTTGTAGCATGAGGCTTCTCACGAAAAGAAGGCATAGACTACGAAGAGACATTTGCATCCATTGCAAGTGAAGACACATGATAGGTAGAATCATGTGTGCAAATGAAAGAAGGCCTTGTACGTGCTCAGAAGACACCCATGGGATAACAGATACATGAGGAGCTTGATGAATATATGAACCTTTGATACAAGGTGGATAAAGGATGACAAGCTCACAGATGGGTGCAAGAAGAACTTTTGAAAAGGTTCAAGATAGAGGATCTTGGTATCCAGTGATCTTAGATGGATACATAGAAGATTAGTAGCATAGGGAGCTGCTTGTCACTCCAGTACAGAATGCTTTAGTGCATAGAGTATGGAAGAAATAGGGAGTATGATGCTTTAGAGGGAGTGACTACATAAGATCCCGAGGTTCGACATGGTACGACGGGATGGATAGATTATTGGTGACTCTAGGCTTTATTGAGAGTAAAGTGGGTTCCAACCTTTGCTTTATGTTTGAAGGCAGAATACCAGTGATGCTCATGTTATGTGTTGATACACTAGGCATGGAGGTGTGGACAAGGGAAGTATGCAGTAAAGATCTTGAAGAGGTTCAGGATGATGATTGCAAGGCCATGACCACACCTATGGCATCGAACCTGAAGCTATTGAGTGTTGCTTCATCAGAGTTGGTTGATGCCACGATGTATTGTCAGATGATTTATTTCTTGATGTACCTGACAAATACGAGACCAGATATTTGATTTGTTGTGAACACATTGAGACATGTTCACTTGATGGTTGCAAAGCATGCATTGAGGTACCTAAAGGGTACAATTGAGTATGGGCTCAAGTATGATACGAATCAGAAGATTAACCTATAGGGCTATGTGGATTCGTCTTGGGAAAGCAGTGCCATTCATAGGAAGAGAACTTCGAGGTGTTACTTCAGTATGAGATCAGGTGTGATCTCTTGGTTTGATAGGATGGAGTCTTGCATGGCACTGAGTACAGGCGAGGCAAAAGATGTTGCCACTTGTGATTTGGGAGGTAGTATGTTTCTTTTGAAAAACTACTATTTGATTTGATTGATCTAACTTGCATTTTGGTATGATGCAGAGAGGAGCAGTGAAGCTCCAGTTTGTGATGCATATCGAGATATCTTGAAAGAGGGATTTCTAGCATAGCTGGTGAGACAGGTTGTCTGAGCATAAATCCTGGTGAGGCTCGTAGGTTGCTCAGATGTAAACAGCCCTGTAGGTTGTCCTCGGATGTAATTGGTCCTGGCAAAGCTCGCAGGTTATCCTTGGATGTAATCAGCCCTGATGTGATTCTATGCTAGAAATGGCAAGAGTGAAGTTTGAGTACTTCAGGGATAAGCTTGGTGTTCTCCAGATCGAGGTTCCTCCCAAGAGAAAGTGATGCATCCGTGATGTGCCCTTCTGACATGGTGAGAGGATTGGTTCCTTCCATGGTAAGATGTAAGTGTTGTGCCATTCCGACATGGTGAGAGGATTGGTTCCTTCCATGGTTGGATGTAAG
The DNA here is from genome assembly GCA_001517045.1 of Pseudotsuga menziesii. Lineage (NCBI taxonomy): Eukaryota > Viridiplantae > Streptophyta > Pinopsida > Pinales > Pinaceae > Pseudotsuga > Pseudotsuga menziesii. The sequence goes on from LPNX010675932.1 coordinate 849,600, forward strand.
AGCTATGACATGGTGAGAGGATTGGTTCCTTCCATTGTCGGGATGCCACATCCAACATGAAAAAGGGATGTCTCTGTGAAGACACATCTAGTATGGAAAAGGACTAGCTCTGTGTGGATGACACATCCAGCATGAAAAAGGGCTAGCTCTGTGGAGACTCATATAGTATGAAAAAGGACTAGATCTGAGTAGCTACCACATCTGGTATGAAAAAGGACCAGCTCTGTGATGCCTCATCTGGTATGAAAAAGGACCAACTCTATGATGCCCTACCTAGTATGAAAAAAGACTAGCTCTGAGTAGCTGCCACATCTGGTATGAAAAAGGGCCAGCTCTATGATGCCTCATCTGGTATGAAAAAGGACCAACTCTATGATGCTCTACCTAGTATGAAAAAGGAATAGCTCTGGGAAGGCTCATATAGTATGAAAAAGGACTAGCTCTGAGTAGTTGCCTCATCTGGTATGAAAAAGGACCAGCTCTGAGATGATACATCCAGTATGAAAAAGGACTGGCTCTGTAGAGGTTCCTATGACGAGAAGAATCAAGAGATAGCACCTATGATGATTCCCATTGATGATCCAGATTGAGTGATGATGATCCATATCCAGTGATGATGATCCAACAGAAATGATCTAGATCGAGTGATGATCCAGATCCAGTGATGATGCCCAAAGATGATCCAGATCAAGTGATGATCTAGATCTAGCGATGATGCCCATAGATGATCCAGATCTAGTGATGATGCCCAGAGATGATCCAGATCAAGTGATGATCCAGATCCAGTGATGATATCCAGTGATGATCCAGATCCAGTGATGATCTAGATCCAATGATGATGATGATCCAGATCAAGTGATGATCTAGATTCAGTGATGATGATCCAGATCGAGTGATGATCCAGATCCGATGATAAAGATGACTTGAATATGAATATGACTTGAATATGACGAGGCCTTGATGATGATCCAGAAGATACAGAGAAGAAGACTTGTGCTGAAAATTGTGTTGAGAGAATACCTTCCTAGTTAAGAGGGAGTGTTGATGTATTTGTAACTTCAGAATGTATTCATCCATATTCTTATGTATTGTAACCCGATTTTTATTCTGGGATGTATTGTAATGTATTTGATTCATGTCATACCCCGATGTTTATTTCGGGAAGTTTCTATAATGAGAAAGTCATGTCAAGTCATTATGGGTAACCCTCCTATTGGTCAAGGGTTAAAGTCCCCACAGTTTCCGGGGCCCTTAGGTTATTAGACTATCCTACTAAAGTCGACCCTAGGTGATTCATTGTAAGTCGGGGCAATAGTCCCCACCATTGTGTTACCCTCTTATTGGTCAGAGGAGGCCAATTCCCCACAAGTGGTGGGGCACTAGGGTTATTAGACACTCCTAGAGATGTCAGCTCTAGTAAGTAATTGTTAAGTGAGGCCGACATGTTGGAGTGCACTTCAAGTGAACTGAAGAATATAAATAGAGAGTGAGACTCTATATTTATCTCACTTGCAACATACATACTCACTCAATTGGGTGCATGAGTGAGAGAGGAGAAGCTCTCTCGGTGTGAGAGAGAGAGACTGCTACTGTCGAGAGATCACTTACTGTTTTGGGGATTTTCTATTTTGGTGTTGATTCTATCTCTGAGGAAGTTGCGAGGTTTTCACCATTTATGGTTTCCCTGAGGATAAACACTGTGTTCACTGTATCTTGTGTTGTTCTTATGTTTTATTGATGTGCATGTTATTCACTCAAAAAAGATCCTAACATAATGCTAGCTTAAATGATGAAATTCTAACATTTTCAATCTAAAATATCAAATATTCTTTAAGATTTTCACAGCATACTTTTCCTGGTTCAGAAATATTCCTTCTGAGTTGTTCCACACTTCCATCCTGAGGAAATAATGCATCAATCCAAATAATTTCATCTTGAATTATTCAATTAGCTTATTCTTGCTTTTTGTGATCTATTTCTCATTTCGCATTAGAAATACGTCATCCTCATACAACAGGTTCATCATCCATAACCTTAAGGTAAAGTTTAGGATCAACTTTACTCTTGTTAAATTCCATGCTTGTTAAGAATCTATCTATTCTTTCATACCAAGCTCTATGCGCTTGCTTCAGTCCATACAGAGTCTTTTTCAACTAACATACATGATTCACTATATTTTTTACTTCAAATCTGTGTGGTTGTTTGATGTAAACCTATTCCTCAATCACACCATTAAGGAAGGATTGTCTTTACATACATCTGGTGTATATCCCACTTCATCATGGAAGAAAGTGCTATGATAGTTATGTTGGAAGTGTTCCTTTATTCCTGGAGCAAGTGTCTCTTCATAATCAATTCCATCTCTCTGAGCGAATCCTTTAACCACAAATATTTCCTTCCATCAGCAACATGTTTTATCTTGAAGATCTACTTGGAAGATACCACACTCTTTCTTTTTGCTTTGGGTACTATATTATTCTGGTATTCTTCCATCATTCCTTCTACCATGAGTTCATTCCATTAGGTCATGGACATATCTTAGTCTTCCACATTCAACCTTAAAGGTTGGAACCCACTTTACTCTAGTTAAAGTCTTGGTCCATTTGGAATTTTTCCATCCTATCATACAATGCTGAACTCGGAGATCTTTTGTAGTCACCTCCCCCAAATTGGAGCATCATCCTCCCTTTCCATTTTGTACTCTATGTATTGAAACATTATGTACTGGAGTGACAGGTAGCATCCTCTGATACTATGTATCCATATAAGGTTGCTAGATACCAAGATACCTTCATCTTGAACTTTGTCAAAAAAGTTCATCTTGCCCCCAGCTGTGAGCTTGTTATCTTCTATATGTTTCCATATTGAACCTTCTAGCAAAGGTTAAGATATTCATCAATTTAGATGATATTTGAATCTCTTGGATGTGTTTATCTATGGGCTCCTTCTTATCTTATACAAATCCTATTATGTACAAGTGTTTCTTCACTCGATATATACTCCTACTGGAGAAGTGTGTCTGGTTAATAGAGTATGTCATTCCATAGTCTATTATTTTCGAGACAAACCAAGAACCTTGATTTGTATACTTGTTCATTTAGATCCATATGGAAGACAGTACAAACTTCGCTTCAGGACTCAACATCATATTCTAAACATCATTCCCCATGATCAATTGTTACTCTTTCATCGTGGATTATTCCATAGATGGAAGGGTTTGCATCAATGATTTCACCCAACTATGTCACACAACTAGAGTGTTTCTGAGGCCTCTTAATTTGGTTTGAAAGTCCCATCATACTTTTCTTCATCTTGGAATATCTCTCATGCCCAAGATGGTATTCATCTCTTGAGGTGGATCTATCACTCTCTGAATCTCTTTCTTCCACCATGGTGTCCCTGAAACTGGGATATTCACATTCATGTTTAATGGAGTGAATATTGAATTGGCATCACTTTTTCTTTATAACAAGTCTCATATTCCTTTTCTTGTAGGAGGTTGTGCAATACCTTTCCTACAAGTCAAATGCACTAGTTGCATGGTTAGAACCATCTCATATAACATATGCATAATGACAAATTCTTATGCATCATGCAACTATTTAGCCAATACAACATTCATCCATATATCATGGACACATTATAGATTCCTTCGATATCTGGCATGATATCATTGATATTGTGAACTAATCCAATATGCAAGCAAAGAGGTTTCATTCTAGATAAGTAGCAATGGAGAGTTGTATAGACCATGGGCTACTTACCCATCGCAGTCATTAATGAAAAAATTATATCATGCATAATCCACTGCATATAGAATAAAGATAATTTAAATAATTATCTTTGTTTTTTTCTCCTCATCTCTTTTTGGATTAGTAGCTTCTTCTTTCACCAGCGAGATTGCTTCAATCTCATGCCTGCTTGAAAGTTTTTCGGGAATGTTGCTTCTAGTAGACCTAGTGTTTGACAGAGAAACCCTATTTTTTAAATTGAGGTATCTTTAAGATCCAATTAGATATGAATATGCACCTCTTCAAGGTGAGTTGATCGGTATACTCATTTTCCCAAAACTATGATCAAAATTGAAAAATATCTGATGCCCTAGTTTTCTTCAGTTTCTTCTATAGAAATGCCTGATATGATTTCTGTGGTATCTCTGAGATTACTGCTCTATATCTAAAACTTTGTACTGAGGTATCCTTGTCTATCCTCTTTCAAACACCACAATTTAGAGAAGAATTGGTTTCACCAATTAGGACTTAGACGTGTTTTCCAAAGATGATGTATTTAAGAATTGTTCAGAATAGAGAACTTGTATGGACTTCCACATGTCACTGTTTCACCTTCGGTGTTTGAAATTTTTACCATAGAAATTACAACCTGTTCCATATCTTGAACATATCACTAAATTTCATTTGGACCTGCATACTGCAAGATATAACAATTCTCCCTAGGTCACATGTTTAAGGATGAATCTTGGGAGAGGCTAGAATCCTAACTTGGAGGAATCATATCTCTCATAATATAGAGAATTTGAGGATGAAACATTTACAAAGGGTATATTAGGAATTTATATTTGGCCTATGAGATTTTTGGATCCTGATCCTTCTCCAATCCCGAGATATAGAGAATGTACCAAAACGAATAATTTTAGTATTTTTGAGTTTTCAAGCATGAAACCCTAATCTTCAATGGCTGTAGTTGTAGCACTGTTTCGGCTGCACACCAACTTCCTTCAGGGTGGATCTGATACCATGTTACATATTTATGGTTATATTAGATATTATAACATTTATAATCATAATAGAATAACCATAAGAAAAAATATCATTGAAAGATAGACAAGCACAACCACAAAAAAGAACACAAATATTTATCTTGGGAAACCCTCATGGGGAAGAAAACCTAGCAAAAATTCCTCTGTATAAGATGGATAAAAGAAAACCAAAAATGGTGGTTCTCCTCCTTCTCTTTTGTCTCTCTCTCTCATGTGCACTATGCAAGTGAGTGAGTGTGTTTTGAAATAAGAACCACAGCTCCTCAATTTATACATAGTTGTCAATTGACTCTTTAACTAGACAAGTTGGCCCCAGTAAACTGTCAGGGCCGAATTCACCTAGGAATATTCAAAAATAGTATTTTATATTATTTATTATGGTACTAAAGACCCGACACAAGTGGAGGCTTTACCTGATTACTCTATGATGACCAAATACAATAGTAACACCCCGTTGGAGGAATAATAACATCTCCCTTGGGTTACGTCAGTAAAATACATTTAGAATATCCTTTGAAGTTATAATATTTCAACAGTACCAAATTCAAAATTCCCTTACCACATGAGTGAACCAGAGTTGGTGGAGCTCAAACTAGAGTTGCAGTAGTTGATTTAGAAAGGACATATCTGACCAAGTGTTTCCCCTTGGGGAGCACTGATAATTTTCATAAAGAAGAGGGATGGTATGATGCGGATGTGCATAGATTACTGTCAGCTTAACAATATGACAATCAAGAACTAATACCCACTCCCTAGGATCAATGACTTGTTCAAATATCGAACTACGAGTTGGGTACCATCAGGTAATGATTCACAACTAGAATATTCACAAAACCTCCTTTCATACAAGGTATGAACACTACGAGTTTGTAGTAATGGCATTCAGTTTTACCAATGCACCTGCAAACATTATGTGTATGATGAACAATATATTCAGTAAATACCTCGATAATTTTTTTGGGTTCTTTAAAGACGACATCCTAGTATACTCTAAGAGTAAAGAAGAGCATGAGGAACCCTATGCATAGTGCTATAGGTGTTACAAGAACACTAGCTCCATGCCAAGTTTAGTAAATTTGATTTTTACAAACCATAGATACAATACTTGGGTCACATCATCTTCGAGACGAGGATAGTTGTGGACCCCAAAAATATTAAAGCCATAGAATATTGGCCTACCCCTACTAGTGTCACCAACATTAAATCCTTTCTGGGATTAGCTGGTTATTACCAGAAGTTCATCGAGAACTTCTCGAGTATATCTTGTCCCATGAATGCTTCGAAAAAAAAAGAAAATAAGTTCTTATGGATGACCAAGTGCGAGGAAAATTTTCAAAATCTTACAGATATTTTGACAACCACACCAATACTATGAATTTCAGATCCCAAAGGGGATTTCGTTGTTTGCAGGGATGAAAGAAAGGAAGGGCTCCAAAGATTCCTCCTGCAAAATGTTTACACAATCTGTTATGAATTGCAAAAGTTAAAAGAAAATTAGCAAAACTACACCACCCATGATCTTGAGTTAGTGGCCATCATCAATGCCTTGAAGATGTGGAGGAACTACCTCATGGAAAGGAAATTCCTTCCAAAGGCAAACGATATAAGTAAAATATTTATTTGAGCAACTAGATCTAATGCTAGGAAACCCATATGGTTGGCTTTCCTTAGTGAGTGCCATTTTGAGCTAAAGCATATAAATGGCAAACAGAATAATATTGTTGATGCTTTGAGCCAATGAACTCATATGATATATGAGGTGACTTTGAGACAAACTGATTCAAATTTACATGAGAGGATTAGAATGAACAATAGAGTTTACCCTTTCTATGTTGAAATCCTCAAGAAGGTCCAAGAGGACAGGTTGTTCCAACAACAAAAAGGGTACAAGGTAGACGAAACAAGACTGCTATGGTCCAAAGAGAGATTCTACATTATAGAAGGAGGGGACACTAGGTCCAACATCCTCACAAAATTTCATTGGACACCCTACTCAGGGAATCCAGGATATCAAAAGATGATATGTGTTTTTACGAGACACCTTTGTTGGCCTAAGTTAAAGGCTGGCATAGCGTTGTTTATCGCAAAATGTCAAGAATGTCAGCTGGTCAAAGATGAACACCACCATCCTTCAGGGTTTTGGCATCCATTACCCATTTTAGAATGGAAGTGGGAGGTCATTAGTATGGATTTAATCACGAGTCTGCCTAAGAGTAAGAAGCAAAATGATTCTATCTTTGCAGTAGTTGACAAATTGTCAAAATAAGAACACTTCATTCCAGTGAAGTCGACCTACAAGGAAGTACACATTGTCGATATATTCTTGAATCATATATTTAGATTACACGGGATACCCAAGGAAATAGTCTTGGATCGAGATACTAAATTTACCGGGAACTTTTGGAGATCCTTATTCTCTGGATTAGAGATGTAGTTAAAATTTAGTACTGCTTATCACCCAGAGATAGACGAGAAAACAGAATGGGAAAACCAGATTATAGAGGACATGCTTAGGATGTATGTCATGAAAAACCCCACCAAGTGGGAAGATTACCTGCATCTTGTAAAGTTTGCATATAACAATGGATACCAAAATTCTGTTAAGATGAGCTCGTTTGAAGTAGTCTATGGATGGAAGTGTAGAACATTGGTTACTTGGGATAGCCCAGTTGATCAGCTCATGTTAGGGCTTGACTTATTAAATGACTTGGAACAATTGGTTACCAAGGTCCAGGTGAACCTTAAAGAAGAAAAAGACCACCGGAAAAACAACGTGGATAAGAAAATAAAAGATAAATATTATCAAATAGGAGACCGTGTTTACTTGAAAGTAAAATAAAAATGAATCTCGTTGAGGTTGGGAAGGTGTGATAAGTTAGCACCTAGATTTTGTGGACCCTTTGAGATACTGTCTAAGAGAGGTCTAGTGACATATGAAATAGTGTTACCCTTTCACATAAGAGTCCATAATGTTTTCTGTGCATCTTTATTAAATAAATATTTTTATGATACTAAACATTTGATTTATTGGTCCTTATTATAGGTGGAACCTGAAGGGGAGTTTTCTGATGAACCTCTTCAGATACTGGACAAGAGAGAGGTGTAGCTCAGGAAGCGCACCATAGTCTAGTTGAAAGTTCAATGGAAGCACTTTGAGGTCGATGAGGCTACTTGTGAGAATGAATCCACCATGAGAAAGGCTTACCCCACCTTGTTTCATTATTTCATTCCGAGTCCCTAGAACAGCAGCAACAGTGTTTTTCTAAGCAGGGAGGGATGTAATATCTGAATTTTGACTTAACACTTATGGGAATAATCCCCATTGATTATGATGTTATTTTGATGTTTTATTTTGGTATATTGGGTCTAAAACCCCACTCCATATGAACATGATGATTTGTTTGATATATTGGGCGTAAGCCAATTACATATGTTTTATATATGATTTTTATGTGTTGGGAGTGGACCCTGAAGCACATGATCGATGAGATGTTTTTTCTTGAGTGAGGACCTCAGGAGCACACGAGTATTTAAATGTTTGTTTTGAGCGAGAAGCCTTGAAGCACATGAGTGTTTATGTTTGTGTTGAGCGAGAAGATGTGGAGAACACGAGTTTTTATGTTTGTGTTGAGAGAAAAGCTCTGGAACACATGAGTTATGAAAACCTTTGTATTGCGCATGAAGCTATGAAGCACATGAAAAGATAAATTGGAAGTGTTGAAAATAAGCCGTGGATCCTTCCAAGTTGATGTTGGGCATAAGATCTAGAACATTAGATCCTTGGCCGTTGTATCCCTAGGTGTATCCTACAAGCACATCCCAGAATTAGTATTGAGAGAGGAGCTCTGAAATTGCATAATTTTGTAACTCTTTTTTTTTTAGTGTTGAGTATGGGCTCTAGATAAGCGCTAGGAGTTACTGAAAAGAATTAATTATGTCGAGTGAAAATGAATCAAGTAAAATATTGATCTCATCTGTCTTATTTTAAATGATTAAATGAAATTTTGAATTTCTATATCTCATTAAGGACTGAAAAAATACCATGTTATGCGAGGGAATCCAACATGCAAGGATGTTTAGAGTTTCCTAGCCTAGTAGATCTAACCCCTCCTTGAAGTCCTTAATAAAGAAATTATCCTAATTTTAGGGATCATGATATATGATACATAAAGAAAAATGTTAATAAATGATATGTATTAATTATATATATATTATACATGATATGTTCAAGGAGTAAGCCTAGTAATGATATTAATAGTATAACAAATAAAGAAAGGCTCCATCTATTATTATTATTAGGGATGATGCACAATCATGGACTCCTTTAAAGGAACTTTAGATGCCAGATAACACTGAAAAAACATCGAACCTCTCACTTTAGGTGACAATTAGAGGTACTTCCCTAACAAATTTGAAGATGAAGTAAAAAGACAAACGTTATTAAATGAAATAATATTTCATAATGTATAAATTTTATGGATGTAAAATTTGTGTAAATGATTGTAAAATTAGTTTCCCTTAAATTGGGTTTTCAAATTTTTAGCACATCATAACATATATGTTTGTGCGGATGCATCAGTGTATGAGGTAAATGATGTCATTTTTTAATAAACTCTTGCAGAAATATAAAGGACATATGGCACTAGTGCAACACTATTTTTTCAAAAAATTTCATGAATTAGTTTTATTATTATTAATTATTGAAGTTTTAAAACCTTGAAACGGAAATGTTATGTGCGGGTGCAACACTTTAGAAGAAAAACTTAATGAAATTCTTGATTTCTATATACAAGATTGTAGAGATCGTTGTGTTCTAGTGCACCATATAGGTTTCTTGTGAAATGGTGAAGGAAATCAAAAGTTATATAAAAAAAAATTGATATATCTATTTCTTAAAACTGATGTGTGTTATACAAAAAATTAATAATAAATAAATAAAACATACATGTTTAGGAAAAAATTACATATCTAGAATCGTTAGATCGTATTCTACAATATTCTATATTTTCATAAAAAATATTCTGTTTCACATAGCCAAAAATGCCATCTAAAATGATCATATTCATAGAGTTCTGAAATACGAGAAATAGCCCTATTTTATTTGTCCTAACCAATAGGTCCAGTAGTCCGAAGCTATTTCTAAACATCATGCCAAGCCTTGTTCCCGCTAAAAATTTAAAGTTTACAAAATACATATACGTTATATCACATATGCAATATATTGCATATAGGTTATAATGCTTATGCGTTATATCACATATGCTTTATAACGCATATCCATTTTACATCGCATATGCTTTTTCAGTTTTATGTGGATGCCAGAGGTCCATCTCTTTTTATTTTTTCACGACAAATTTTGGTAAATACCTTTCACATAGTTTTAGCAGATTTATTGTAAATAACTTAAGTTTTTAGTAATAAATATTAAAAGTATAAAAGCATTATGATATTATTATCGATACAATTTTAATAGTTTGAAACATTAATTATAGTCCTATTATGGATACGCTTTTAGAATTTAAAGAATAATTATATTATTAAGTGATAATTTTAGTACTAAATATTAAGAATAATTATATTTTAGTAATAAATATAATTATATTTTAGTGATAATTTTAGTAATAAGAATAATTATATTTTAGTAATAATTTTAGTGATAAGAATAATTATATTTTAGTAATAAATATTAAGAGTATAAATATTAAGAATAATTATATTTTAGTGATAATTTTAGTAATAAGAATAATTATATTTTAGTAATAAATATTAAGAGTATAAAAGCATTATGATATTATTATCGATACAGTTTTAATAGTTTGAAACATTAATTATATTCCTATTATGGATACGCCTTTAGACTTTAAAGAATAATTATATTATTAAGTGATAATTTTTTTATTATATGCAATAATGGGAAGATTTCTATATTCAAATTTGAATTAACCATGTATATATATTTTAACAAAATGAAGTTTTAGCTAATTAACATAATTTAAAATTATATTTTTCTCTTTATTATATTTAAAAATAATAATATTAAAATAAATTGAATAAGTTTTAAACTTAAATAAGTCGATGAAGAATTAAAATTAAAATAAACGGACAAAGTATTAAAGTAGTTTAGTATTGTTTTTAGGAAATAATTGATAAAGTTTAATATTGTTTTTAAAGAAAAAAATTGATAAAAAACAATTTCATGTGACTAAATTGAGATATAAATTATTGTAATGAAAAATTATTTTTTTAACAAAAATAATATTATCGTCATAAAATTTATTTATTGTTCTTAATGTTAGAATCGAGTTATTTGTTCCTTGTTCCGAAGTACCAACTGAGAAAGGCAATGATGTTGGTTCCTAATACCAACTGAAACCAACGTAGAAAGAGACATCGAAAAGATGTAAACCATATCGACCGTCCTCCATCTATCATTTTTGTGTTGAATGAATGATTGGTTCCTGATTCAATGACTTGTATGCATCATGCTTTAGTGTCCCAAAATAATTGTTAATTGTTTACTGCAGTGAAGAGGTGGGATTCTTTTCTCTTATCATGTATTTTTTAGTGGCTACAAATTCAAACTTCAAAACGTAAGGTGTCGATGTTTGAATAAATTAAACAATAGAAAGGGACTCCTTGTCATTTAATATATATAAAAAATAGAATAATATGGCCTACACGAAGGTCAACATTTGATTAATCTTGGAATATATGGAGCAAATCATATGCCAAGCACATTGTGCAACATCTCGTATGTAATATCCCAAAGTTCGACCTAACACTTATGAGAATAAGTTTGATTGATTATGATGTTACTTTGATGTTTTTTTTTGATAAATTGCGTCTAGAACCCTACTGCATATGAACAAGATGATTTTTTTGATATATTGGGCGTAATCCAATTATATATGTTTTATGTATGATTTTTTCTGTTGGGCATGGACCCTGAAGCACATGATTGATGAGATGTTTTGTGTTGAGCGAGGAGCTCTGGAGCACATGAGTATTTAATATGTTTTGCATTGAGTGAGAAGCTCTGGAGCAGATGGGTATTTAATATGTTTTGTGTTGAGCAAGAAGCTCTAGAGCACATGAGTGTTTATGTTGTGTTGAGAAAGAAGCTATGAAACACATGAGATATGAAAACATTTGTGTTGAGGAGTAATCTCTGAAGCAGATGAAAATATAAATTGGAAGTGTTGGGCATAAGCCCTGGAGCCTTCCAAGTTGATGATGAGAATCAGCTCTAGAACATCACATTTTTTAGCACTGAGTATGGGCTATAGATAAGCATTAGGATTTACTGAAAAGAATTAATTATGTCGAGTGAAAATGGCTCGAGAAAAATATTGATGTCATCTGACTTATTTATAAGTGATTAAATGAAATTCAAATTTCTATACCCCATCAAGTACTGAAGAAATACCATGTTATACAAGGAAATCCAACATGCAAGGATTTTTAGATTTGCCTAGACTAGTAGACCTAACCACCTACCTGATGGCCTTAATTAAGAAAGTGTCATAAGTTTAGCGATCATATTATATGATACCCAAAGACAAATGTTAACAAATAATATATATATATATATATATATATATATATATATATATAAGAGTAAACGTAGTAATAATATTAAAAGTATGAAAAGAAAGAGAGGCTCCATTTATTATTATTATTACTTAAAATTATTTAAATAGTATAATACTTACAAAAGTCCAAATAGGAACTAGTTAAAGGTTTCTAAGTTAAATATTAAAATTAGCTAAATGAAATAAAATGGTTAAATCAAGAAATCAAATTATTCTTTATTTAACTACCCCTTTGCCTGAAAAATATTTTTATAAAGTTCCAAGCCAAAGAGAGGCTTGGGGATCTCTTCCATTTTTGGAATCATTATTTTTCTGCTTGATTATTCTCAAGAGAGTTCTTGGAGAACATTTTTCTAAGAGGAAAAAGGAGAATTGATTCAAACCTGATATCCCAGTTAGGGAATCCTTACCTTAGGAGCTCTAAGCTATTTGCATGTTGGAACCAGCTCGGGGGGATCCGGATTAAAACCATGAATGCTTCCGAGTCAAGGTTGGGTGGAACGTTGTAGTTCTGATGTGATTTGGTCATCTATACAGAGGTTACATCTGTTTGTGAATTGTTAATGCTAGGTAATTGAGTGTGAAAGGTTTCGGCCATTGGAATAACTTCACTTTAAAGGTATGAGGTTCTTGAATCTCTATTCCATTATCTCGTATAATTCCTATTATAATAGTTAATGGGTTATGTTTTATTTCTAACCCTATGTTTGCAATTGTATCGTGTTAGAATAGTTAAATATTTATGTTATAATTTTAACCCTATGTCTACAATCGTATCCTATTAGAATAGTTAAGGATTTATGTTATAATTCTAACCCTATTATTGAAATTATTTCCTATTTAACAATTATTTAGGGCCTATTTTCTTCCAATATAATTCTGCATTTTATTTTATAGCTTATACTTTGTTTCCTAAAAGCTAGAGATTACTCTACACAAAATCTCTATGTTTATTTTACCTGTAGATTCTACTTGCGGATTTCATTTTCCAGCAGACCTTTATTTAGGAGCCAAAATACTAAATAAAGATAACCTAATATTATAATCAAATAACAAATTAAAATGCCAAAACAGTCAAGGAATCAAGACCTCTAATAGGCCTGAAGCTATCTTATAAATAAACAATACTATATACACATTATTATATATTTAAGAATAATCTTTAGACCAAATTAATAATCTATATTAAAACCGTCGAAGACCCCCCGATGTTTATATGTATTTATTAAGAATCAATTCATAAACAAAATCATTCCCGATACATTAAAGAAATCCTTAAATCAAATGTAAAGTCCAAACATCGAGACCATCCAATGGTCTGAAGATATAAACAATAATCCACATAAATCCATTGCATGTACAATAAACCAAACTATTTAAATAACTTATGAATTACATATACAAGAATCGTATGCCATAACGAAAGTCCCAACGAATAAATCCACCATAATGCTATGTACAACACTCATTAAAAGCGTAGTATAAATACACAGAGGTCGCAATGATCCATTCATGTCAATGATAAATTGCCCAAATCAACCCTTATAATAATAATCTTTAACAAACATAACGACCCGGGATCAATTTCTGTTGAGTCATTTTATTTACAAGTCACCATATTGGATCCCGTAGGATTCATTATTATTTTTCTACCACATGCTGTAGAGTTTCAAGTTAAGCCATGCTACTGTAATTACATACACCTTAAATCAAATACATCTAATCTCTACACTGTGGTCGGAAGACCCAATTAAAAATACACCTGGTAACTACAGCCCTCGACCCTAATCATAACAAAACATTTAAACATTAACGCAACCATGTCTATCCTATGCGAATAGCAACGACACCCGTTGAAGGGTTACACACCTGTCACCGATATTAAAATATAATAAAAGGATTAACCATAAACAATTTTCAACCATAAAAACAATAATCCATTCATCTAACTACACTATCGGTGTGTAAATGGAGGGAATTCTATTTCCCTTTTCGGCATGGCTCCAAAGGCCAACTAACACAGTAGCAATTTCACTTAAGAACTTAAAAACAATTTGGGAATCCAAATAGTCCAACTAATAAGAGTTATAACTATCAAATCAACACAATATGCTCTGTAAATATATATACATAACCAATATAAAATACAATAATGGACTACAATATCGTATGACCTCATCCTTGCACCATTGCAAGCAATGGTTCTTCCACCATTACCAAGAACTTAACCAAAATTACTATACACAGAGCCTGTCAAGTATTCCCACGCCACATTTCTACACAGAGTTTCTAGTCATAAAACCTGAATACAATAGTCCCATACCAAAGGAACTAAACCCTATCAAAACCCCAAGTCATTACACACATCCTTGATGCCTTACAATTTCATTATATAGACAATCTTTTTTTCCACAAACGCATCCATCGAAACCAGAACCAAACATTCAAACCATGACGATTTTTAAACTCTTTCACAACGACCATGCAAGAGGGGGACAATTTTTTAGACTTGTAAAATGGGGCTTATCCATATAGGTAAGTCATTTCCTCCAAACAACCCATGACCCACGACCCCGTCTCTTCAAGCCTTGCACCTGCAAACACAGAAGAGAGCCACGATAAGGAGTACGATTTGCAGCTAAATTGAACCAATGAAACAAATGTTATTAAAATAGTGTTGAGTATGTACCTTCCACCACATCCCACCCTTCTAATATCCACTCCAACACACTGTGCAGAGGTAGAGCTCAGGTAGCCTTGCTGCAAATAACCCCAAACCAACACGAGCGCCAAGCCCTAAGCTTGAGGCCCATGCATTTTGATGGACATTAATGTCACCACCCTGGCCTCCAACAACATATTTCGAAATCCACATTGTATATTTTATATCACCCTTTAAAATAGAGCCAAGTTTAATCAACGTGCCATGTAAAATATGCATCAAATACATGGTTTAGCGATATTCCATGGCATATGAAATATGCAATGGAAGGGTTAATGGTATGGTTTTAAATATTACACTAAGACCATATCAAATCATGAACCAAGTTATAATAGAGTCAATACCATAAACAAGTATGCCATGTAAATAATAAATACAGGACTAACTAAATCATTGGCGTAGGGTCCATAAAAATAATGATAAGAACCCGTAAAACCCAAGCTAGTGAAACATCGAGTATGGAATACAATCAACTAGCAACCATAATAATGTCACTAGGTTAGATCTGTAAAACTGAGTACTACTACCAAAATGGACAACATGTCATGTTCATATTTTATAAGCAGTTTTCATCACCAAGTTCACCTGCACATAACATGGAAAGAAATGTGTTAGTTCGTAAGAACTAAGTAAGCCTGCAATGACAAGTAGAAAATAGTTACCTCTCAGGTGTTTACAAGGGAAAACAAGTCCCACCACTCCACTCATTTTTCACTAACAAGTTAAGCCAAGATTATTTATACAATAATAATCAAACATTATAACCAATGAGTATGCAATCGAAACAATTAACATACATGTAAATGCATAACCATAGATTAAGACAATAATCAACATCATGACAACATAAGTGTCACATTAATAACCACCTCTTGAAATATTAAAGTAGGACGTCATAATAGCTTATGACATTCAGTACAAGAAACAAAGTATGACACATTTCGTAGAGTTAAATAATGTCTAGCTCAGGCAGTAAATTACTAACCTAGTAAAAAAATATCAAATTTTGGGGACATTCCAAGTGGTATCAGAGCCCAGTTTAAAAAATAAGAGACCAAATGGGCATACCATATGTTATAGCTGATTTTACCACTCCAGGTGAATCACACTTTGTATGGCATTCCCCTATCCCTCTGCAGACTCCTTAGACCCCTTGGACCATTTTTTGTCCTTTGATGTTTCATTGACCATCCCTAAAAACATGTGAAAATTGCTATACGTGACTTTTAAACCCTTAATTGCGTATATACGCGGGTTTGACCCATAAAACCATGTACATCGGGATGTGTGAATAATCCAAATCCTTTTGGAGTTTTCCTTGAGATGAATCCAACTCACTTGACTCCTGGCCTTCCCTATGCCTTGAGATCTCTCAGATTCGACCTTTCATTACCCCTTTGAAAAGCTATATAAGGAACTCTATGGTACATTGAAGGCATATGAGAGAATTGAGAGCAAAGAAACTATAGTCCATTGTTGCTGGAACTTATGCTTGAGTCTGCATCCCTTTGTCCCTTGGAGCACTTTTGTGTTCTTCCCAAGCTTTCCTTTTGCTTGTGAGCTTGCTATCGAGAGATGGAGGATTGAGGTGGTGGAGGCCCATGTGCGGGATTCAGTTTCTTCGATTCATAGACGTGCATACAGAGGTTGTATCCATTGTAATATCTGATTTTATATTAATAGAAATATTTTTTCCTGTCCAATAATGTGTGTTTGAATGAATATTTTATCCATGGATGTTGTCAAATGCTTATACATTGTTGATTATATATGCTAGAATAAATCTAACACCAATATATATAGTATGCTTGTATTGTTTACTTGTTGTTGAGGAAGTAATCTATCAATTCAAGCTGATGTTGGAAAGCTCAATGGGGATCTACTTCAACCATCCAGAATAAGGTATGAGGTCTCATCCTTTAGTGTTAGATATTTAATTTCTGGAGTTAAGCTGTTTGTTGTGGTACCCCAAGCCATAGGAATTTCTCTTCGTAACAGAATTGGCGACTCCGCTGGGGAGTTCCTAGTAATTGTCCTTTGGGGCTTTTCTATCGAAATTCAATGACTTTGAATTTCTCTTTCTCACTTGTTTCTATGTCGGGTCTGGGGACATGTTTTCCTGGTAGTGTCTGACTGGTGTGAAGTTTGTCTCAGCTTGTCTGTTTGCCTTGATTTTTATGCACCTTTCTTCCTGTACGGGAGTGTTGAACTCACGGTCATGTATACACGTGGTTTTCTTTACTATTTCCACATATACACGCGGGTTTACTGTGAACAGTCATGTATGCCCTTAGTTTTTCCTTTTAGTGGAAGTTAAATGGTTGTTGGGTGAGATGTGATGATTGCTGAGTCTCCTTTGATACTGCTAGAGTCTGTATACACCTCTGTTTTTTACCAGAGACGGGTTTTTTTTAGGGTAAAATTTCTTTTTTAAAGAATGTTCTTGTCATTGCATTTTAATTATTTTTTTGGGATTAGTGCATTACACTTCTTTTACCTTAGTGCTTTGCTTGAGTACTGCTTGAGTGTGCTTGTAGAGTCTGGGGGTTGTAGAATCATTCTTTTGCTTTTTATATCTCATTTTATTTCAAAAAATCCAAAAATATTTGCTTATCATCATGCATTGCATTTTTCATTTTTCATAGTACTTACACTAGATTTGCTTTGGAGTATTAGTCAGGATTTCATATAGGAAATCTTGCATTTATCATTTGAAGAAAATTGTGCATTTCACGTAGTATCATACCCTGTTTTCATGGACACAATGCATTTTCATTGATTGTTAGGTGTGCATTTTACTTCATGTTGTGTCATAAACACCATTAATTGCATGGCCATAACCCTCTTTTGAGTAATAAATACAATTAAAATCAACACTTAATTAAAATGAACTACACTATTTTATTTGATAGGGTTCACCAACATGATTAGGTTTTAGGGTCTTGGAATAGTTCATTGTGAGTAAATTCTCCAAGACCACTAAAAAACATGTATGTGTCAGTCCAGGTGAGTGTGTGAAATGCTTGGTGTCACATCCCCATCCCTCAGACCGATGAAGAGGACACGACGAACCCCAAATACAGCCGGGAAAACCTCCCATGAACATAAACTGGAAAAATGATGAGATTAAAAGCTTAAACAACATGCATAACAGAATGCATGAAACATCATACAAGATGCATAAATCCTCAATCATTTAGCAGAAGCAAACAAATTCATAAACCAGCATTGACATGTTCATCATAATTCATAAATAATAGATATAATTGTAGAGATGAAGTAACCAGCAACGACGAATGGGAGAGTTCACCAATTATTTCGCAACGGCGGACGTCGGAAGCATTTCCACATCGGAAGCCAAATTAATTTGGCTTCCACAACAGTGGACAGGAAACTGCTTTTTCTTCCACAACGTCAAAACCCCTTTCACATCGGATGACTTAATGGTTCGGCGTCTGCAATGGCGGACACTCAATCACTTTCTCTTCCGACTGTCTAACACTTAGACCAAAATTTTTCAAAATTTCCCTTCGTCAGAAATCGGCTCCATTGCTGCATCGGCGGCTGAATCCTTTTCACAGCCACAACGGCGGACCAGAAATCGCTAAACCTTCTGCCACATCAGAAGTCGAAATCACTAAGTGTTTCGACTGTCAACACTTAGGCGGTTTTTGAAGTTTGCTGCTGTCAAACTCTGATCTCTGCTGGGAAGAATGAAGTCCTGCCTCTGTCAGTTGCTCCTTCTTGGCCCATAGAGGCCCACTGTTGCAACCAGGAGCTCTGATACCATTTTGTCACGTCCCCATCCCTCAGACCGACGAAGAGGACGCAACGAACCCCAAATACAGCCGGGCAAACTGCCCATGAACATAAACTGGAAAAATGCTGAGATTAAAAGCTTAAACAACATGCATAACAGAATGCATGAAACATCATACAAGATGCATAAAACCTCAATCATTTAGCGGAAGCAAACAAATTCATAAACCAGCATTGACATGTTCATCATAATTCATAAATAATAGATATAATTGCAGAGATGAAGTAACCAGCAGCACTTATCTTTTGATGAAGAATTCACCCACAACCAGATATGTCGCTGCAACGTTCCACCCAACCATACGCTAGCTTGCTCATCAATCTCTCAGCAGTGCTGCCACCCCCGAGCTGGGGATGATCCCTCAAGGACTAAGGGACAATTTCAGGATTACACATAGTCGAGGGGACACAAAACAGCCAAACCAACACCGTTGGGTTTATCAGGCCATCCACAGGTCGTCCAAGCCAGCACAGTTCAGAGACCAAACACTACACACCGCATCAAATCAAGTCCTTCACAACCCTGTGAAGAAGGCAAAACAACCGAGAACAGTCCCAAACCGTGGAGGAACACAGCTCAGTACAACAGACAACACAGAGTTGTTCTTAGCCCTAACGTGGCCTAAACAACTCAACAGTAACCCAAAGCCAGGGCAATTCAACAGCCCAGCACCCAATGGAAATGATAGCAACTATGCACAATCCCAAAACAGGGAGAAATCCAAACTCCCATCACAATCCATAGACCAACAATTACACGCATGTAACCACTCAGCAATCACACTCTAACATGGAAGACAACTTCCAACAGCCCCAAACGTAACAGCAACCACAATCACCATGACGAATGCAACAACAGTCCATCCTGGACAATTGAGAAAACGGAAGACTTACACACAGTCCTTAGCTCGAAATGGTTTCTGCACCCGAAATTCCCAAGCGACAACCATGATTTCCCTTGCTCCCTACGTGAGAAAAACCAGCGCAGAGTCCCTGCGCATGAAGGGAAAATAGCAACACCTCTGCGCGTGAGGAAGATGGACAGACCATGGCTCTACGTGAGGAGGATTCCCATCCTACGCAAGGATGAACAACACATTTCTCTGCGCGTGAGTGAATAGACAGTCGGAGGAACAATTAGAACGCCTCTCTATGTGAGGATCCCAATTTTCCTGACCACAGTCGTGAAGGTGAAGGCCAGACGCGTGAGGAGATGAACCGACAGGGGAGAGAATGGGGTCGTGGGGAGGATGGAGGAATTGCTTGCCTCTTTACCCATGTTTCCTCCAGCAATAAATGCCCTCAACCACTCAGCCATAACTCCTCAACCAACAGCTGAAGCATTAAATAGGTTGACAAGGTTGGATGAGGCAAAAGGTGACAAACAACAAAGGTGGTAAAACATGGGCTTTTCCCCCATAGACTAAGGCTTGACATCCCCCACCCCTTATCCTTTGGAACCATGCCATTTTCATTCAACGTTGCACTGTCGTAGCTGGTTGTGGTTTTAGTTTTATTTGATGTGCGTGTTTACATGTTGCTAATTATAATGTGCCTTATAGCACGACATACCATTGGCAATTATCCCCATTGCTGAAACATACACAACCAAATCGATGGTGGGGATTTTTCCTTGAGCTCCTCACCATGATTAATTACATTATATACATCATGAAAACGGGGTCGAAATCGGGGACATTACACTTGGTATAACCAGTGTTTCTTAGGATCCTCCTCTCAAAAGGGAGTTAAGCACGAGGTAGTGTGAGCGGTTATTGATTGGGATTACCCCCAGTCATAACTGAGTAGCACCGGAGATATTTCCAGGATTGTATTCGTATTTGGGGGCTCTTTCAAGAGTTTCGGGTTTTGCTACCCTGCCCATACGGTCAATCCCACCTGTGACTGTCCGCCTGAGCATTGATTATATTGAGGTGACCTTAGTGGCCTTACCTAGGATATCTAGGGGGTACTTTGCAAGGGTTATTCTGTAGGTGTCCCGACTAGGTTGGGGTCGGAAAGCACAGTCGCTTTACGTGTTGAAGCTGAGGGACACAATAATTGGTTACATACCTCCACTTGCTGTGTATGGGAGTCTCAATCCTCTCCTAGGCGAGACATACCTGCTTCATTCGGGACCTCACTTATCCTACCTTTGATTGCTTGCATTTGGCTTTAGATTTTATTGGTGATTGCTCTGTGCATGATAGCTTTCCTAGGGTTTGCGTAGATAGAGATTCTTTTCTATTTTTTGAGTCATTGTGGATTTGGGTGCAGCTCCTCGCCGTTCTCATCATTTAGCAGGACTTCCACCTTCTACGTCTCCTCCTCCTTTGGGAGTGAGAAACAAACAGTACAAATGGACTACTTCGCACATTGATTGACATACCATGGAAGACCATATAGAAGGTATTCCTGAACCACCTTCTCCCATTCATGTGGAATATGGGGAGTTTACTCCTACCTGTGATCCTTCACCTGACTTCAATGAGTTAGGTCCTGTGATTTCTGAGATAGGAACCTTTCACAATAGACCTACTTACTCTAGGGTTGATTCCCCATTGACGCATCACCAGTATGGAATGCTGGAGGATGACGAGACTCACTTTGAACCCGTGAGCACTAGTTATGGTAATTATGGTATGTCTAGTTTTCCCACACATGATTTGGCATTTCATGTCGAATCTAAGTTTGAGCCTAACACTATTCATGGGGGAACTCTCATTCGTTACCATGCGGAGAGGTTTGGGAGCACTAGTCACATTGCACCTTCCATCTCGGTGGTGGAAGTTCCATCACATATTCCTCCTAGGTCTAGGGTTAGTGATCCTATTAGGATACCAAATCTGACACGAGTGACTATAGGGAATAGTATGTACTTAATTACATAGATCCCTTCATCCTCTGTCCCTAGTTCTTCAAATGTTCACCCTCCACCTCATTCACGTGGTCCTTTGGGATGGAATGTTGCTACGAGTTATGTTCGTATTGAGGTTACTAGACCGGTTGTGTCTCAACTTCATGCATTTCCTGTTGTTTCAGGAGGTCATGTTCATACTTCTAGAGGTCACATTCCTACTTCGAGGATGTATATTCCTACTTCTAGAGTGTACCTTCCTACTTATGGAGTGTCTCATGGTACATCTCATGTGATGACTTATGGGCCCTATTATGGGACGCAGTATAGACAAGGTTCTTCACCTTATGGGGGTGGGTATCAACAACCTGTTTACTCTCCAAATTACGGTTTTGTAGCTCCGAATAGTCAAGGTCCACCACACTATGGTGCTTCCATGCCACCCTATACAACTCAAATGAGAGGAGGTCACTATGGCCAAGGCCATGGTGGTAACCAAACCTATGTGAATCAGAACTATCAGGGAGCGGTCCATTGACCTCATCATCCTAGGATCCCTTTCGTTGTAATGTTGAATATTCCTGACTTGTCAAGATTCACAAATGATCCTGTAGCTCATGACCCGGCTTGGCCAGCTATCCATACTAAGCTTCCCTCAGACATACCCAAGTTCAAGGGCAAACCCGGTGAGGATCTGAGCGAACATGTTACTACCTTCCACCTATGGTGCTCTTTGAATTCCTTACACCAAGACTCCATCCTTTTAACGTTGTTTCAATGCACCCTTATAGGGCCTGCCGGGAAATGGTATATAGAGCTACCTAGGGGGGCATTCGCTTTTTTCAATGACCTAGCGATGACTTTTCTTAACCATTTCCAGCTACTAGTGCGTTATGACATTGGTACTGAACTGTTGTCGATATTTAAATAGGATAAAGCCACACATATCTCAGCTCATATTCAAGAGTGGTGTAGACAGAAGAGGTTAATTAAATCTTTTATACCGTCGTAATTCCTCCTCGAATGGTTCCTTAAGTCGTTATTGCCATATATAGCGAAGGATGTTTCTACATCCGGAGTGCAAAATGAGAAACAAGCAATTTTTAGGGCACAAGAACTGGACTTGATTTATGCTCAGTCCGGTCTGTTATATGAGATTATTCCCAATGCTTCGCATTCTAGTTTCGACCCCAAAGTTAAACCTGGACCACATGCTGATGGCATTGTTGGTTGTGCAAGTGCTAAACTTGCGGATTCAGTTGCAAAAACAAGTTATTCAATTGTCAATCAACCAATCTACTTCAGGACAAGCCACATCTTCGTCTCAGCCCACCCAAATGGAAAGTGTACTTTCGATGCAATCATCGGACCAGAAGGGTAACCAGCAGCCCGAACGGAATAAAAAGAAAGGTAAGAATAATTGTAAGGGTGGGAATAAGAATGAGAATGCTAATGACAAGAACGCCTGTAATGCTGGGGGCGACAAGCAAGCTAAATGTAATGTTAAATTCCCTTACAAGTTGTGTAAAGACGATCACCTCACTTACTTTTGCCCTCGTATCGATGAAGCCTCGTGATTCTTGGCATAGGGCCCAGCTGTGCTAACTAACACTTTACCTCACAATCAAAATATGAACTCAAGGACCCATTATCAGTTTGGTGGTGATCAATATCTTCTGGAGGGTAGTGGTCATGGTTGCATTAACATGGTACGTGCTAGGAAAGTTGTGACCCTTGCAAAGGACTATGGTTCGTCACAACCCAGCCCAGGAAAGGAACCTGATCCACCAAGGTCTCATTTGCGTATTGAGAAAACTATGGATAAACCTGAAGCTACACCTCGCATTCCTAAGGGATTCCTTAAGCGTTCAGGACACAATCCTAATGCCCGAGCTTCCCAAAACTATTTAGTTTTCGAGGATTTGGGCCACACTCCTTATGCAATGTCTGCATTGGAAGTGCTTCAGAGTTGTCCTTCACAAAGGAAGGCTTTGCTTTCTGCCCTTGGTGTGAATGATGATGATTCTTCCTCCGTGATTAAATTTGAAACCACAGGACTTCAGCCTCGCTTTCCTTACTATGTGTCTCTTTTGATTCACGTAAAATGTCTTAACATGACCGTCAAGCGCACTGTGATTGACGAAGGCATTGATGCTTCTGTGATGTCTTTCTCATGTTGGAAGGGTTTAGGTTCCCCTGAGCTATCTAAATCAGAGACCATGTTAACTGCATTCAATGGGAGATCGTTTAGGCCGCATGGCATCCTTCATTCTCTTAAAGTCATTTTGGGAGGGAAGACCATTGCGATAGAGGTCGAGGTGGTTGATGCGCCCCTTGACTACAATATCTTGCTAGGTAGGAATTAGATGTACAGTATGCAAGCTATTCCTTCTTCCCTATTTCACATTGTATGCTTTCCATTTAACAGGAAGATAGTCACGATTGATCAAATTTCATTCAAGAATCCTTCTATTACTCCATCTTCGGGAGCTTCGATCCCGATTGTTGATTACTCTCAGCTGGCAACTGGGAGTGTGGGTGTAGGCATGTATCCATCCCTCATGGGAAGCTTTAGTTGTCCTGCACCGATCCTTATGATAGGGTCTAGTTCTAATGAGGCTTAGACATCTATGAGATTGGTGTCTTTTCACATGAGTCATATGGAAGATCCTTGGATTCTTCCTACACCGAGTACTCCGAGTGAGCCCATCATGACGAACGTGCCGTTGCCTACAACTATGATATCTTATCAAGCTAATATCAAGTGTGTTGCAGATCCTAGTCCTTCCTTTTCACGGACGGAGGTGGAGGACCCTTATGTCCTGCCAGCATGGGTAGTATAGTCTTCTCATGTGCATGACTACCTTGATACTGTTTTCCCTTCAGAGTAGTGATTATTGAGGCTATGTCGGGAGTTGAGCCACCATGGGAGGAACTCCATCATAGATCTTAATTTTTTCCCAAGCTTAACCGCTTGGAGCGTGAGGACTTTAGGGAGGTTCTTAGTGAGAGAGTTGGTAGTCATATGGTACCATTAAGCTCTCCTGGTCTGATGGCTGATGGAAACATGGAAAACATATCTTCAATGATTCCCATCAATATCTCTCGCGATCCTGGCAGGATAGAGAATGTCTATATTGGGGAAGAATGTTCCCATGCTGAGATTCAAGAATACACTGAGCTATTTAAATAATTCTGTGATATCTTTGCTTGGTATTATGATGAAATGCCAGGTATCGAACCTCGTATTGTCGAACACAAGATTAATACTTATCCCAATGCTAAGCCTGTTCGACAATGCTTGCATGTGGTGAATCCTAGGAAAGCACCTGCGATTAAGGTAGAGATAGAGAAACTGTTGAAAGCTAGTTTCATCTATCCCGTTCCCTTGAAGGAGTGGGTTTCAAACCTCATTTCGGTAGATAAGAAGCAGGGAGAAATCCACATATGTATTGATTTCCGTTATTTCAATCGTGCCTGTCCTATGGACAATTTCCCCACACCATTTATTGATCATAGTTTGGATGAGTGTGCGGGTAACGAGGTTTTTTTCCTTTATGGATGTATTTTTCAGATATAATCAGATACAAATTAATCCTAAGGACCAACATAAGATTGCATTTATTTGTCCTTGGGGAACATTTTCATATCGAAAAATGCCTTTTGGCCTTAAGAACACCGGAGCTACTTTTCAGCAGGCAATGACCTTGATCTTCCACGATCTCAAGTCAATTATCGAAGTATTTTTGGATGACCTTACTGCTCATTCTCGTATGAGAATGTGTCATTCCTATCACTTGAGATTGGTATTCGAAAGATGCCTCCATTATTTGGTTAGGTTAAATCCTCATAAGTGCATCTTTTGTGTGAAGTCGGGTCACTTTTTAGGATTCATCGTCTCTAAAGAGGGTATAAGAGTTGACCCTTTGAAGTTTGAGGCAATACTTCAATTGTCTCCCTCGAAGAATATTCGTCATCTTCAATGTTTGCAATGCATGGCAAACTTATTATGGAGATTTGTTGTCAATTTTTCCAATTTGACTAGAGGGTTCATGCATCTGTTGAAGAAAAACACCATCTTTTGTTGGGATGAGTGAGCCCAGGATTCCTTTGATGCACTCAAGTGATCCCTAGCATTGGCCCGAGTGAATAGTCCCCCAGATTATAGCCGTGATTTTATACTTTATGTGGCCGCGTCCATGGAGACGATTGGTATGGTTTTGGTTCAAGAGGATGAGGAGCTCCAAGAGCATGTAATATACTATCTAAGCTAGAACCTTATTGATGCAAAGATTCATTATTCCCATGTTGAGAAGCTTTCTTTAGCTACTATACATGCAGTTCAACGGTTGAGACATTATATTCTCCTTGGCCAGACCTTGGTTGTAGCCCATGTCAATCTGTTTTAATTCATCCTCACTTCAAGGATGATTGGGGGAAAATCTAATAAATGGGTTGTCATCCTGCAAGAATTCGATCTCGAATTTGTTTTGGAAAAATCGAAGAAATCATTAATTTTTGCAGAGCTTATATCGGATTTCCCAAGCGAGGCCGAGGAGTTGGTTTGTGAAGATACGTTTGTCGATGAACACATCTTCTTAATCTCAATTTTAGACCCATGGTATGGAGATATCATTATATATTTACAAACATTGAAGGTCCCTACTCACCTCTCTTGGGATGAATGACGACGATTACATCACGTGTCTAAGAATTACCTCATAGTGGATAACACTTTATACCACCATGGGGTAGATTCTATTTTACGATGTTGTTTAACTCATGAAGAGGCCGAGGTAGAGCTAAATGATTGCCATGAAGGGGCGTGTGGTGGTCATTTATTTGGGCTTTCTACAGCCCAAAAAATCTTATGAGCTGATTATTTATGGCCATCGATTTTTAAGGATTGTGTAGATGTGGTCAAAAGGTGCCACCCTTGCCAGTTGTTCACATGTAATATGCGCTCGAAACCTACCATGTTACATCCCATCATCACCGCCAGTCCCTTCACTAAGTGGGGGATAGATTTTATGGATTGAAACCCAACTTGAGCTAGGGGGAATCATCATATCATAGTGGTTGTTGATTACTTCACGAAATGGGTTGAGGCTATGCCTACAATTAAATCCGATGGTGAGACAGCCGCGCACTTCGTATTCAACCAGATTATTACTCGGTTCCGAATTCCGAAAGAGCTTGTCACTGACCATGGCTCGCACTTTCAGAATCATGTGATGGAAGAGTTGGCATTAAAATTAGGGTACAAGAAAGAGCATTCCTCCTCTTACTACCCTCAAGCAAATGGACAGGTAGAAGCAGTGAATAAATCACTCAAATCCATTCTCCAACGAACCATCGCACAGAGCAAGAATAACTGGCACATCATGTTATATCCTACTTTGTGGGCATATAGAACCGCTGTTAAGACTACCATGGGTTTTTCTCCATATCAACTTGTACATGGAGTGGAGTCGATATTGCAGGTTGAATGCGAGATTCCTTCTTTGAAGCTAACCATAGAACTCTTGCCAGACACTTCACCATTGGAGGAGCGTTTGGTCCAGTTTTAGCAACTTGATGAGCAGCGTCGAGATGCCTTGGTGGCTCTAGAAGTCAATAAACATCGTGTAAAGGTCCAGTACGATAAGTATGTTCATCCAAGGAGGTTTAGTGAGGGATACTTGGTCCTTTTATAGGATCAACCGAAAGAACCCTTGGGGGAAGGAAAGTTTAACCCCATGTGGCATGGTTCTTACATCGGCAAGAGTGTGTTAGAGAAGGGCGCTTATGAGTTAGTGGATTATGAGGGAATGGCTTTGGTGGACCCTAGATATGGGCTCTATCTCAAGAAGTAATATGCATGATTTTCAGCCAAGGTGGGTTATTGTATATTATTGTATATTTTTTCATAGTTAGGTCTTTTTCTTATAGTGATAGGGTTTGTGATTAGTTTTTGTTTCTTTTGGCAGATTTCAATGGAATCTTCCACCTACATAGGATTCGTGGATGGTGCAAGCTGTCACACTCAGCACTCAGCCTCTGCTGCTTGGGTGATTTATACTCCTATGGGTCAGGTACTGTCTTCAAGAGGCGTATGTTTGCGGCCATCTTCAAACAATGTTACTGAATATAGTGTTGTTATTGAGTTTCTACAGGATGCCATTTCACATGGTGTTCTCTCTCTTGAGGTACATCTTGATTCGGACTTAGTAGTGTCATAGATTAATGGTTTGTACCATGTTAGAGATCCGACGTTATTAAGAATATTCTTACGTGTGAGATTATTAGAATGATAATTTGACAATATAACATACATACATATTCCAAGAATTAATACACGGTAGTACAAAAATATGTAACTCCCATGTATCTAAGCCTGTGGAGGAGGAGGAGGGTTGTGATCAGGGAAGGTCACTACAGCTCTAGCTAGCCATCGGAATAATCGCACCCATGCACATGGTACACCCACCACCTGGCGGTGTATAGCCTTAGGCAAGTCCTCGACTTGTGCCATGGGAACCATGTGTGTCAACCTCACAAAATTGGTATGAATGCTCTAGAGCATCTACTCCGCATCCACACCCATGATATCATCCCTTCTTCCCCTCCATCTGTCACAAAGGAAGCCTCCAGGCCACCGTGGTCCCACATCTGCATTCAAATGGTAGATGTCACTATGTATTGTCACACAAAAATATGTCTTTTGATTCCATATAATCAGAAAACACAAAAAAAATTAAATAACTCAAAAAATTAAAAAAGAGGGTTAAGATTCATTACCTATATCGCCATATGCCGATCCTGGTGGTAGCGGCATGTATGGGTCCCCCCAGAAATCAATCCCTGCATAGGGGTAGTCATGAATGGAAACTACCTATACTCACCACCACAGAAAGAAATCAGCTGGATAGGGGTTAGCCACCCTACCTCCCCCCAGTCGGCGCATCGCATCTGCCCAATGCCGTTAGGTTGGACCTCGAACCCCGTGAAGAGGAACGACAACTCTGGGTCTCAATCCTAGAACACGCTCGAAGAAAAACATGCTTAATATACTGCTGAACCCAAAGTTCCGCACTCTACCCACCTTACACTCACTGATCTGATGTTTCATGTTGCTCAGTAGTGTAGTGCTCCAGTCATAAACCGTGGGTCTCATGCACTCCACTGCATAAAACATCAGAGGCCGCGAGGCCTAGTGGAGTGATGTCGAGCCTACTATCTTGCCCAATGTCAATAGAATGGCCTTTAGGCCCAGCATCTATATAAAGTTGGTTGGGACCTAACTCCCCAGCTTCTCTGTGTATGGATAGCAATACACTGCAATGTACTCATCAATAGTCAGACCACCTCTCGTCCCACCACGAGAATGAAGGTTCACTACTTCCCCCCATTGGGAAAGTCGAGTAATAAAGTATGTGTCCTCCACCTTTATAGTGAGGGACATCCCATCTATCTGGAAGGACTCAGAGTCTGGATCCCAGTAATCCACCAACATCTGCAATAGTCTTGGTTTGGCCCAAAATCCACCAAGACACCAAAACTTATAGATTCCACATGCACGTAGAGCTTGTTGAGCCATTAGATCGGCCCTTACTACCTCCTCTACCTCCTCTACTTCACCATGTTCACGCTCTCTCCATTCTAGGACCATCCTGCACAAAAAATTCCAAGTTTGGCCATTAGATTACTTAAAAAATCTCATGTGTGGCCTCATACATGACTGTGGGGGAATTTTCCACGTATATACATCCCTATATGCAGAAAACGCTTGCTTTCTGCGTGGGCCATAGCACCTTTTTTAGTTTGGCCTAGAAACCCCAAATGACCATGGAATTTCATAAAAATTGCATCAAAATGGAAGAGAAGAGCATGGGTAAGTACCTGGAAGAAATGGTAGTGGATTCCGCCAGCTGGATCTCCTGGAATTCGCTGTGGAAAATCTGAGCTCACTTGGGTAAAAATTTCAAATGTTTTATAATATCTTGAATTGTTTACTATTTATAGAAATTTTCAAATTTTTTGAAAATTTTTACCCCCTTTCCTATAGTTTCGACAATTTCTAATCAGTTTGGACCATTTTTGACCTAACTCATGATGTCGAAGGCCTTTTTTAGTGCCGTTTCAGCCGTTGGATTGATCCATTTGTGCCAATCTCAGGTATTGTGTCTAAAGTGGCATATATGTTAGGTTTAATCACCATTTTCATTTTTCATGACCTTATGAGCGTTTCATCATAGCCTTAGGTACGAACCCACTCTATTATGTCACTGAACCTTCTTGTTGTTTTAGAAGTGGCATGGTATGAGTGGTAGAGCTTGACCTTACATGGGTACCCTAGTTAGCGCCTTATTTGGATTTGGTTCCCATGTTGATGTTTTGTCCCTTAGGGTGTGGGAGTCCATTGTATAGTACTGCCATGACATTTTGCAAGAGCCTCATACTCCTCTTGATATTTTGCTGGCCTATTTCCCTCAGGACTCCCTTATGTCAAGTTGTAATTGCATTACCATGAGCTTTTCCTTCCTTATTGAGCTTTACGTCGTCTTCCCTGACATTGCACTTCAGCCATATAGCCAGAGCATGTCTCATGTCTAGCTATGTAGAGCCATTTTATATATCCTTTGTAGCTTGATTCCCTTTTTACCGGGAGGGGATTTTTCCCCCGAGTGTTGATATCCTACACATGTGTCCTTGCATTGAGCATAGGTATGTTTCACTGCTTGGAACTATTTTTTTTCCCCTATGACAATCGTCTCCTCCTATTTTGTAACTATAAATCAATTTTATTCTTTTTCAAGATTTTTAAATATTTGAAAAAGTCCAAAAAAAATTAAAAAACCAAAAAGTCGGACAAGGAAAGATGTTATCTTTGGCAGCTGTCAAGTCATGTTGCCTTCGAACAGAGCACTGTATATCACATCCATTGGTTTGGTTTATAGTTTGAATGTAGGAGCTGTACTCATTTATCTGAGTTTATCTCCACCGTTTGGTTAAGCTTCTAGTCCCTATGGAGCCTCCGTCGATGCCTCCTATGTCGCAGAGATGTCGCAGTTTGTATATCAAGTCTATGCTGCCTTTATTTAGTCACGATTCACCGTTATGCTCTTGCTTGAAGTAAGTTGAAATCTGAGTCGGCCATTCCTCAGTTATCTTGACTTTGCATGTCGTCCATTCCCAGTACAGTTACTAGTTCAAGCACCTTATGATCAAGTCCTTCCACATTATACAGCTTTTCTAAGTACCTCGTGTTGGATGATGGGGGATGCCTTAATGCCCTCCTTCCAGCGGATTTCATCCCATCGACTTCAGATCATTTATTCTGGGATTGGAATCTAGAGTCATTTTGAGTGCCTTGAGACTTGCAGTCATCAGTGGTAGGTTCTCTCACCATCGACAGTCTTTGGGAATACATTAATGTCCCCTAATCGATGGATCCTCTCAAGTGTTCGACCTCAACAAATTTATTCACACTTGTTAGTTTTCACTCTAGTACCTTGATTCCCATTTTCATTATCGGTGGGTGATCTCACATCTGTTAACGGTATACATCAATGACCGGTAATCAGACAATGGACTACTATGTTCAACCTCAACACCTCTATTCGCATAGTAGGACATGTACTCGTAGCGGTTTGTGTATAAGACCTTCCAGATCGGTGGCATCTCTTATATGCTACCTCCTTGATCGTGACAGTGTTCATGAGATTTCAGCTCTCGTGACTTGATTCCAGTATATGTCTGACATTTCTAGCTGTTATGGAGATCTTGATCCATTGTATATCTTCAACAATTATGGAGATCATGATCCTTTGTATATCTTCATCATGGATATTCTGATCTATGTATATTGTACGTGGATATGACCACTTATGTGATATCTTGTATCATGCCTATTTATGGCCATTGTACTCTTATGTATCCGAGACTGCTATATGTATTTGTAGTTATGTGCAGAGTTGTATCATTATACTATGTTGATTGGGTGGCTGGTCTTCCATTTGAGATTCTTCATCACTCCACTTTTGGGATGGAATTATAATGTATTTCAGCCATTGTATGACCCCTCTAACCTCACACATTAGGGGGTATCTGTTATAGCTGATTTTACCACTCCAAGTGAATCGCACTTTGTATGGCCTTCCCCTATCCCTCTGCAGACTCCTTAGACCCCTTGGACCATTTTTTGTTCATTGATGTTTCCTTGACCATCCCTAAAAATATGTGAAAATTTCTATACGCGACTTTTAAACCCTTAATCGCGTATATACGCGGGTTTGAACCCTAAAACCGCATACATCAGGATGTGTCAATAATCCAAATCCTTTTGGAGTTTTCCTTGACATGGATCCAAATCACTTGACTCCTGGCCTTCCCTATTCCTTGATATCACTCATATTCGACCTTTCATTACCCCTTTGAAAAGTTATATAAGGAACTCTATGGTACATTGAAGGCATATGAGAGAATTGAGAGCAAATAAACTATAGTCCATTATTGCCGGAACTTATGCTTGAGACTGCATCCCTTTGTCCCTTGGAGCACTTTTGTGTCCTTCCCAAGATTTCCTTTTTCTTGTGAGCTTGCTATCGAGAGATGGAGGATTGAGGTGGTGGAGGCCCAAGTGGGGGATTCAGTTTCTCCGATTCGTAGACGTGCCGACAGAGGTTGTATCCATTGTAATCTCTAATTTTATATTAATAGAAATATCTTTTCCTGTCCAATAATGTGTGTTTGAATGAATATTTTATCCATGGATGTTTTCAAATGATTATACATTGTTGATTATATATACTAGAATATATGTAACACCAATATATATATAATGCTTGTATTGTTTACTTGTTGTTGAGGAAGTAATCTATCAATTCAAGCTGAAGTTGGAAAGCTCAACGTGGATCTACTTCAACCGTCTGGAATAAGGTACGAGGTCTGATCCTTTAGTGTTAGATATTTAATTTCTATTGCATATTGGAAAGGATTGATTTTTGGAGTCAACCTATCTATTGTGGTACCCCAAGCCATAGGAATTTCTCTCTGTAACACCATACATTCGTTGCAAGGAAAATAAAGTATGTTTTAAATTTTGTTAACTAACATAAACTTTTCCTATTATTAAAAATTTTGAATTATAGGATTCAAAAAGAAAAAGTGCAGATCATGAACACTGAAGAAGATAATAGCTGGAAATGGAAGTTGAATTTCCCCACCCATCAAGCAGAACTAGTGGTGCAACTAATTCTAATCTAATGAAAACCATACAAAGTCTCCAAGTAGACTTGCAGAGTTTTAGAGATGATAATCTGAATGGGCCATCAGCCCAAGAGAAGAACGAAAAGAAGAGCATACCCCTGAACCTCCAAAAGGAGATTATCATAGTTATTCTGGTGATGACTATCTTTCCCCATGCAGAAAGAAACAGAGAAATGGTGACAATATTCAGGGAGATTTCTGAAAAATAAAATCCCCCACCTATGAAGGGGAGATGAATACAGAGGAAAATGATGAAAAGTGGTTGTTGGGTATGAGAAATTTTTTCTGAGTTCATAACTATTCTAGAAACATGAAATATCATCTATCCATCTATAACTTAAAAGGAAAAGCAGCTAGCTGGTGGAGAGATTTGAAACATACCAAGAAATATGACTTACGAGAAATACGGTGGAGTGAGTTTTGCAAGATTTTTCAAGAGAAATACAGGTATGATTTATTCTTTGACACAAAAGTGAAAGAGTTTCACGAGTTACATATGGGATCCATGACTATGGATGCTTTTATTAACAGATTTTTGGATCTATTCCATTATGTACCCTACATCAAGGACACGAACGTAAAAATACAAATTTTTTAGAATGTCTTTCTCTCAACTTTCGGGAGAGGATTGAATTTGAAATGCCTAAAACCTTTGACACCACCTTACACAAATCCATCCTTTTCTATGAGAATGGGTATCTAAGGCAAGATAACCTCAATATAAATAGAGATAGGCCTAAGAAATTCTCTCAGAATCGCAAACAAGGGTTTAACCCACGACCATACAAAAAACAGTACAATAGTTTTCCAGCCAACAAGAACTTCAACAAATCAGGTACAAAGCCATATGTACCAGCTCCAAATGCTAACAACCCAATAGAAAATGGGAGAGTCAATGTTTCCTCACTGCAAATTAAATGCTCGAAAGGCCATGGGCCTCATTATTCTTGGGACTATAAGAATAAGACCAATGGGGTCTTACAAAACTAGCAGGAAGAACCAATAGTAGAGGGCATAACTGGAACACCATGAAGTTATGTAGCTTTGGATTCGCTATAGGAAGACCATCAGGCTACCATGGTTGAGATAGAAGGTTAGATATTGAACACTTGTATTTCAATACTAATTGACCTTAGTGCTTGTCGAAGCTATGTATCGTCTAAATTGTTGATGTATGTAGACTAGGCAAATTTAGACATCATAAACCTTTACTAGTGCAATTAGCCAAAGGTACGAAACATAAGGTTTATGAGATAGTTAAATATTTACAGGTAAATTAGAATAGTTTTCCTACTAAGGTAAACCTGAACATTCTACCCTTAGGATCATATGATATACTTATCGGCATGGACTAGTTGGAACAACACCATGTCATACTTGATTGCTTACACAAGTAAGTCTTATGTACAGGTAGCTAAGGGAATCAAGTGAAGATTCAAGGCATACTGAAGAAATTTTTTGTAAGACAGATATATGCCTTACAAGCAAAAAAGTGCATTAGGAAAGGCCACAAACTATTTGCATTAAACATTCAAGACATAGAGGCTGAGAGGGAAAAACACATAGAAGAATTTCCAGTTCTTGTATATCTCATGGATGCATTTTCTGAGGAAATACCAAGATTATTTCCAAAATGAGACCTAGAATTTTCCATAGAACCGACTCCAGGATCAATTCTGGCTTCGAAATCCCCTTACCACATGACTGCACCTAATTTGGTTGAACTGAAACTGTAGTTGTAGGAATTGATAGAGAAAGGATATATCCGACCAATTGTGTCCCCTTGGGGAACATCGATACTTTTTGTAAATAAGAAGGATGGTATGATGCAGATGTGCATCGATTACTATCATCTTAACAAAATGACTATCACGAACTGATACCACTCCCTAGGATCGATGACTTGTTTGATCAAGTAGGAGGAGCCAAGATATTTCCAAACATTTACCTACAATATGAGTACCATCAGGTACGGATTCATGATGAGGATATTCACAAGACTTTCTTTCATACAAGGCATGGTCACTACGAGTTTGTAGTAATGTCATTTGGGTTGACCAATGCACCTGTGAACTTTATTTGTATAATGAACATTATATTCAATAAATATTTAGATAAATTTGTGTTGGTATTTATAGACGAGATCCTAGTTTACTCTAAGAGTAAAGAGGAGGATGAGGAACACCTCTACGTAGTGCAACAAGTGTTACGGAAACACCAGCTCTATGCCAAGTTTACTAAATATAATTTTTACAAACCCCATATAGAGTAATTGGGTCACATAATATACAAGATAAAGATAGCTGTTGTTGGAGGAGCAAGTCGATAAGTCGACTTGAATGATAGCTGACCTAGTCGATCAGCCGACTAAGTCAGTTGGCCGACTAAACTATAGATTAGGTCGACCACCTAAGGTCGTGTCGGTTCACCGAACCCATAGGTATTTATTTTGTAATTGTTTTGTAATCATATATATTAGGCTATTGAGCCAAATGAGAACTCGGTTCAGTTCTATGTATTGTATGGACCCTCTCATGCTAATATAATATGTTATTCAATATATTAGTCCTTGTCTCTTATCTTTGTTAGGTATGTATGCTTTAGTATGTATTATTGGTAACCTTATGTGTGGAAATTGAACCCAATGATAGAAAAATTACACTCACAACAATTATCGATTGTACATGCAAAATTGCTCACAAAAGAGACTGAATATGGAGCTGAACACTAAACTGTATTGAATAAGTGTACAATAGACAACCCTATGAAGTCATCGGCTACCACAATAAATAATCACATGAGGTATTATAATGCATGAATTTTGCATTCTAATCTAGTCAAAAGCAGGCTTACTAAATCTAAGCAAATCCCCCATAGGTGCATAAAGCAGTTTCCAAAACTGTCAAGGAGCTCACGAATTGGAAAAATCAATTAGGAAAGCTAAAAGGTAATGGAAGGACAACTCATACATGCTTTTCATAGGATAAAAGAGTGGAGGATGTGGAGGAAAAAAAACAAGTTAACTTCACCTAGTCAAACTTTCCCAATTGCCTTAAAGCACTGAAAAAGTAGGCAATAAAGAAGAAAAAGCAGACAGGCGCTAGGGAGGCCAGGAATAAAGCAGATTTGAT
Organism: Pseudotsuga menziesii; assembly: GCA_001517045.1. Taxonomy (NCBI): domain Eukaryota; kingdom Viridiplantae; phylum Streptophyta; class Pinopsida; order Pinales; family Pinaceae; genus Pseudotsuga; species Pseudotsuga menziesii. The sequence continues at coordinate 885,748 of LPNX010675932.1, forward strand.
TCCAGGAGGTTTCCCAAGTGCTCCATGAATCAAAATTAGCAATTTTGACCACTATGGATGTGTAGATGACAACTTGCATAAGGTGGAATATGGAAACTAGGCAAATAAGACAAAAATGGATTAATTAATGTCTAGGTAGATAACTATGGGTTGATTATTCTAACACCCCCGCTTAAGCTTGACTTATGAGTAATATATCATAAAATTATAGGGCCTAGCAACAAGGCTTAGTCACCCTTTACATACTGCATGTCCATTTAACCAAGGAAAGAGGCAAAAACCCAATGGGAAAATCCTCCCTTAAACATGGACTGTAAAACAAAATTTGGAAATATTGTCATCACTCATGCTTCACAGCATGATCAGCAATCCCCAACAATGATTTGAGATTGCTGAATGTCTTCTCACAAAATGCTTTGGTGAAGATATCAGCTACTTGTTCTGAAGATGAACAGAAGAGTAGGTGAATGGTGCCATCATGCACAAGCTCTCTGATGTAGTGCATATGGATCTCAATGTGTTTGGTTCTCTGCTTCTGAACGGGATCATTGCAGATTCAAATGGTACTCTAATTATCACAGTAGATATTAGTTTAGTATTCTCATTTGAAGCCACACTCTCCAAGTAACCCCTGCAACCATAAACATTGAGTTGTTGCATTTACAATTCCTCTGTACTCTGCTTCTATAGATGAGAGTGCAATGGAACTCTGTTTCTTGCTTGACCAGCTGATTGGCCCTTCTACAAGAATGAGCACATATCATGATGTTGAATTTCTATCTGTGTTGTCACCTACCCAATCACTATCAGTAAACCCAATCAAATCAAGATCAGATTTAGCTTTATAGAAGATCCCATGTGTCCTTGTTCCCTGAACAAAGTTAAGGATCCTTTTGGTTGCTTTCCAATGGATCTCATGAGGTTGATCCATGTATCTAGAAGCCACACTTATTGCATAAGAAATATCAGGTCTAGTATTTGTAATATACAACAAACATCCAATCAATTGCCTATATAGTGTATTGTTTACCATAGGTGAAGAATTAGCTTTTTCAAGCTTCACTCTTGAAAGGAAAGGAGTCTTGCTTGGCTTGCAATCCTTCATTCTGAATTTGTTCAGAAAATAAAAGGCATAATTGGACTGGTGCACCTTGATTCCATCTTTGGTTTGAGCTATTTCAAGCCCCAAGAATTGGCTCAATAGCCCCAAATCTGTCATGGAGAAGGCTTGGTTCATTGCACCCTTCAAGGAAGCAATTTCATCCTTTGAGCTTCCTGTAATGAGAAGGTCATCAACATATAACACAATGATCATTAATTAACCATTAATCAACTTCAAATAGACATTTGGATCTGATTTGCATCGAAAAAAATTCAGTGATAGCAGAAAGCTATCAATCTTGGCATACCAAGCCCTGGGGGCTTGCTTAAGCCCATACAATGACTTCTTTAGCCTGCACCCAAGAGATGGGTTAGTAGAAAATACTTGAGGCTGCTGCATGTATATCTCTTCAGTGAGATCTCCATTCAAGAATTCACACTTTACATCCATGTGATGTACCTCCCATTGCTTTGAAGCTGCAATGGCTAAGGCTAGCCTGATGGAGTCCATCTTTGCCACTGGTGCAAAGGTATCATTGTAATTTATGCCATGAACCTATGAGTAGATCTTGGATACCAATATGGCCTTGTACTTCAGAGATGGACCATCAGTAGCAAATTTGGTCTTGTACACCCACTTACACTGAACTAGCTTCCTCCCTAGAGGAATATCAACCAGCTCCCAAGTGTTGCTCTTCTGGAGTGAGCTGAACTCTTCCTTCATGGATTCTTGCCATATTGGATCTTCTGCTGCATATTCATATGTATGAGGATCTGATTCCACCATCAGATAGCATTTCTCAGCAAACATAGGATCCTTCATGCACATAACACTCTCAAATTGAGATCTAGTCCTCCTAGGGTCATTAGGATTTCCAGCTAGCTCTCCAGCTACATGAATGGTATTGGATTTCCATTTTGGCCTTATAGGGCTCTTAGGATATGAAATAAAATCATCACTATCAAACATATCAGAATCAGCATGTTCAACTATCTCTTCACTTACATTTAGAGGTTCTGGTGGTGAAGAGGCTTCGCCAACTTCCACTGCTGCTAGGGGTTCTTCTTGAAACTGAACACAACTTTCAATGAAGGATTTTTTTGTGCTCAAATTGATCATATTGTACCTTTTTGAATCTTCATATTATCCAACAAATAGACACTCTTGGCTTTGGGGCTGCAAAGCCTTTCTCTTTTCTGTTGGAATTCTAGCCGAAGCCCTTGAGCCAAAAATCCTGAAATGGGTCACATCTGGCTTGTGCATGATGGCACCATTCATAATATAAGGGAATGGGACAGAAAAATCACTGTGGATCAACTCAAGGGGTGCATAGGTTCTCTCATGACTAGCTCTCTCAAATTTATGCTCTGGGTGTTTTCCTAGGATGCAACTTTGACAGACTCCTTCGGAAAATTTTTATCTTTGGTAACCCTATGACCATCTCTTTTTCACTAAGATTTGAAAGATACTTGTAATTTAGGTGGCCAAATATTTCATGCCAAATATTTCTTGCATCATTAGCATGAATCAGAAGAGCAGAGGGGTTTGAGTAGGGTAGGAAGTGTGAGAACGTGTATGCCTTCGAAGTATGGTTTGCAACTCCTTTTGCAATGACTTTACCACTTGAGATCTCTGTGATCTCAAATTCATCAGGGGAGAATATGAACTTATTTGGAGACCATGTGTGGGTCATCTGATAGACTGATAAGAGGTTAGAGGCAAGACCTAGAACATACAACACATTTCTGAACTTACCATGATCAAGATCAATCCTCCCTTTGCCCAAACGTTCAGTGAGAGAGTCATCTCCCAGTACTATTGGTGGACCTTTCGACATGTCAAGTGAGGTGAATGAATCCTTGGTTGAAACCATATGTCTTGAAGCTCCAAAATCAATGATAAAACTAGGTGAGCTTGATGTGCTAGCAACCAATGCACGAACTCTCTCTCTATCATCTGAACTTGATCCTCCTTCCCTCTTCTTTGAGTTGTCTGCAAGGGAGATGACATTCTTCTCCAGGAGTTGGGTTAGCATGTCTATTTGATTCTTCATGCAGGAGCTCTCAGAATGATTTCCCTTACTGCAGTATGCGCACTTGCTCATTTCTCCTTTGTTGTTCTTCTTCTGGTATTTCTTCTTGGAACCTTGAGGCTCCTCTGTAGACTTGTTCTTGTCTCTCTTTTGTTCAGGTGGATTTTTAGCTTTCTTTTTGCTTTTTGAATCCAACCTTGAATCTCCAGCAACCAGAGCTTTTTCTTTGTATGGTTTGATGGTGCCCATCATCACCAATTTATCTTGTTGTGTGAGAGATTCCATGAAATCTGCAAGGCTAGACATCTTCCAGGTTTGAGCTGTCAAATTTGTGGCATAGAAGGTTGAAACAAACAATGAATAGTCAGGGCCAAACTTTGAGAGTATGGCCAAGACCAGCTAATCATCCTTCTTTTTGATCCCACATTGTTTTAGCTACAAAACAAGTGCTTTGAACTTGGAGAAATAGAGTTGCAGGGATTCAAAGCTATTTGGACTCAGGGAGATCAGTTCATTTTCGATTTGATGTCCCCTCATCTCATCTGTATTTCCAAAAAGATCAACAATATTCTCCCATACTTCATTCGGTCATGTCAATCCATCAAGATGGAAAAGGAGATCTCTGGATATGCTCAGACACAGGAGACGATAGGCCTCATCCCTCCTGTTGTGCAATTTTATCTTCTCTGTAGTTGCATTGGGATTTCCTTCTATTGCTATAGTCACTCTATAGAGGCCTTTCGCTCTCAACAGTATCTCCATCTCTGCTTTCCATTCAAAGAAGTTAAATGGAGTCAATATGATCTTCTGAGATTGATCCATAGCTCAGAAATTGTCCCGGCAGGCAGTAGAATGCTCCCAGTCAATGATGTCAAACCTACAAAAAAAATTGAAAGGAGAGAAATCGATCTACAAAGGCTCTGATACCATGTAGAAATTGAACCCAGTGATAGAACAATTACACTCACAACAATTATCAATTGTACATGCAAAATTACTCACAAAAGAGACTGAATATGGAGCTGAACACTAAACTGTATTGAATAAGTGTACAATAGCCAAACCTATGAAGCCATAGGCTACCACAATAAATAATTACATGAGGGATTAGAATGCATGAATTTTCCATTCGAATCTAGTCAAAAGTAGGCTTGATAAATCTAAGCAAATCCCCCATAGGTGCATAAAGCAGTTTCCAAAACTGTCAAGGAGCTCACGAATTGGAAAAATAAATTAGGAAAGATAAAAGGTAATGGAAGGAAAACTCATACATCCTTTTCATAGGAGAAAAGAGTGGAGGATGTGGAGGACAAAAAACAAGTTAACTTCACCTAGTCAAACTTTCCCAATTGCCTTAAAGCACTGAAAAAGCAGGCAATAAAGCAGAAAAAGCAGACAGTTGCTAGGGAGGCCAGGAATAAAGTAGATTTGATTCCAGGTGGTTTATCAAGCACTCCATGACTCAAAATTATCAAGTTTGACCACTATGGATGTGTAGATTACAACTTGCATAAGGTGGAATATGGAAACTAGGAAAATAAGACAAAAATGGATTAATTAAAGTCTAAGGTAGCTAACTATGGGTTGATTATTCTAACATTATGTGATGTGTGAGATTACAACATTGCTTCCTCTATCGGTAGTAAATATTTGAGATGTATGCAAACAGATGATATTAGAACAGGAGATTAAGGACTGGTGGGAACGTAAAGTTGCAAATTATTTGCAGAATTACGCACGAAGAAACAAATTAATGATCGCACAAGCGAAAGCAAGATTATTTACAGAAACACATGAGAAGTTTGTAGAATCAGTGCCCCAACTTCTGAAGAAACTCTTGGATGAAAAATCTGAAAGGGACTAAAGATCAATAGTTGCTAGAAAAATTGATCCGAGGGGGAAGAACAAACTTGTCTGAGTGGTTCAAAAAAATTGGCGACAACTTCTGTGAGGAGCGAGCAGTAGAAGACAGAACTTCAGTGGAAACTGTGAAGAAGAAATTTTACACAGACCTCACTAAGCAATTTATATGTTCCTTACTGACCTTGTTGTTTAAATTCCTGATCGAGAAGGGAGTGGGTCATGTTGTCAAACCTTGTCCATCACTTCACGGACTGCCATTAAACCCTAACTAGGTGAAAAAGCAAAAGAGGTGGGAAAAATTCATTGTAGAAAGGGAATGGGAATGCTTCCTAATCAAGTAGACCGAACTATCCAAGCTTTCTAAAAGCTTCAGGTAGGATATGGGGGGGTAGATGGTCATATGTTGGGATAAAGTGGAGTGGATTCTAGTCGCTTAGAGGTAGATACCATTCACCGGTAATGAGAATTTGACCAGAAGGGAAATCAAGAAGATAGTATCACACAAAAGTATGTTTGACATTCAGAAAATAGAGAGGGAAGAGAGACAATAATGGAGGGAAGAAAGAAGAGAAAGAGCCTTAGCACTGCACAGAGGAAGGAGTACTAGGGTGACTGACCAGGAAAGAAATCCGCCAGAGTTAGGTCATGACCAAAAAGAAGAAGGTGTGGAAGAAGAGGTGTCCACTATGGAGGAAGAATTGTGGATAGAGGAGCCAGAAGTTCTCCAATTAAGAGCTCCCCATGAAGGAACAACTCTATCTTCATTGAATCCGTGTACACGGATACAAACTATTGTCGAATAGGACCTTCGACTGGGAGCTGGTGACTTTGGTATATGAAGTTGACTAGATGATGAGACATACACCAGAAGACACCTTATTATCTATCGACCAGAAGAAGGAAATTGGGTTACCTTTCAAGCAGTACCCTCCAACCGAAGTATCCACTTACTTTTACCGACACATGAAGGAGCACCCCCCCTACCAAATACAGCTTTGGAGGACACAAAACATTCAGAACTATGGACAAATAATTGCAGTGGGACATCGACAAAAGAAATCGACACTACCCAACTACTGGTCAAAGAAGAATCTATAACCAACGGGAACGAGAGTTTCATCGACCATAGTTCTGCAGAGACGAATAAGCCAATAACCCCACTACCCCCACCAACCCCACCCCCACCTCCACCACTGCCACATCCTGAAAGTAGCGACACTGACTTCGACATGGGTCACGGGTTAGCACACATTTTTCTATATGAGGGGGATGAGGACCCCAGATGACACTGGTTCGTCTGTGAGTCGACTTGGGAGGCTAACCAAGTTACGGATGAAGACAGACAGATGGAACAATTCATCAGTGCCTTGAGTAAAAGGGAATTAACTTGGTATATGATATTTTCTAAAAGACAACCTCGAGCAACCAAAGTCGATATCAAAGCGCAATTTCTATCATTTTTCAAAGCTCCAGATGCAAAACATCTGGTAGCAAAAAAATTAAAAACAACATCGCAGAATCCAGGAGAAAGTGTTTGTGATTATCATAAGTGATGGAAAGACCTTCTTAGCCAAATAGACTATGTTATAGATGAACAATTATTAATCCAGTGGTTTCTTGCAGGTTTATCTCAGAAAGTATGCCAACACATAACTCTAGAAATATTCAAGTCTTACGAAGATGCACTTACAAAATCTCTCCAAGTGGAAATGGATGAGGACATACCAGCATACTCCACGGATCACAAACTAGAAGAACATATTGAGTGTACAGAAATATTTAAAGGAATTAAACCTTAAAAATCAGGATATCTGGTGCACAAAGTGCTCAACGGCCAAACATTCCAAAGACAACTATCGACAGGAATATAGCTGATAGGACGTTCGATTTGTGCAGATGAAATTCTTTTACAACATTTTCTAGGATCATGGAGACCACTCAACAAAATATTTCATGTTCAACATGAAGAATGACAAGGCATCTTGGTGTGCAATCTGTGAAACTAAAAATCATAACATAGCCAACTACTATTTGAACCTAAAGAATTGACAGAATTATCATGCAGTCTACCAAACCATTGCAGTGGCACAAAATAATGAGCAAAACAACTTACCAAACAATCAGAATAGACAGAGATATGAAGGCCGAAGATACGAGCGCCGGTATGACAATCGACGTGGAGGCTATGGAGGTCGAGGTTGATTCTTTGGAAGTCGAGACAACCGACCACGTTGACCCATCCAATTCTTTACATGTTATAAGGAGGGACATTGGTATGCAGGCTGTCCATATAAAGATAGAACTGACCTCAAATTTTGTACTCATTGTGGAGTAGGGGATCACTCACTAGAGGATTTCCCTACCATGTTGGAAAAAATAAACACAAATAAAAATGTTAATGTCTTGTCATGTGTGCAAAAAAATTATGTAATATACACACAAAAATTTGCATATTGTAACCCGACAAGGGACAAAAACAGGAAGTGATAACCCAAGAATTAGCAAAATAAAAGAGAAAAATGTCTACCCTGATCCACTTAAAGAAAAACAAACATACAAAGAAGCAACAACTGTATTCAAAGAATTTGCATGACAGGAACAAGCTAACGACAATCAACATAACACAATAAAAGAATTAATACAGCTCGTACAAAAACACAACTCTGTATCTCAGTTCATCGATTTGCTATATGAAATAAACCACAACAATATCGAAAAACAAACAAACAATATCTGCATTTTAAATAAAAAAGATAAAGGTGATGATGACCCACTTGTCTACCTGGAAATTGAAGGATACCATGTCCGACAAGTAGTGCTCGACTTTGGATCACAAGCAAACATCATGACTCATGACACTTGGAAACAAATGGGTAGACCTCGACTATATGAGTCAAGCATATACCTGAAACTAGCCGACCAGAGCCTAATTGAACATATTGGAGTCTAGAAAAATATTGACACAACTATAAAAGGAATCTCGACCATAAGGAAGGATCCAATTCCTTCCCAACGTCAGTAGGTTGACCTTGGAGTAGAAAGATGAAAGCATCGATATCCCTGGACAAAGAGAGAATCAAATTAAAAGGAAATGGACAAAGTTCATTGTACCTATTCATCCATCTCAAGGAGAACATTGGAATGAACCCATCGATGAAGAAGTCAACATCTGACAACTCTACCAGATTCAAAACAATGCAAATTATAGAGAACCTAATATCTATGAAGAACTTCAATATTTAGGCAGCCAATACTCATTCAGTTACAATTCAGACACAGAATTATATGATTGGGAGATCGAGAACTATGAAAGATAATCAAGAGGGTGTTGGACTATTCAAAAAGTGCAGAAAACCCCACCCAACAGTGCTTCATAGTGTCCATTGTCCCAAAAATATTTAAGAAAACTAGGGAATACACTACTTTAAAACCTACCAATGTAAATACTACATAAATACCAAGATAGAAGGAAAGAGAATCACCAGTCATGCATGTAGAACAAGTTTCCAAAAATATTGGTGACCATGGCTGACTTCAAAGCCTAGTAGAAACTTTTAAAGGCCAAGCTACTCGATGGTGGGATACCCATCAGACAACAATGCAGACCTAGACATTAGCTTCGACTTACTTTTTTGAAAGGTTTGGAGGAAAGAAGTTAACCAAACAGGCTCAGATACTTATATTCACTCAATGATAGAAACTAGAAGATCATATTAAGACATGTGAAAAAGAATGGAGAAAACTTGGATACAAGGATGAACGAGCATGGCCACACCTGTTCCCATCAACCCTCTCCAACTTACCAAACATATGGTATAAAATGGAAGAATCTATAGGTGAAACATTCTTATGGCATGAACTCAGAGAAAATTTCATTAAATATTTTAACTTTATCCCACAAAATGAAAACTTGGTCGAACCAGCAAAATAGATTAAACACTTTATACAACCGACATAAAAAAAACCCTTAAAAGATAACTAACAGACAATGAAATGCAATAATATACAAACCAGGAAAAAACCACAGTCGACAAGACTACTGTTAGAAAATGAAAATACAAAAGGGAAAATATTTAGATGGAAATGAAACTATGTCTAAATGACCAAACCTATTTGTACAGTCCTTAAAGTGGAAATAACCGACAAACAGGATACCGATAGAATGCATGCAGCTGACTTCCCTACCACATTCTCATAGTTTAAGGAAGGAATTTGACCAATCAAGGAAGCCAAAGAACTATAATGGCTAGATGCTAAATTAAAAACTAGAGAATTCGACATCTCAAATGATGATCAACTAAAAATGGCAAAGATTGGTGACTACTGGAGTGAAGAGTAGACCACGGAGATAATGAACTTATTAAAAGAGTTCCAAGATGTATTTTCTAGAGATTATAAAGAACTCAAAGGCTTAGTCCACTAAATGGGAGAAATGGATATTGACACTAAACCTAATGTTCGACCTGTGAAGAAAAGGCCATATAAGCTAGCTCACAAATATAAAGAGATAGTAAAAAAGGAAATTGATAACATGCTTGCAGTAGACATCATCTATCCTATTGACCAATCAGAATGGGAAATTCCAGTGGTTGTACAACATAAGAAACATGATCCAACCGAACTAAGAATTTGTGTCGACTTCAGAGAACTAAATAAAGTGACACTGATAGACCCATTTCCAACTCCTTATGCAGATGAAATCTTAAATGAGGTTGCAGGACATGAATGCTACTCATTTACAAATGGATTCTTAGGTTATAACTAAGTGCCAATAGCTAAAGAATACTAGAAAAAGACAACCTTTGTATGTGAATTTGGTTCATTTGCTTATAAGGTTATGCCTTTTGGATTAAAGAATGCACCTGTAGTATTTTATAGAATTGTTATCAAAACATTTCAAGAATATATTTACAAGACCATGGCAGTATACTTTTATGATTGGACATACTCCATGTTTAAATATCATTGCAAATGGCTCAGGCTTATGTTAGAGAGATGTTGACAAATTCCACTATCCCTGAACATCAGGAAATGCATATTTGTGACCCCCATAGGGATATTATTACGGAACATTGTCTGTAAGGAAAGTATTAAGGTTGACTTTGCAAAAATAAAAATTATCCTCGACCGACAACAACAAGTAAAACCAAAACAAGTCAGGGTGCTACTTGGCCACACAGGTTATTATAGAAAATTTATACGGTGTTATTCAGATATGACCTATGCACTAGAAGAGCTATTAAGGGAAGATAAAGATTTCAACTGGACAGAAGAGTGCCATCTATCATTTGAAAAATTAAAAATAAAACTAGTTGAAGCACCAATTCTAAGGTTTCCAAACTGGTCGATCGAATTCCATGTTCATATTGATGCATCAGGCCTAGCAATAGGAGAAATCTTAACTCAGCCAGGAGATGATGGAATGGATTATCCTATAGTTTACAGTAACAGAAAATTAAATAAATATGAGAGAAACTATTCGACAATGGAAAGAGAATCATTAGGAATGGTCTTCGCATTATAAAAAAATCGAGATTATCTTCTAGCTAACCCATTTATATTCTATACAGACCATCGGCCACTTAAATATCTTGTCAATAAACCACTACATCATGGAAGGATTTGTCGATGGCTACTATTATTCCAAGAATTCGAAATCGAATTTGTTGTCAAACTAGGCAAGTTAAATGTTGGTCCTGACCATTTATCCCGAATCGACACAAGAGAAGAGCCGACAGGAGTCGAAGATGACTTACCTGATGCACATTTATTTTAGATAGAAATAGTCCCAGTAGAATTAGAAGAAATAGTCGAGCTCTTAGAAGCTGGACAAGCATCAGAAGGAATGAGTACAAAGAATAAGCAGATCTTATCTATGAAGGTTGCACCATATAGTCTTATAAATGGATTCTTATACAAAATAGGATTAGATGACATCCTTAGAAGGTGTGTACTAGAACATGAATGAGACAACATTATGCATGAAGCACATTATGGACCTGCAGGAGTACATTTCCAAGCAAACACAACTGGAAATAAAATCCAACAATCAAGGTTATGGTGGCCGACACTTCACAGAGATTGCAAAAAATTTTGCCAGTCAATGTGCCAGATGTCAACGACTAGGTCGACCTATCCCTAGCACGAAAATGCCTTTGATATCAGTAAACCCAAGTTTGAAATTTGAAATTTGGCCCATTGACTTCATAGGACCATTCCCTATACCAACAAAAAGAACAGAGGAAAGGTACATCATAACTGAAGTTGAATATGTAACTAAATGGGCAAAGGCCGAACTAGTCGACAAATGTTCTAGTGAGATAGCTGCTAAGTTTATCTATGAGAATATCATCACCAGATTCGGATGTCCACTAACCCTAATTAGAGACCAAGGAACACACTTCATCAATAGAACTATCAAAACCCTAATCGACTAGTTCCAAATCGACCACCATCGGAGTACAACATACCATCCTTAGTCGAATGGAGCAATTGAAGCATTTAATAAAATATTAACAAGAGGACTAACCAAAATATGTAATACTGATAAGGATGACTGGGACAATAAAATACTTGCAGTATTATGGGCATATACAACAACATATAAACACTCGACTGACCAAACTACTTTTAGACTAGTCTATGGACAAGAAGCAGTAGTTCCACTACACTTCCAACAACCGACACCTATTATCACAAAGATCCTACATGTCGATGTCGAAAAAGGAATAAAGGAACAACTATTGCAACTAAGCAAACTCAAAGAACACCAACTAATGGCAATACAACATCAAGAAATATAGAAACAACAAAAGAAAGCATGGCACGATAGAAACATCAAAAGTAAAAACTTATCGGTAGGAGATCTTGCTTTACTATACAATAGTTGGGTAAAAGGTAAACCTACAAAGCTCCATACATAATGGATGGGACCCTATGTTGTCAAAGAGATACATACCAACGGATCAGTCCAACTAAAGACATTACAAGGCATATTATTTTGGAAACTCGTTAATAGAGCCCGATTAAAATGCTACAGAAACTAGAAATAAACATAGTGAAAAACAAATCCTATAACGACCATAATGGTTAAACCAAAAGCTATAAAGATCTAAAAATCCAAAAAACAAAATAATACCGTACATACAGAAAAATATGACAAGAAATTACCATTTTGACAACTGACATCATGCCCATCGAACATTTTCATAACCGACATCAACCTATGACCTCGAGCACCAAAATCAATTCGCTATTAATGCACACTCAATTGTTCCACCTGGAACATCACATATGCCATTAATACACTTCTCGACAGAAACAACCAAAGCATCCCCTATAAATACTGGACCACTGAAGGATCATTTAACGCAATTCATACCAAAAGAGCATCAGAGCATCCAGATGACTGAAAACCAAGAATACCTTAGCGAAATCGACTACCAAACTGACAAGATGGCACCCAAACAGACTAGAGCCTAAGCCAAAGCCAAGGAATTATAGACTGTAGAAACACCTTTAGTCTAACGGCTAAAGAACATTAAGAATGCTAAGGTGCACAAAGGCTCATGGAAAAAACTATGGATTGAGATGCAAGAATGGGCTTATGTCAACAAGAAGCCTACTCAAGATGCAAAGAAAATAAAATACAGTACCATATTCAACTATGTCAATGCACCGCTCATGCCCAGCTTCGGTGGCACCAAGGAAACAACCGTAAAATTTATCATAAGTCAGTACCACAATGGCCAGTTCTACTTTGACGAAACGATCAACATCTTTGGGGAAGTCATCTCCAAGATGATAGGTCTCTCAAACACAGGAGACCTAGTACCAGTCAGTATTAAAGAAGGACTAGTCGAAGAACTAACTGGGTCGGCTTCGGGTGAAAAATCGAAGGGGTTGATGATTAGCCAAATCACAGCCCAAATGCCATGGATTGTGGAAAAAATAATAGCCATAACACTCACCCTGGCAGGTCGAGGCAACGACCTCAAATTAGACATGTTAGAATCTCTTGACACCATTGTGAAAAATGGAAAGATATACAGATGGGATGAATATTTCACCAACATGGTCAACACCATTTGTGAAATATGCCAAGAGATAGGAGGAATAATCAGGTTCCCCTCCCTGCTACTATGGATAATCGTGTACCATATTTGCCTCAAAGGAAACCCAATTTTTCAAGAACCGACAAGGTTCCACATGTGGATATTCAAACCATTCTCCCAGAAAGGAACCTTGACGGAACTTGAAGACGGAAAAGTGTTGTTGGAGAACTCGCTCCAACAAATAAAAGTCCACACAACTAGATGGAGGGTGCCTCAAAACATCGGATGAAGTCTACCGACAAAGTCTCACATCCGGCTAGAGCTCGACCATACTTCACTATGGTACATGTAGGGCACCGAATCAAATGCAAAATCCCTCAAATATTATCCATCGGTCGACCAGATATTTCAGGAGCTGTCTCGACAAGCTAAAAAAAAAATACCAGTACCAGTGACAACAAAGAAGATCGATTTCTTGATCGAGGAGCCGTTAACTGACCAAGAGAAAGAAGAAGACTATGAGCTGAACCTCTACATTAGTACCTTTGTGTCGGAGAAGACATCGGTCGAACAGACTGGCTGAATTCAAATCATCATCAAACCTCTAACAACACAGAGGGTAGAACCATAGGCAGAGCAGCAAGTAATCACTCTGGCTGCAAAAAAGTGAAAAGTGTAGAATTACGCACGAAGAAATGGATTAACGACTGCACAAGGGAAAGCAAGATTCTTTACAGAAACACATGGGAATTTTGTAGAATCAGTGCCCCAACTTCTAAAGAAACTCTTGGATGAAAAATCCATAAGGGACTAAAGATCAACAGTTGCTAGAAAAACTGACTCGAGGGGGAAGAAAAAACTTGTCGGAGTGGTTCGAAAAAATCGTCGATGACTTCTGCAAGGAGAAAGCAATAGAAGACAGAACTTCGATGGAAACCATTAAGGAGAAATTTTACACAGACCTCACCAATAAATTTATGTGTTCCTTACTGACCTTGCTATTTAAATTCCTGATCGTTATGGGAGTGGGTCATATTGTCGAACCTCGTCCATCACTTCACGGACCGCCATTAAACCCTAATTGGGAAAAAAAGCGAAAGAGGTGGGAAAAATTCATTATAGAAAGGGAGTGGGAATACTTCCCCAGAAAGTAGACCGAACTATCTAGGCTTTCTAAAAGAATCGGGTAGGCTATGGGGGGGTAGCTGGTCATATGTCGAGATAAACTGGAGTGGATTCTAGTCGCCTAGAAGAAGATACCATTCACCAGTAATGAGAAATTGACCAAAAGGGAAATCAAGAAGATAGTATCACACAAAGGTATGTAAGACATTTATAAAATAGAGAGGGAAGAGAGACAACAAAGGAGGGAAGAAAGAAGAGAAATATCCTTAGCACTGCACAGAGGAAGGAGTACTAGGGTGACCGACCAGGAAAGAAATCCGCCATATTTGGGTCATGACCGATAAGAAGAAGGCATGGAAGAAGAGGCGTCCCCTACGGAGAAATAATTGTGGATAGATCAGCCAGAAGCTCTCCAATTAAGAGATCCCCATGAAGGAATAACTCTATCTCCATTGAATCCGCATACCCAGATACAAACTATTGTTGAAGAGGACCTCTGACTAAGAGCTAGTGACCTTTGTATATGGAGTCGACTAGACAATGAGACATACACTGGAATACACCTCATTATCGGTCGACCAGAAGAAGGAAATTGGGTTACCTTTCAAGTAGTACCATCCAACCAAAGTATCCACTTAATTTTACCGACACATGAAGCAGCACCCCCCTACCAAATATAGCTTTGGAGGACACAGAACATTCAGAATTGTGGACAAATAGTTGCAGTGGGACATTGACAGAGGAAATCAACACTAACCGAGAGGAACAAGAGTTTTGTCAACCATAGTTCTGTAGAGATGAATAAGACAATAACCCCACTACCCCCACTAGCCCCACCCCCACCTCCACCACCACCACCTCCTAAACGTAGCGAGAATGACTCCGACATGGGTCACGGGTCAGCACACATTCCTCTATATGAGGGGGATGAGGACCCCAGATGACACTGGTTCATCTGTGAGTCGACTTGGGAAGCTAACCAAGTTACGGATGAAGATAGACAGATGGCACAGCTGGTCGGTGCCTTGAGGAAAAGGGCATTAATTGGTATATGACATTTTCTGAAAGACAACCTCAAGCAACCAAAGCCGAGATCAAAGCGTAATTTCTATCATTTTTCAAAACTCTAGATGCAAAACATCTAGCAGCAAAAGAATTCAAAACAGCATCGCAGAGACCAAGAGAAACTGTCCACGATTATGATAAGTGATGGAAATACCTTCTTAGCCAACTATACTATGTTATAGATGAACAAGTATTAATCCAGTGGTTTCTTGCAGGTTTATCTCAGAAAATCCTACGACACATAATTCTAGAAATTTTCAAGTCTTAAGAAGATGCGCTTACAAAATCTCTCTAAGAGGAAATGGATGAGGACATACCAGCATACTCCACCTATCACAGACTAGAAGAACAGCTTGAGAGTGTACAGAAGTCTTTAAAGGAATTAAACCTCAAAAATCAGGATATCTGTTGCACAAAGTGCTCGACGGCCAGACATTGCAAAGATAATTTTCGACACGAATACAGTCAATGGGACATTCAATTTGTGCAGAAGAAATGTTTTTGTGAAATTTTTCAGGACCATGGAGACCACTTGACAAGAGATTTCTCATTCAACATGAATAATGGCAAGGCATCTTGGTGTGCAATCTGTGAAACTAAAAATCATAACACAGCCGACTGCCATTTGAACCTGAAGAATCGATAGAATTATCATGCAGTCTACCAAACCACTGCAGTTGCACAAAATAATGAGCAAAACAACTTA
Organism: Pseudotsuga menziesii; assembly: GCA_001517045.1. NCBI lineage: Eukaryota > Viridiplantae > Streptophyta > Pinopsida > Pinales > Pinaceae > Pseudotsuga > Pseudotsuga menziesii. The sequence continues at coordinate 901,695 of LPNX010675932.1, forward strand.
CCAAATGATCAAAACAGTCAGAGATATGAAGGCCGAAGATACGAGCGCCGGTATGATAATCGACATGGAGGCTACGGAGGGCAAGGTCGATTCTCTGGAAATCGAGACAACTGACCACGTCGACCCATCCAATGCTTTACATGTTATAAGGAGGGACATCAGTATGTAGATTGTCCATATTGTGAAAATTGAACCCAGGTGTTAGAATGATTACACTCACAACAATTGTCAATTACACATGCAAATTACTCACAAAAGGAGACTGAATATGGAGCAGAACACTAATCTGTATTGAATAAGTGTACAATAGCCAACCCTATGAAGTCATAGGCTTCCACAATAAATAATTACGTGATATATTCAAATTCATAAGGATTCCATTCGAATTTGGTCAAAAGCAGGCTTACTAAATCTAAGCAAATCCCCCATAGGTGCATAAAGCAGTTTCCAAATCTGTCTAGGAGCTCACGAATTGGAAAAATAAATTAGGCAAACTAATATATGGTGGAAGGAAAACTGATAAATGCTTTTTATAGGATAAAAGAGTGGAGGATGATGAGTACAAAAAACAAGTTAACTTCACCTAGTCAAACTTTTCCAATTGCCTTAAAACTCAGAAAAAGAAGGCAATAAAGAAGAAAAATAGACATGCTCTAGGGAGGCCAGGAATAAAGAAAATTTGATTCCAAGTGGTTTCCCAAGTGCTCCATGAATCAAATTTAGAAATTTTGACCACTATGGATGTGTGGAGGACAACTTGCATAAGGTGGAATATGGAAACTAGGCCCAATAAGACAAAAATTGGATTAATTAATGTCTAAGGTAGCTAACTATGGGTTGATTATTCTAACACCCCCCCTTAAGCCTGACTTATGAGTAAAATATCAAAAAATTATAGGGCCTATAAACAAGGCTTAGTCACCCTTTACATAATGCATGTCCATTTAATCAAGGAAAGAGGTAAAAACCCAGTGGGAAAAATCCTACCTTAAACATGTACAATAAAACAAAATTTGGAAATATTGTCATCACTCATGCTTCACAGCATGATCAAAAATCCCCAGAAGTGACTTGAGATTGTTGAATGTCTTCTCACAAAAAACTTTGGTGAAGATATCTGCTACTTGTTCTGAAGATGAACAGAAGAGTAGGTGAATGGTGCCATCATGCACAAGATGTCTGATATAGTGCATATGGATCTCAATGTGTTTGGTTCTCTGCTTCTAAATTGGATCATTACAAATTTGAATGGTACTCTGATTATCACAATATATAGTAGTTGAGTATTCTGATTTGGAGCCGCACTCTCCAAGTAACCCCTGCAACCATAAACATTGAGTTGCTACATTTACAACTCCTATGTACTCTGCTTCTTTAGATGAGAGTGCAATGGCACTCTATTTCTTTCTTGACTAGCCGATTGGCCCTTCAACAAGCATGAACACATATCCTGATGTTGACTTTCGATCTGTGCTGTCACATGCCCAATCACTGTTAGTAAACCTAATCAAATAAAGATCAGATTTAGCTTTGTAGAAGATCCCATGAGTCCTTGTTCCCTGAACAAAGTTAAGGATCCTTTTGGCTGATCTCCAATGGATATCATGAGGCTGATCCATGTATCTTGAAGCCACACTTACTACATAAGAAATATTAGTTCGAGTATGTGTAAGATACAACAAACATCCAATCAATTGCCTATACAGTGTATTGTTTGCCATAGGTGAAGAATCAACTTTTTCAAGCTTAACTCCTGAAAGGAAAGGAGTCTTGCTTGGCTTGAAATCCTTCATATTGAATTTGTTCAGCAAATACAAGGCATACTTGGACTGATGTACTTTGATTCCTTCTTTGGTTTGAGCAATCTCGAGCCCCAAGAATTGGCTCAATAAGCCCAAATCAGTCATTGAGAAGGCATGGTTCATTGCATCCTTCAAGGAGGCAATTTCATCCTTTGAGCTTCCTGTAATGAGAAGGTCATCAACATACAAAACAATGATCATTAATGAACCATGAATCAGCTTCAAATAGACATTTGGATCTGAATTGCATCGAAAAACATTCAGTGATAACAGAAAGCTATCAAACTTGGCATACCAAGCCCTGGGGGCTTGCTTAAGCCCATACAATGACTTCTTTAGCCTGCACCCAAGAGATGGGTTAGTAGAAAATCCTTGATGCTTCTACATGTAAATCTCTTCAGTGAGATCTCCATTCAGGAAAGCACACTTCACATCCATGTATTGTACCTCCCACTGCTTTGAAGCTACAATGGCTAAGGCTAACCTGATGGAGTCACTAATACAAGTGATCAATTTTGCCACGGAAAAACGTGGCAATATCCACGGAAAAGCGTGGATATTGCCACGTCTAAGTGTTTTTTGTTCCGTGGAAACTTTTTCGTCGCAATAGCGACGACCCCTAATTTGCGTCGCAAGAGCGACGACCCTTTCCGTCGCTATAGCCACGCTCTGTATAAAGGTTTTTAAACCAAGAAGATCCAAGCCGTCGTTATAGCCACGCACTGCCGTCGCTATATCCACGGAGTGCCGTCGCTATATCCACGGACTTCCGACATGATTGTATGCATTCCGTCGTTATAGCCACGCACTGCCGTCGCAATATCCACAGAGTGCCGTCGCTATAGCCACGCCTCGTCCGTCGCTATAGCAACGCCTTTCCGTCTCTATATCGACGGTGGGTAAAATTTAAAAAAAAAAAATAGTTGCATCCGTCGCTATAGCCACGCCTGTTCCGTCGCTATATCGATGGTAGCTAAAAAAATTTAAAAAAAAAAATAGTTGCAGCCAGGTGAATCTGGACTACCAACCATATAGAAAGGATTCTCCTTGCATTCTCAATTAACATAACAGAAATTCATCTTGATAAAATCTGTTTCGTGCCAATCGACTCATCATAGCCAAACCTGCAAAACAAAATAACACTATCGTTACATGCCGAACTAAAGGTACCAAACAAATCAAAGGTGATGTCACTGCGACAACCTCAGCTGTAACGGGTTACGGAACAAGCAAATTGATTTGGAATTGGTCGTTATTGAGAAACAAGCTTGAAAATATAGGATAACATCATAACACCTAATAAAGTTAACATATAATACTTTTTTCTTGTGGTTTTTCAATCTGCATGGTTTTGAAAAGAAAGTATTTCATGGCAAACAAAAACACGTGTAAAAAGGTCGAATTTATCCACGAAAAATGGAAGTATT
>LPNX010675940.1:5033-26206 GCA_001517045.1 Pseudotsuga menziesii
TCCCATTTTAAATAATTAACGAATTAAGTGTATTTTTTTAAAAATCAAGCAATTTTAGAGCCGTCGCTTAAGTGACACTTAGGAGGACAACCGTCTCTTAAGCGACACTTAGGAGGATAGAAATTTTAGCGTCGTCGCTTAAGCGACACTTAGGAGGATGTCCGTCGCTTAAGCGACGCTTATGCCCGTTATTTCAAAAAAAAAATTAATCTTTCTTATTTTTGGCACGGTTAAAATAAAAAATCCACGCGCCGTCAGAAAAAACCGTCGGATTTTGGATCAAAATGTAGTAGTGCTATTTATGCTCATCCACCATGACCAAATGCTTTTCTAATGAGGGAATCTCCTTTATCACTGCATCCTAGAGAAAATATTTATCCCCTTGCAGGGGAATTCGGCCTATGACCCTTTCCTCAAACCTATTTACCTTCTCTTTGAGTTTCCTGATATCTTCAGCAAAGTCTTCACTTTCCTTAGAGGTGATCCTATCCTTGAGCTCTTGATTGGCCTCCTTCAATTGAGTGATTTCCAAGTCCTTCAAGGATATTTTAGACATATCTTTGATCACCAGAGCACTGGGTGATATGTCCTCAGGAGTGTTATAGTCATTTAATTCATCAATTCGCTTCTGCATCTTTTTCTTCTCTTCTTCCCATGTGCACTTGTCAGCCTCCAACACAACAAGGTGGCCTTTCAGATTCAAAAATTTGTGTTGCAATGTCTCAATCTCCCCTTGTAACTACATAGTCTGAGGAGGTAGCTGGATTTCTTTCATAGGTGTCTTGATTTTCTTTTGGTAAGCATGTACTTGGCCAGTGGCTTAGCTGGTAAAATAGCATACTCTATTTCCATTGGATTCTCAGATGCAAGGGGATGCTGTAAACAATTATGTGCTTCTAGGTATGCACTTGGTCCTTCAAGAGTTTCACCTGCAGGTTATAGAACTTGTTTGTTACCTTTTCCTGCTTCAATTGGGTCTTCAGTTTAACCACCCTTTGCTGGGACTTGAGATGGTCTAACACCTCCTTAGTCAGATTAGCATATATGAGATCTCCAACTCCCTTATGGAACACAATCTTATCTGGGATTGAGAACCGATCCATCTTGAACTCAACCTCTGAAACTCCTTCCTCATTAGTAATGGCTAGGTTCAGGGATTTTGTTGTAAGATTCCTAGCAAAAGTGAAATAGACTTTGCTTCCTGATAGCTTGCTTAACCCCTTGGACTGCTTCTGAGTCTCAGCCTTGGTTTTCTCTTTGAGTTACCCATAGGTGGTCAATATTTTATTTTCAGTCTTAAATTTCCCTTCAACAGCAGAGGTAAAAGAATACTTATCATGATTGAGTAGAGACTCCTCACCCCCTCTCTTCATTGATTGTGTGTTTATTTAGGGATTTCTCTCTGAGTGTGTAGTGGTTGGATTTACGACCACTAGTTTCTGCGTGATCACCATCTGATTTGCAACCTTTCCCCCAGTAGGGTTTACTGAATCAAGCTCCTCCTCTATCACCGTCTTGAGGGAATCAGATTCAAAATTAAACTCCTTCTCCAGGTTGATTACGTCGTCCTCTACGTCTATCCTAGGCTTCTTGCTAGGGGTTTTTTCATCACATTCCATTTCCTCCACCTCTGGCCGAGACCTTATAATACAACCATCATCGTTTAGGGGAAATGGAGTAGTTGGGATAATACCTTGCACTTCTTTAGGATCCTGAATTTTCTCTGCAGGAGTCCAATCAAAATAATAAGAAAGAGAATTTGCCTCCTATAAAAGTCAGGGATCGTGGAGTGAATAAATACTAACCTATGCACCTGGACCCTCGTCTAGGAAATGATCCCCTTAGGATCATAATTATGTGCATGAGTCACCTGAAACTTCATGTCCTTTAAAAATTTCTCCACCATTGGTAACGTTTTTGGCTTCTTCACAACGAAGGGCCTGAAATTAATAGGGTATTTGATCCAAGAGTCTTTCCTGTGAGCAATAAAAATGCTCTTCATTAGCAGAATCCTCTGCCTAATCAATGCTAGTGTGAATACTAAGGGAGTTAGGTAAATTGGTAGCATGAAAGGGGAAACCAAAAAACCATATTCCCTGATAACTGAATACTTCTGCATCAGGAACCAATCTCCAATACCCTCTTGTTGCAAGGCAGTCGTCATGTCTTCTAATATCCTCTTATCTTTAGGGTTGAATAGTCTAGATATGTCGAGGACAATTCTTTAAATGAACATGGTGTAAGACTAGTCCTAGATCTTATGGATAGACTGGGGCCAGTCTTTGAACACCTTTGGATCCATGACCTCAAGGGTCTTGCAAATGGAACTGACTATGATGGAAAATAGATACACCTGGTATCTAAAGTGCTTATCCAAATCAAACTTCTCAAGCTAAGAATTGATTTCTCCGGCCAATAACTCATCAAACTTAATTCCTACTTCAAATTGACTTAGGTGAAGGAGAATTCCTAGCATTACTTCAGAGACCATGATATCACTATCAAGACCTAGGATTTGACTCAAGAGGGATATGGATGATACAATAGGATTTATGAACAATTCGAAGGAGAGTGGGGTGATAAGGGTCTCTAAGGGAACTCAAGTGTTCAAAATGGTATGGAACAATTCATTCTTGGATTCTAGGTTGGTTTTCCCGAACACCTGTAGAACCTCTGATTCGGTGAAGGGTATCAGGGCCTGATATTGGGCTACGGAGAGACCCAGGGAAACCCTGATAGCTTCTGGTAATACTACAAACGACATGGGAGTGGGTATCATCTAATATGGCCTTCCTAGTGGGGGAATAATTGGAGGCTACCCTTTGGAAAATATCTGGGAAATTGGGCAATTTTTCTAATGTGAACCCTATTAAGGATGACTTTAAATTTACCAATAGTTCCGAGTGGTCTCCGAAAGGTGACAACAAATTGTTTTGGGCATCTGTGACACTGGAAAATTATAAACAATTATCATAAGCATCGTAAATTCGATCACATATGATCTCCTCGAATGGGTGAAGGATTTTTACAAACGAGGCCATGGAGGAACTATCGAAAGGGTTGAAAAATGATGAACAAGTACCTGGTGGTGACGGTTGACACTTCTGGAGGTTGCAGTTGTATCCAGCTAACTCGTGCTTGGCGGACGTCAGGTTTGCAAGGTAGTGGGAGTATTAATAGACTGTTAATGTCAAGTTGATTATCCTTATAAACCATTGTGCTCCCTAAAAGTGACATTTGTACCACTAATCTTTGAGCACAATATCCAATGGGGAGGGGCCCACCAGATTTCATAAAAAAAAATTTATCTTTAGAGTTATATTAACGGGTTAAAATATTAAATATCTTGGCTTTAATATAAAACCAAAATATTATGTAATCGATGCTTGGATTTGGTTGTTATAACGTGGAAGGTTGTATGATGTAATATATGGTTGTCATGTGCTGGTAAAGGCTATTTTGGAAAGAATATGGGTGTACTAAATGAATATTCCTAACCGTATATTGGAAGGAAGTTCAGTGGCCATCTCTCGAGGAGCCAATTCAAGAAATTAGGTTGGTTTTATTTTCAAAGGGCCAAAAAAAGGGATTGGATAGATTTGAAACGAGGTATAGTTTTTATATTTTATTCTTAAATATGATCTTTTATAACATATGTCTTCATTGTAATTTGTAGTGGTTTTTTCTTACATGATGTGCAAATTGGTTCTATGTAGGATGTCAAAGGAATATCAAGTCAGGGTTGATGAATTCATAGAGTTTGCGAAAACGAATTCAGAGGATAATAACACCACAATATTCCCTTGTAAAAAATGTTGCAATGTTGCAGTATTGATGTTTGAGGAAATACAAGACCACTTGATGATTCATGGTATAATAAGTTCATATAAATCTTGGTTTTTACATGGAGAGAGAGTTCCTACTCAGGACTATATATTTGACAAGAGAAAGAAATGCCACACAATAGAGATGCATGATTCTCCTCTAGAAATTACAGATGGTGATGAACACATAGTCGGACATCAATATTATAATCATAATGATGAGTTTGCAACATTTCTTACAAATGATACTGAAGCTATTGAGAATGACGAGCATAACGAGGCAACTGGGGTTGATGATCATATGGTTGAAATGGTGAATGTTGCTTATCAATATTATAATGAAAATCTAGATGTGAATTGTGAAAATGACCAAGTAAAATCAATGGAAGAAAAAAATGATATCAATCAATATCTAAAGTTAATTGAAGATGCCAAGGCACCATTGTACCCAGGTTGCACTAGTTTCACTAAGATATAGGCTACTGTGAAATTGTACAACCTTAAAGTGAGAAATGGATGGTATGATGCAAGTTTCACCCAATTGTTGAAGTTTCAAAGAGAAATGCTTCCAACATGAAATACACTTCTAGAATCTGCATATGCTGCAAAACGTTTGATTAAATAATTGGGGTTTCACTATGAAATGTTTCACTATGAAAGGATACATGAATGCCACAATGATTGCATTTTATATTGGGGAAAATATGAAAAAATAAATGAATGCCCAACATGTGGCGAATCAAGATGGAAGGTTGATGCTCGTTCTAAAAAGGTGTGTACAGGTGTCCCGTCCAAAGTGTTGAGGTATTTCCCTATAATGTCGAGGTTGAAGAGAATGTACATGTATGATTTTGAACTCTTATAATTCCATTATATCATACACTTTCATGTACTACCAACCTACTAAAAAATAATCTTCTTTAATCTACTAAGTATTGCAATGTATATATGATTCTTTATGTTTTTGTTACATCTCTACATATATTTCACAGAAAATGAGGTGGCATCATGAGAATGCAAGTAAGGATGGAATAATGTGCCACCCAGTTGATATCCCGGCATGGAAAACTATAGAGTCTAAATGGCTTGATTTTTCCAACAATCCTCACAATGTACGACTTGCAATGGGAGTGGATGGATTTAATCCTTTTGGAAGCTTGAGTAGTACTCACAGTGTATGACCAGTAGTACTAGTCACATATAACCTTCTGCCATGGTTATGCATGAAAAGGATCTTTTGTTTGTTGTCATTGTTAATACCTGGTCCCAAGCAACCAATAAATGACATAGATGTTTATTTGGAACCATTGGTAAATGAACTAAAACTAACATGGGATGAAGGGGCAAGGAAATATGATGATCATTCAAGGTCATTCTTTAATATGAAGGCTATATTGATTTGGGTAATCCATGGCATTCCTACTTATGGAAATATGTCATGTTGCATGACTAAAGGTTTCTGCGCATGCCCTATATGTGGAAGGAACACATATTCAATGTCTATAAAATGTAGTAGGAAGTGTGAGAACATGGGACATAGGAGATTTCTTCCAATAAACCATAAGTATCGTTCTCAAAAAGGACCATTTATTGGGAAGTATGAGCATTTCATTGCACCTATAATTGTACAAGTGTCAGATATTTTTACAGAAATAGAAGGAAGGGAATAGAAATGGGGAAGTCTAAAAGTACAAAAAGAAAGAGAAATTTAAAAAAAAGTGAAAATTCGAAGACTGATGTGTGGAAGAAAAGGTCAATTCTATTCAATTTACCATATTGGGAGGTATGTGCACACATTAACTTAAGGCCTAAAATGTACGATGCTTGAAGGATTTCATTGTGTTTAATTGGAATATATTGTTTAGTGTTTCTTTGATGTTATAATTCATTGATTTTTTATACAGTTGGATGCAAAAACTCCTAGTGCGTCACATTTTAGATTTAATGCACATAGAAAAAAATGTATGCGAAAGTATTTTTGGAACCCTTCTAGATATAAAAGGTAAATCAAAGGATGAGAAAATTTATCGTGATGACTTACACCATTTGGGTATAAGGATGTCACTGTGGCCACAAAAAAAAGCCACAAAAATATTTCTTCCACCCGCACCACACACTCTTTAAAAAAAGGAGAAAGAGATTCTTTATCATGTTTTGTTCACGTTAAAAGTTCCAGATGGATATAGTTCAAAACCTAGAATAAATGTATCTATGAAAGATATCAAGATTAATAGTATAAAAGAACATGATTTCCATGTTCTCATGCGACAAATCCTTCCAATAGCATTGCGCCATGTGCTACCAAAAGCAGTTCGAAACACTATTTGCAGGCTTTGCTTCATTTATAGGAAAATTTGTGCAAAAATGGTGGATCCAACAGATCTTGATAACTTACAAGATGATGTTGTGGAAACTTTGTGCTTACTCAAAAAATATGCCTCCCTTCATGCTTTGATATAATGATACATTTGAGTGTACACTTGGTGCGAGAGCTATGTTATTATGGACCAGTTGCATATCGATGGATGTACCCTTTTGAAAGGTCAGTGAAATTTTATTAAGTGAAAATCCACATAAATTGCAAAATTTTATGTGCATATAATAATAATACATCACTAGCAACTATTTATTCATACTTTTGATTTCACTGCAAATTGTGTATTGTTTTCTAGGAACATAAAAGTTTTCAAAAGTTATGTGAAAAATAAGAATAGCCTCGAAGGCTGCATAGCTGAGAACTACACTGTGGAGGAATCCATAAAATTTTGTGCTGGATATGTTGAAGGTATGGAATATATTGAAATCATGCCTAGTAGAAATGAAGCTTGGGACGATGAAGAAGGAGAGGTTGGACAATATGGGAAGGCCTTATCTAGTGGAACTTCTATTGAATTAGATAAAACTAATTTGTTACAAGCCCACAGATGGGTCTTGCACAACATAGATGAAATTCAACCTTGGATAGAGTAAGTAATAAACACATCCTTATGAAATCATTTTTTATTATAATATATCACAATATTTTCATAAATTGTTTATTGACATTACTTGAAAATAGGATCCACTTGACAGAAATTGCCAATAGTAAAATCCAAGCCCAAAAAGATGAAGTCTTACTACAAAAGCTTCACAACCAACAATTTAGTGATTGGTTAAGAAATCAGGTAATGATATTTTCTTCATATTAGATTTAATTGAACTTCATTGATTAAGACTATTATGGTGTATGAAGGTGATATTCTTTTAATATATTTTCAAATTCAATTGTTTTCTAACGTCATTTAAAAATTTACAGGCGGAAGGAAAAGAAAATATTTTTGATACCCTTAAATGGTTGGCATGTGGCCCAAGCACATATGCAACTAAGTATGGTGGCTACTTAGTCAATGGGTGTAGATTTCATGTTAAAATCATAGAAAATTTCAAGGCCACCCAAAATAGCGGTGTGTGCATATATGAACAAACATTAATGAGATCAAGTGCAAAGGATAAAAACCCTATACATCAAACAACAATATACTATGGAGTGATTCAAGAAATAATGTTATTGGACTACTATTTGGTGCAGTATACATTGTTCAAATGAGATTGGATAGATGTACACAAGAAGAATGGAATAAAAGTTGATGAAATTTGTTTCACCATGGTGAATCTGAAAAGATGATTGAGTAAGGATAGAGTGCAAGATGATCCATTTATTCTAGCATCACAAGCGAAACAGGTATTTTATGTACAAGATCTGGTAGAGAATGAATGGTGTGTAGTTTGGACATGCCCTCCAAAGGGAGAAAAAAATGTAATAGATATGAATTGGATTATGCATATTTATCAAGTGTTGTAGATTTTGAAGGGACGAAATGCAAAGAGGATGAAGCTATAGGTGATCATGGCATGGATTATGTTCGACAATATTGTGAAGGCACATGGTTGGATGTTGTTCAGAAAGTAGCATCCATGATTTATTTATCAGTTCTCATTTAAGTTGTATATATGAAAATTTATATCTTAGATTATTACTTGGATTTACCTTTCATGCATATATTTTGTGTTCTGCTACTGTTTATGCGTGGATCTTATCTATTTTATTCAGTTATGAAAATTTCATTTATTTTTACAGTAGATAGATTGTTTGTGGGGAATTGAGAGTGATGTGAAGCGGGGAGGGGCCATATGAGCTTCAACCTTCACATGGTTGGCCCTGTTTAGTAGAGAATAAGATATTCTTGAAACCAAGAGAAGCTCATTCAGTTATATTCATTTTTTTTTTTTAGAATTTCATATATGTTATTCATTTTTTACATATCTATCAATCGCTTATATAAACATACCATTTTGTCATGATATATGCAAGTATTCACAATGGAAAAGAATATAATGACAATTTATATAGTTCTCTAATGCATATTTGTAAGTTATCACCATAAGATATCTTATTGTCATTTCATTGAATATAATGTGTTGATTTCCTCATTTTAAGTATAGTTGTACTTGTCTATTTTATGAATTGATTTTATTGCACATTTGTTGAAGGAAAAAAGTTGATTACGGGATAGCTATTGACCACGGGCAGGTAATGTAATGAAAAATATTGAAATTGTTTAACTACAAAATATTTATTACAACCATAAGTATACCTAATTGATGGTGTAACGACTAATTTTTGTGAAATATTTGTGTAAAGCATAGAGGATGCCAAGATCATCTGACGTTATTGGCATCAGAGATAAACTTTGAGGTATAGATCCTTATTATCAATACAATTTCAACATTATTTGGGAGTATCACCTATAGGTTTCCTTTTAGGCATTTGAAGTATCACCTATAGGTCTCCTGAAGTTACCCTGGCCATTATTAAAGGATTTTACATAATGTAGTTAGCAATCTCAATGTCTAATTTTTATTTGTTTGTAGCCATTGGTGGTAAATGCATTTTCTTTTAAGACATTAATATCTAACTATATATGAAATGTATCCATCATTTTTGCTAAAAGGTGAGAAATTGAAGCACTTGTAGAATATTTCAAAATTTCTCAAATATTTTTTTTTATTTTGTAAATAAAAGGATTGTATTACATCATAGTCACTTAATTACATTCTGGATAACAGATCCAGAAACCACCTACACAGTTCTAACAAGATTTACATTCATCCCAAACTAGAACCACCCATCTTGAAACAAAACAACCAGATTGTTCATGGCGTGCCCCATCTCAATTACATACATAATTTGCCCATAAAGAAATCACTACAGGAACCACTAATAGAGGACTGAACAAGACTTAACAAAACAACCAGATTGTTCACGCTATGCCCCATTGTTGGTTTATCCCATAATACTGAGAGTGGGGGTGAATTAGTATTGACCCTTTTTTTAAACTAAAACACAAAATAATCAATAATTATGACACATATTTTATCGTGGAAACCTCAAAGAGAAAACCACCAACTCATATTCATTAATAAGATGAATTTACAAAATTGTTTATCTGCTACAATAGAAAGGATGCAAGATACACCCTAGGTTTTTCCTGCAACTACAAACTAGGATGCTACAACACCCCTTATGGTTTTATTCTTGTTTTTAACAAACAAGGATGATACAAGACCATGTTCTCTAGCTACGACTTGAAGGAGGCTTCAACCCCCCTACAGACCTGTGGTTTTCCCTAGTAACGCCCTACCACCCTAATCTGATTTTATTCAGACTATGGAATAGCTATAATCTATTCACTGTGGACTCTATTAAACTTATTAACAGAAACACTTCATTTAGAACACAAAAATTTATTTAAATACCTAGTACCTTCATCGTTTCAACTCAACTCTTCATTGCTGCATCTTTTATATTTGGTTCGGGATTATTTGTTTACAAACACACCCAAATAACACTTACCTCTTCAATTTGTCGCATTAGTTCACCAAATGTTGAAGTTTTATTCCTCCCACAGCCTCAAATCACAATTTCATAGTCTTGTTTATCGTTCTCTAATATTTCCGCAATGAAAAACTATTTCTACAATGATATTTACCTACTTTAATTGGAGTTGTTGATCCTACTGTCAAGCACGATCTAGACCATAGAGCTGTTCTACAGATTTCCTCCTTGAAATCCCCTTTTCGTATCAAAATTACCTCACAACGATTTTTTACCGTTGATCTTCGTCGGGCATTTTCCTGACCGTTGATCTCCAGCTTGCGGGATGCGGGATGTCAATGATCATTTTTATTTTTTCTGCAAACTTCTTTCCGCAGCACCAGCTCTGCACCGTCGATCTTGATTTAGCGAAACTAACGTTAGTCGTCTGATCTCTCCAGATTGCGGGATGCAGGATGTGAGATTTCGACTTTCTGCAATCTCCTTTATGTAATACTCCTTCTACATCGTCGATCTTTTGTGGATTCATTCCTGACCATTGATCTTGTGGATTATGGGATGCAAGATGTGGAATCACATTTTTCGATTTTCGAACTTCCGTAATTTCCTTTCCGCAATGGTCTTTCTGCACCATTGATATATTTTTGGCAAGAATGATCTCAGCCATCCAATATCTATCTTTCAGGATGTGGGATGCCCGACCAACTTTCCTAAGTTGTCTCCCCGCAAATTTTCTTCCATGTACGGCTTGTGGGATGTTTCCTAACCATTGGATCTTATGTAGGATCAATGCCCATCATTCGATCTTGATCTTTCAAAATTGATCCTCATTCACTTGATCTTTTTATTCCATGTCATCATATGTATCATGCCACATGCCCAAATATGCCATGCCATGTCATGACTCACTTGATATTTTTATTTCATGTCATCATATGTCTCATGCCACAATACCAACTATGCCATGCCATGTCATGACTACCTTAGTCTTTTACTGTATGACTACCTTAGTATTTTACTGAGTAGGTTCATCCATCATATACGTTGGTTATTCCTTTGTCATTTGTGAACACCCTTGACATCAATGACAAATATATACTCAACAATCTCCCCCTTTGGCATTGATGGCAACCTATGAACCTCTGAACATTATCCCCCTTTGACAACAATGACAAAGAAACCTTTCTATCTGACAACTCCCCCTGTCAGCATTTCTTCCCCTAAGACTAAACTCTTTTCTCTTAGTGTTTTTGTAATGGAATTACTCCCATTTTTTGTCTAAGATGCTCAAAATATTCTTTAGATAATGGTTTGGTAAAAATGTCAGCAATCTGTTCTTTAGTGTCAGTGTATTTTAATTTGACAGTTTTTTGAGAAACTTGTTCTCTTAGATAGTGATAATTGATTGGTATATGTTTTGTCTTGGAATGCATGATAGGATTTTTAGACATATTTATAGCACTAGTGTTATCACTATTGGATGTTCATATTTTACAAGTAAATATTCCAGATTTTGTCTCATCCAAATAACCTGAGTGCAACATGAGGAGACAGCAATATATTATGCTTCTGTTGTAGAAAGTGAAATAGAGGATTGTGTTTTACTTGACCATGATACTAAACAATTTCCCAGAAAAAATGTTGCTCCACTGGTACTTTTTCAATCATCAAAAATTCCTGCCCAATCTGCATCAGTAAACTCTTTTAGGGTAAAGTATTTTCCTTTTGGATACCGTAGAACATACTCCATATTTCCTTTTATATATTTGAAAATCCTTTTTACTGTGGTTACATGTGTTTCCTTGGGATATGAATGGAATCTAGCTACCAATCCAATAGCTTGCATGACATCTGGTCTTGTGGTTGTTACATATAGCGGACTGCTGATCATAGATCTAAACATGGTATGATCTACTTCTACTGATTCATCATCCTTACTTAAATTGCAACCAGTGACCATTGGAGTACCAACAGGTTTGGAATCTTCCATTTTAAACTTTTTCAACATATCCTTGATGTACTTGGTTTGAGAGATGAAAAATCCTTCTTTTGTTTGGTGAACTCGCAATCCTAGAAAGAAATTTAATTCCCCCAACATTGACATTTCGAATTCTTTCTTCATTTCAAAGGAAAAATATACATTTAGGATTTTAAGATTGCTTCCAAATATGATATCATCCACATAGACAATGACAATCATCATGTTTTTATCTTCGATTTTTAGATCAAGATTACTTGCAGTGGATCCTCTTTTAAAACCTTGATGTTTTAAGTACCTATCTAGTCTTTAAAACCATGCTCTTGGAGCTTGTTTAAGACCATAGAGAGCCTTCTATAGTTTGCATAAATAGTCATTATTATTTGACAGAAGAAACTCTTCAAGATGTTCAATATATACTTCTTCTTCTAAATTTCCATTTAGAAATGCAAACATGACATCCATCTGATATACCTTGAAGTTTTTATGGCATGACAGTGCTGAAAACATTCTGATTGCTTCAAGTCGAGCTATAGGAGCAAAAGTTTCTTTAAAGTCAATACCTTCCACTTGGGCATAACCCTTACACACAAATCTTGATTTGTTCCTTGTTACTTGACCATCTTGATTGAATTTGTTTTTAAAAATCCATTTGGTTCCTACAATGTTCTTATTTTTAGGTCTTTGGACAAGTTCCCAGGTCTCGTTTTTTTCAATCTGATTTAGTTCTTCATTCATGGCTTTGACCCATTCATCACTTTTCCTAGCTTTTGTGCAGTTCTTGGGTTCTACTATGAATATTAGGGCTTGTTCAACACCTATTAGTTGTCTTCTTGTTTTGACTCCATCATTTTTATCACCCATGATCTGTGATTCTAGATGATCCTTTTGTGTCCTTCTAGATGGATTTTTAGTGTCAGGTCTAGGGAAGTCTTCTTCATCTTCCTACTCTTCATCTTCTTCTTCGTTATGAGTACTCTTGTCTCTTTGCAGTTCTTCTGTCTTGTCATCACTTGTATTAATATCTTCAGGATATTATTCTTTCCTTGGTTTTACATCATCTACTTTTACATCAGCACTCTCTACAATTTTATGTAACTTTTTATTTAAGCATCTATATTCCTTTTTGGTGGATGAATATCCCAAAAAAATTCCTTCATCAGTACTAGAGTCAAACTTTCCAAGGTCATCCTCGTTTCTTTTGATGTAACATTTACTGCCAAATATTTTAAAATATCTTACTGATGTTGGTCTTCCATACCATAATTCATAGGGATTCTTATCCTTCTTTACTCAGAGTTGTGCTCCGTTAAGTATGTAGTCAGTTGTGTTTACAGCTTTTCTCCAAAAAAAATCTGATAATTTTGCTTCATTAAGCATTGTTCTGGCAGCTTCTTGGATTTTTCTATTTTTTGTTTCAACAACCCCATTCTGTTGTGGAGTTTTTGTAGCTGAAAAATGTCTCTTAATTCCATGATATTCACAGAATTCAATGAATTCATTGGAAGTAAATTCTCCCCCATTACCTGATCTAAGACACTTGATTTTCATACCAGACTCATTTTCTGCCATTGCTTTGAAGATCTTAAATTTTTCGAAGGCTTCTGATTTTTCTTTGATAAAGGCCACCCAGGTCATCCTTGTGTAATCATCAATGAGAAACATGAAATAGTGATCTCCTTGCAAACTTTTAGGTATGGTTGGTCCACACAGATCTATGTGTACTATTTCCAGAGGGTGTGAGGTCATATGTTCCTTAGTCTTGAAACTGGCTCTAGTTTTCTTCCCATGTTGGCAATGTTTACATACTGCGTTTAGAGGAGCTACAATTTTTGGCAAATCTCTTACAACTTATTTTGTTCTTATTTTGGCAAGGTTGTCGAAACTTAGGTGTCCCAACCTTTTGTGCCACAACCAAATTTCATCTATCATGCTTAAATAGTTTTTTTTTTCATTTTCCAAGATGTATACATTGTTTGTATTTCTCATGGCAATGCCAACTATGTTCCTTGATTTCTTATTTTTTATTTCACATTTTACTGAATCAAAGATGAAATGTAACCTCGATCACATGTTTGACTTACACTAAGAAGATTAGGCTTGAGGTTTTCAACTAGCAAGAGATTTTCTGCTTTGATCTTGTTGTTGACAACAGTTGTTCCTTTGCCAATTATTTTAGAAGACAAACTATCTCCAAAAGTGACTTTTCCTTTATTATCCTTTAGTGTAATGAATTTGCGTGAGTCACCGATCATATGTTTTGAGAAACCACTGTCCAAGTGCCATAGTTTTTGGCTTTCAATTGCACATAGAGAAATAATGGAACTTTCATTTTCTTCCATTTCTCTCCAATATTTCTTTTGCTTGGTAGTCTGAGATTGAGTTGCAATAGTATTCCTTGTAGTAGTTTTTAGTTTACAATCCATTTCCATATGCCCATGGTTATTACAATTATAGCATTCTATTTCATATTGTTGGAGTAGTGAAAACATATTCTTATTTCCATTTTTCTTAATGCTTGATGGCATTTTCTTGTATTTAGACTCCTTTCTTTTAGTTCTGCAATTTAAAGCTTTATGACAAAAATTATTACAAGAATAGTAGTAACCTAAAAATATCAATATATATCTATTTGGTCTTTTGGGTGCTATTTTATTTATGTTTTTATCTTGATAAATTAAGCCATATTTCTTGTTTACTTCTCTTTTTGTTGGAGTCTTCAGTATTTCAGTATAACTTTTCTTACCTCCTTTTCGATTGGCGATGGGAAAATTTTCTGGCTTCTTTTCTTTAACAAACCCCAAACCAGACTTATCATTTGATGGTTTTTGGCTACTCAGAATGTCATCTAGAATCCTTGAGTTGTTCTCAAACTTTGATTTGATGGATCCTTCATCAATATTTCTCTTGAATTGTGTGATCTCCTTTGCAAGGTTTTTAGACTCCTGTATTCTTTGTTTGAGCTGTAGGTTCAGATCCTTTGTTTGAGCTGTAGGTTGGGATTCCAGAAGTTGGGCTTCCAACTAACTGATGATAAGATTCGACTATTTGTTCTTATTTCTTGTTTTTTCAAGTTATTCAAGAGAACTAACAAGTTCATCTCTTATGTCCACTTCTCCCTCTACATATGAGTCGCTATTTGAGTTTTGAGTGTCTAGATCCATAAATAAGACTTCAGTTTCTTTAGCTTCACCTTCATCTGAATCTTCACTGTCTTCCATGGTGTAAACAATTTTCTTGTTCCCATATGGTTTTTTCTTACTTTTTGGTTTACCTCTTTTGAATTTTGAAGTTTCTTTTTCTTCATTCTCATCTTGTTTAGTGTAGGTGCATTTGGAGGAAAAATGACCAATCCTTCCACAATTAAAACAATTTAAAGGTAATTTTCCTTGGTACTTTCCTGTCCCTTTCTCAATTATACTGATGAAAAGAGATTCCTCATCATTTGGATTTTCTTATTGATTTTTTAAGGTGGACTTAAGGATTCTTCCTTTCTTGAAGATACATTTTGTCCTGTTCTCATTTCATATGCACTGAGAATTCCATGTAGCTCATCCATTGTCATCTTTTTAAGATCATCTCATTCTTCTAAGGTGGATACTTTTAGGTTATACCTCATTGGTAATGTTCTTAGTACTTTACCTACCACTACCTTTTCTTTTAGTTTTCCTCCAAGCCCTCTGATCGCATTAACAACTTCATCTACACGAAGAATATATTCACCAATATTCTCTTATTCTCTCATGTTAAGACTTTAAAACTGACTTCTATATGTTTGAAGTTTGGATTCTTTGACTTTAGATTCTCCTTCATAGATTAGTTTTAATTTACTCCAAGCTTTTTTGGAAGATGTGCATTGCATAACTTTAGTAAATACTGATTGTGTTAAGCCACTTAAGATTACGTTTAGAGATTTGGTGTTACCTTCATATTCTCCTAGTTCAACTGTGTCCATAGGGTATAGGTTTCTAATGTTAAGTTATTTTTCAATTGCTGCCCAAACCTTCCACCCTAGGGACATCAGATGGCATCTCATTCTAACATTCCAGTACACATAATTCTCTTCAGTAAATAGTGGAGGTTTGTTAGTGGACAGTCCTTCTTGTTGATCCATTGTGTTCTTTGAATGGGATCTTCCTTCCAGTGGTTAAGCTGTTGTGAAGGAACCTTCTCTGATACCAATTGTTGGTTTATCCCACAATATTGAGAGGGGAGGGTGAATCAGTATTGACCCTTTTTTTAAACTAAAACACAAAATAATCAACAATTATGACACATATTTTATCATGGAAACCTCAAAGAGAAAACCACCAACTCATACTCATTAATCAAATGAATTTACAAAATTGTTTATCTGCTACAACAGAAAGGATGCAAGATACACCCTAGGTTTTTCCTACAACTGCATACTAGGATGCTATAACACCCCTTATGGTTTTCTACTTGTTTTTAATAGTTAAGGATGCTACGACACCCTGTTCTCCAACTACAGACGGAAGGAGGCTTAAACCCCCCTACAGACCTGTGGTATGCCCTAGCACCGCCATGCCACCCTAATGTGATTTTATTTAGACTCTGGAATAGATGTAATATATTCACTATGGAATCTATTAAACTTATTAACAGAGACACTTCATTTAGAACACAACAATTCATTTAAATACCTAGTACCTTCATCATTTAAATGCAACTCTTCGTTTTTGCATCTTTTCGATTTGGGTCATGATTGTATGTTTACAAACACACCCAAATAACACTTACCTCTTTAATTCATTGCATTCCTTCACCAAATGTTGACGTTTCATTCCTCCCTCAGCCTCAGATCACAATTTCGCAGTCTTGTTTATCATTCTCTGATATTTTTGAAATGCAAAACTCTTTCTACAATGATATTTACCAGTTTTAATCGGAGCCGTTGATCCTACTATCAAGCATGATCTGGACCGTAGATCTGTTCTACATATTTCCTCCTTGAAATCCCCTTTTCGTATAAAAATTACCTCACAACTATTTCTAACCGTTGATCTTCGTCAAGTGTTTTCCTGACTGTTGATCTCCATTTTGCGGGATGCGAGATGTCAATGATCCTTTTTATCCTTTCCACAAAATTCTTTCCACAATCGTATTTTCACAACACCAGTTTCGCACCGTCTATATTGATTCAGTGGAACTAACATCAGTCATTCGATCTCTCTAGATTGCGGGATGCGGGATTTCGACTTTCCGCAAACTTCTTTCTGCAATCTCCTTTCCATAATATTCCTTCCACACCGCTGATCTTTTGCAGAGTCATTCCTGACCTTTAATCTTGCGGATTGCGAGATGCAGGATACAGAACGAAGTATTCTGATTTTTGGACTTCCACAATTTCCTTTCTGCAATATTCTTTTCCGCAACGGTATTTCCGCACTCTTGATCTATTTTTTGCAGGATTGATCTCAGTCATTCGATCTTTAGATTTTGGGATGCGGGATGCGGGATTCCTGACCAAATTTCCTAAGTTGTCTCCCCACAACTTTTCTTCTGCATGTGGATTGTGATATGTTTCCTAACTGTTGGATCTTGTGCAGGATCAATGCCCACCGTTCAAAAATTGATCTTTCAAAACTAATCCTCATTCACTTGATATTTTTATTCCATGTCATCATATGTGTCATGCCACATGCCCAACTATGCCATTCCATGTCGTGACTCACTTTATATTTTTATTTCATGTCATCATATGTGTCATGGCACATGCCCAACTATGCCATGCCATGTAACGACTACTTTAGTCTTTTATTGTATGACTACGTTAGTCTTTTACTGAGTAGGTTCAATCATCATATACGTTGGTTATTCCTTTGTCATTTGTGAACACGTTTGACATCAATGAAAACTATGTACTCAACACCCATCTTGTTTACATACATAATCTACCTATAAATCCTATCACTACTGGAACCATTAACAGTAAACTGAACAAGAAATAACAAGAGCATAAACACAAGGGCCTCAAACCTGGCCCTGGGTGGACACTCCCAGAGAGGAGTGTTTGGTCTGCTTTATCTTCCCGAAGGGCTCCCTAGAATTCATGTTGATTGACTTGGCCATGATCATCCCTTTGACCTCCTCTTGCTCCATCCTTGGGTGGAATAATTGAATCCCTATATTTGTGGCCATGATGTCTATCTTTCTATGCATTATCTAGCAATTGGAGATGTTCTCCTTCCAAACTCTCACTGGTTCTTCATCCCCTTCCCATTTTGCAGCAACACTAAGTGAAGAGTGCACTATTAGGTTCATGTTAACCCAATAGAGCATAAGCAATATGTTATAGGTCGCATCCCTCCTACCTGTATTTCAAGGGTATTCCACCAAAGGTTCAACCTCACGATGCAACTCTTCCCAGGGCATGGCCTTAGCTTTGTCCCATAAACAGTCTACAATTGATTCAATTTCGCTACGGGTCTCCAGAGGAGCAAAGTATTTGAAGAAGTCAGTAGCCTCCTATGCTTATATCTGGGATCTAGTCACATGACCCTTGTCGCAATTGTCAGCCGAGAATTCCCCCAACCCCATGATTCCCCTATGAGAGTGTTTGGGAGCCATGGTGGAGATAGACTCTTCACCAAGCACTAGCGCTTTAGAGAGGAAAACAAATTCACGAGCCTTTTCAACACAAAAGACACAAAAGAGGTTGGGAAAATCCACAGAGGTCATTGAGCAGAGGGCAGAGCTGCTTCAAAATATAAGGGTGGCAGTCACCTCACCATCATAACAATTTTGTACTCAACCTTTTTCATCCTAGTGTCATCCTGGATTGGCATCCTCTGAGCCTTAAAGACCATATCTATCATGTGCTACGAATCTTCCTTATCCATCCCTTTGGGCCTGAAACTGTACTTCCCACCATGCAATGAGATGTGGCTAGAATCCTCATCTGTAACCATACTTCCCAATACGTTCTCACACATATCCCAAATGTTACACAAATATTACACAAAGATTATCGTCGGTCAACTAGATTACACAATGATTTCACACCCTGCTTCTGCAATTAACCCGCTTTCTAGATCATTGGCGAAATGGACTAACAACCGTCAGATATAGATCGACAATGGACTTAAATTGTTATATGTTGTATTTTATAAAGTATCACGGCAATTGGAAATTTCTTCTATCACACTAGTTCACCCAACGAAATAGTTCTCTTTCGTTGATCTACAACAAGATCATTATTATCCTTTGATCTTCTTCATCCTTGCAACGATTAGTTTCCAACTTCACAACATATTCACCTTTAACTTTCTCACTATTTAGTCAGTGAAATTCCTCTTTAGTCATTGATCGACTCACCTGTTCATCACCATCGTCGACTTCTTAACCAATATCTCCTACATCGTGGATATTCCTTGCAATGCATAGCTAAAAGTGACTTAATGTGTGTAAATTTCAATACTCAAGAAATTTTTTCATTCAACTAACCATACAGTCAACTTGGTCACAAGATATGATTCAAACGGGGAATTGCTTCCAACCTCAATCAATAAACTCAATTAACCCTAAAATAAAGGAATACGATCTTATTTCACAATGGTCCTTTATCTGAACCTAAATACAATGGATCGATCATTACAAATGAAGACCTCTCTCTCTCTAAGTAAGCTCCAAGAGTATAAAATATGAGCTTGTTCATCTTGATCGAACCTTCCTCGAGCTAACTAAGCTCTAATAAGCTACCTAAAAGCTTCTACGAGCTAACAAGATCTGTAACCTAAAGTTAAGCTATCCATCTAAATGACTCAACTGGATTAAATAAAACTCTTAATCTATTTTCCAAATCCTTCAAAGAAGGAACAAAGTCCTTATTCGACTCTACTATCCTCTATGACTTACTATGCTTGATATCTGTTATTTTCCAGTAAGGTAAACAAGCATCTTACTTTATTTTTGTTTGCTATAGTCTTTTTTACTTTTGAAAAATTATTGATGAAAACTGTCAAGGATTAGAGTGACGAAGGAATATCTTGTGTCTGGATCATTTCTGCATTCAGAGTGACTTAAGAATCCTATACATTGGGTATTTTTCCCTGCATTAGGATTTGGTAAGCATTAAGATTTTGTTGAAATCATGGTTGTGTAATAGTTAATTTATTGAACACCTTACAAATTGGGGTGATATCATATGATATTTGTATAAGATGTACTTTATAATTGTATAAATGGTAACTAAAAGGATATTTATACTATTTATTTTTGCCACATCTTTTAGAATGGGAAACATATTAACTTTGATTTTGACTTTGGGTGTAGAGAAAAATTAGTTGATTATGCTCTTGCCTCTAGAAAAATCTATGAGGGAGAAGGGTTTAAATACATTAAGGAGTAATTTGAAAATGGCACACTTCATCTCATTGGAATTTTGAGTGATGGTGGTGTTCATTCGCGATTATATCAGTTGCAGGTATTCTATATCTATAAATGCATAATTATGAGTTTTTTATCTTAGAAAATATTATAGAGTTATCCATGCTATGCAATTTTTAATCTGTGTATTTCTCCCCAGTGTAGTTGAATGTTTTTAATATCACCAGACTGGATTTAGTTGGGTCTAAATATGTTATAATTGTAGAACCCATTGATCTACTGACATAAATTTTAAGAGAAGGCTACTCTTACATGGATCTATCAAGAAACCATTAGAAAATATGCTCTTTCTTATCCATGAATACTTGAAATTCTAGCTAGATGTTCACTTCTAGAGTATGTGTATGAACTTGAATGCCAAATTTGTCCTACAAAACGTTTATTTATTATTGTTTTCTTTATTGAATCAATGTTGCATATGAAACCTTTCAAGTTCAACAAAATTATAAGGTCAGAGCCATTCAGACTACTTTCTTAGGTCTCTTGAGTCAAAAACAATGTTGGGATTATTAGTATTTTCTTAGAATTACAAATGATGCAATCTTGGTGTTAATATTGCCCCTTTCCCCAATTATTAAAAGGTTCTAGCTCAATGGTAGAGCGCCTTGTTTACAAGGAGGTTGAAGGTTCAATTCATCCATGCCCTAATGATATTGCAATATTGATGTTTTAAATAAAATATACTTTATTATGATCTTTTATGGCTACCAGGGGGGTTCTAAAATGACTTCATATGTCACTACGAGGGGGGTTCATAACCGCCCCCAAATGTTTGTAAAGCATTTTAGGGGGGGGTTCGAACCGCCTCTGTAGGTACCTATGAGGGGGGTTTATAACTGCCCCCAAAGGTTTGTAAAGAGTTTTATGGGGGGGTTGAACTATCTCCATAGGTACCTACAAGGGGGGTTTTGAACCACCTCTGTAGGTACCTACGAGGGGGGTTTTGAACTGCCTCTGTAGGTACCTATGAGGGGTGTTTAAAACCTCCCCCAAAGTTTTATAATAGATACTTTTAAGGGTGGTTCTAAACTACCCCCATAGGTACCTACGAGGGGGGTTTATATCCACCCTTAAAAGTGACTTTTTT
>LPNX010675940.1:26419-107814 GCA_001517045.1 Pseudotsuga menziesii
TTTTGATCTCTTCCAAAACCACCCCTAAAATTCAAAACTTTTAGCATCGGTGCTATTAGGGGCAGTTTTTTCAAGATCGCCTCCAAAGCCAAAACCACCCCTAAAAGTGATTTTTGGAGGTAGAAGACAACCACCCCTAAATGTCAACTTTGTTGTAGTGGTCACAATGGTATATTGGTGGATATTGCAACAGTCACGATTATTGTCGACCTACCACCGCCCTCGACAGTAAAGCAATTGAGAACTACTTTGGTACATACAGGGTAGTATCGAAAATTTATCAGAGGATATGTAGAGGTGGCTGCCCTATGGAGAAATTATTGGATAAAGATGTTAAGTTTTAGTGGAGTGAACAATTTCAAGAGAGTCTATATGTTTTGAAGAATAAAATGGTTACAACACCCATATTAGTCTTTCCAGGCTGGAAGAAAGAGTTTCATGTACATGTTGATGCATCGTTTGTCACATTGGGTGTTGTACGCACAACCAGACGAAGTTTCTATTGATCATCCCACCACATTTTCTATTAGACAATTATCAATGACAGACTTTACGGAGAAAAATTCCTATGGCTTGGGGTGTACCAAACAGACAGATTAAACACAGAAATCAATCCCTTCCCAATATGCAAGAGAAATAAAACATCTAACACTAAAGGATCTCAAAACATACCTTATTACGGATGGTTGGTGTAGATCCCCATTGAGCTTTTCCAATCCCGCTTGTGTTAACAATTTTCTCTCTCAACAATCAGCAAACAAGATAAGCATGCTATATAATGGTGTTAGACCTAGTCTAGAATATATAATCAATAATGTATAAGAAATTAAAAGCATCCATGGATTCAATATTCATTTAAATGCACATCATTGGACAGGAAAAGATATTTCTATTAATATAAATTAGAGATTACAAGAATGACAACCTATGTCGGCACGTCTGCAAACCGGAGAAATTGGGTCCTCCACATGGGCCTCCACCACCTCAATCCTCCATCTCTCGATAGCAATCTCAACAAAGGAAAGCTTGGGAAGAACACCAAGTGCTCCAAGGGACAAAGGGATGCAGACTAAAGTATAAGCAAGCTATGGCAATAATGAACGACAGTTTTCTTTCTCTTCAATTCCTCTCTCTTCAATGTATCCAAAGGGTTCTTTATATAGTGCTTCAATGGGGTAATGGAAGGTCAAATGCGAGCGATATCAAGGCATATGGAAGGCCAAGAGACAAGTGACTCAGATCCACATCAAGGAAAACTTCAAAAATCTTTGGCCTTTTGCACACACCCCGATGTATGTGGGTTTAAGGGTCATATCCGCGTACATATGCGAGAAAGGGTTTAAAAGTTGCGTATGGAAAATTACAAGTTTTTTTAGGGATGATATTGGAAACATAAAAGGTACAAAAATAGTCCATGGGGTCCAAATATTCTGTAAAGGGATAGGGAAGGCCATAAATGTGTGATCTACCATGTGTGGTAAAATCAGCTGTAACAGATGCCCCCTAATGTGTGAGGTCAGAGGGGTGATACGATGGACAAAATACAATATAAGTCCATCCCAGAAGTGGAGTGATGAAGAACCAAGTGGAAGAACCAACCATCCAACAATACAATACAAATATATCTACATATGACTGCAAGTACATACAGCAATCTCGGATACATAAGAGTACAATGGCCATGAATAGGCATGATACAAAATATGACATGTGTTGTCATCACCACGTACAATATAGATAGATCAGAATCTCCATGATGAATATATACAAAGGATTAGGATCTCCATGAAAGCTGAAGATATACAATGGATCAAGATCTCCATAATGGCTGAAGATATTTGACATACACTGGAATCAAGTCACGAGAGCTGAAATCTCATGAACACTGGCACGATCAAGGAGGTAGCATATATGAAATGCCACCAATATGGAAAGTCTTCTACACAAACCGCTACAAGTATGTGTCCTACTGTGTGAATAGAGGTGTCGAGGTTGAACATAGTATTCCATCATCTAATTACCATTCATTGATGTATAACGTTAACATACGCGAGATCACACACCGATAATGAAAATGGGAATCAAGGTACTAGAGTGCAATCTAACAAGTGTGAATAAATGTGTTGAAGTCTAACACTTGGAAGAATCCATCGATCAGGGGACATTGATGTATTCCCAAAACTGTCGATGGCGAGAGAACCTGCCATTGATGACTGCAAGTCTCAAGGCACTCAAAATGACTCTAGACTCCTATCCCAGACTAAATGATCTAAAGTCGATGGGATAAAATCTGCTGGAAGGAGCGAATTAAGGCATCCTCCATCATCCAACACGAGGTAATTAGAAAAGATGTATAATGTGGAATGACTCAATCATAATGTGCATGATCCAATACCAGTATCGGGAATGACCGACATGCAAAGTCAACAAAACTGAGCAATTACTGACTCAGGCTTCAAATTCCTCCAAACAAGAGAATAAAGGTGAATGGTGACTGAATGTAGGCAGCATAGACTCAATATACAAAACTGGAACATCTCTATGACACAGGAGGCATCGACAAAGGCTCCATAGGGACTAGAATCTTAACCAGTCGGTGGAGATAAGCTCAGAGAAATGAGTACATCTCCTAAATTCAAACTATTAACCTAACCAACGAATGTGATATACAGTGCTCTAATCGAAGACAACACGACTCGACTACTACCAAAGATAACATCTTTTCTTGTTTGGCTTTTTGGTTTTTTGATTTTTTTGGACTTTTTCAAATATTTTGAAAATCTTGAAAAAGAATAAAAGTGCTTTATAGTTACAAACTAGGAGGATACAAGTGTCAAGGGGAAAAAAACTAGTTCCAAGTAGTGGAACATACCTATGCTCAATGCAAGGAAACATGTGTAGGATAACGACACTAGGGGGAAAGTCCCCTCCTAGTAAAAATGGGGAATCAAGCTGCAAAAGATATATAAAATAGCTCTATGTGGCTAGACATGAGACAAGCTCGGGCTATATGGCTGATAATCAAAGTCAGGGAAGCCGGCATAAGGCTCAATAAGGCAAGCAAAACTCATGATAATGCAATTACAACTTGACATAAGGGAGTCCTGGGGAAAAGGCCAACAAAAAGATCAAGAGGAGTATGAGGCTCTTGCGCAAAGTCATGGTGATACTATACAATGGACTCCCACACCCTAAAGGAAAAATGTCGGTATGGGAACCAAATGCAAAACAGGATCTAACTAAAGTACCCATGTATGGTCAAGCTCTACTATTCACATTATGTCACTTCTAAAAGCAACAAGAAGGTTCCATGACAAGATAGAATGGGTTCATACCTAAGGTTATAATGAAATGGTTAGAAGGTCATGCAAAGTGCAAATAGAAGTAAAACCTAACCTATATGTCATTTTAGACATAATACCTGAAATCAGCATGAACGGGTCAAAACCACAGTCAAACCGTGCTCAAAACAGACTCCTACATCATCACATTAGTTCAAAACGGTCCAAAATGGTCAAAAATGGTCAAAACTATAGAAAGTGGGTAAAAAATTTCGAAAAATTTCTATAAATAGTAAAAAATTTAAAAATTCCATATCATTTGAAATTTTTACCCATTTGAGCTCAAAACTTCCAACTCGAATTCCGGGAGCATCGTCTGGCGAAATTTGACACCATTTGATCCAGGTAACTCCTCATGTCCTCCTCTTCCTATTTCATACAAATTTTTTAAGTTTTCATGGTCCATTTAATTTTCTAGGCCACCCTAAATTTTGTTTCATCCCACACAGGTATCGGGGCTTTTTCTGCAAATAGGGCTGGCCATACGCAGAAAAAACGCCCAAACCCGTGTACATACACGGCTGTTTTGCAAATAGTCACGTATGAGGCCTCAAATTAAGTTCTCAAGGGAAAATGATAATCAAAACTCTTGTTTTTTGTGTAGGATGGTGTTAGAGTGGAGGGAGAGGGAACATGGTGATGTGGAAGTGGCACTGCAAGGTGATTTAATGGCCCAACAAGCATTTCGTGTGTGTGCTTTGTATAAGGTTTGGTGTCTTGGCAGCCTGAGGGCCAAACCAAGACTCCTCCAGATGCTAGTGGATTACTGGGATCCAGACTCTATGAGTCTTTTCACATTGACGGGTTGTCGCTCAGCATATAAGTTGATGACATATACTAAATCACTGGATTATTCTGAAGAGGAGAGGTGGTAAATCTCCGATCTCGCGGGCCAGGAGGTGGATTGACTATTGATGAGTACATTGCGGTGTACTGCTTTCCGGACATGGAAAAGGTTGGGAGTCAAATCCTGACAAACTCTATCCAGGTACTGGGACTGAAGGCCATACTATTGGCATTAGGCAGGATAGTTGGATTAGCTTCACTCCACCAGGCCTCTCAGCCACTGATGTTCTATGCGATGGAGTGTATGAGACCCATAGTGTATGACTGGAGCACTACAGTGTTGAGCAACATGAAGCAGTAGCTCAGTGACTGCAATATGGGCAGGGTGAGAAACTTTGGTTTCGGTAGCATACTGAGCATGTTCTTCTTTGAATGTGTACCATGGCTAAGCCCTAGAGTGGACATTTCTCAACACGGAGTTCAAGATATGGCCCAACAACGTTGGGCAAATGTTATGCGTAGACTGGGCGAAGGTAGGGTAGCTAACCCCTACCCAACAGAATTCCTTCCATGGTGGTAGAGGCAGATCATTGCTATCGATGACTACCCCTATGCAGGGATAGACTTCCGTGGAGATCCGTACATGCCCCTACCACCAGGAGTGGCATATGGCGACACAAGTAATGAATCCCAAACCCACTTTTTAAGTTTTTTGAATTATTAAATTTTTTTGTGTTTTTGATATATTGACTCAAAAGACATGTTTTTGTGTGACGACACATAGTGACAATCTATCATGTGTATGCAGATGTTGGACCACGTCGACCGGATGGTTTTCCTCATCATAGATAGAGGGGAAGAGGAGACGACATCATGGGTGTGGATGCAGAGCAGACGCTCCAAAGCATTCACACAAACTTCGTATGCTTGACGCATAGGGTACCCATGGTGCAAGTAGAGGACTTACCTGAGGCCATGCAATTCCAGGTGGTTGGTGTACTATGGGCATGGGTTCGATTATTTCGATGGCTATCTAGAGCCATGGTGTGCTACCACAATCAGAACCCCCCTCCTCCTCCTCAGGCTTAGAGACCTGAGAGTATTTCTTTTTGTACGACCGTGTATTATATTTTGGTGGCTCAGAAGCCCCAATTTTGTGTTATGACACTTATGTATTATGACGTCACAATTTGGATATTAATGAAAAACTTTTATGATAATCGATTTTATTTATTTACATGTGTGCAAAAATGTATGTTTGTGATATGCTTATGGTCTATGAAACAAATGCCAATCTAACACAGTTAGCATATGAGTCAGTAACTTGATTAAAAATTCTTGAAACATGAATTTATGTTATATTCTCAAATTATCGTTCTAACAATCTCACATGTAAGAATCTTCATAATAATATCAGATCCCTAATATGATATGAGCCATTAAGCTGTGAAACCACTAACTGCGAATCAAGACATACCTCAAGAGAGAGAACACCATGTGAAATGGCATCCCGCAATAACTCAATAATGGCACTATATTCAGCAACATTGTTCGAAGAAGGCTATAAACATACACCTCCTGAAGACAATACTTGACCCATATGAGTATAAATCACCCAAGCAGCTGAAGCTGAGTTTTGAGTGTGACAGCTAGCACCATCGGCGGATCCTATGTAAACGGTAGACTCCATCAACATCTGCCATAAAAAACGGAAGCTAATCAACAAACCCAATCACCATAAGAAAACCTAACTATGTAACTCAAAAAAATGTACAATAATATACAACAATCAGCCCTAGTTAAAGATCATGCATAGTATTTTTTAAGATAGAGCCCATTTCTAGGCTCCACCAAGGTTGTCCCTTCATAAGCCACTAGCTCATAGGTGCCCTTCTCTAACACACGTTTGACCACGTAAAAACCATGCCACATGGGATTAAACTTCCCTGCCCTCAAGGGTTCTTTAGCTTGATCCCACAAAAGGACCAAATCACCTTCACTAAACCTCCTCAGATGGACAGACTTGTCATATTGGACCTTGATGCAATGCTTAATTACTTCTAGAGCCACTAAGGCATCTCAGCACTGCTCATCAAGCTGCTCTAAGTGGACCAAACGTTCTTCCAATGTGGAACTATCTGGTAAAATATCTATAGCTAACTTCAATGAAGGGATTTCGCATTCAACCGGCAAGATAGACTCCACCCCATGCACAAGCTGATATGGAGAGAAACCGGTGGCAATCTTAACCGCGGTTCTATGGGCCTACAAAGCAGGATATAACATGATATGCCAATTCGTCTTGCTTTGTGCAATGATTCGTTGGAGAATGGACTGAAGTGATTTATTCACTGCTTCAACCTGTCCATTGCCCTCAGGGTAATAAGAAGAGGAGTGCTTCTGCTTATACCCTAACTTTGAAGCCAAATCTTCCATCATTTTATTCTGAAAGTTCCTACCATGGTCAGTGACAAGCTCTTTCAGAATGCCGAACTAAGTAATAATTCGGTTGAACATGAAATGCATAGCTATCTCACCATCGGATTTAATCATGGGCATAGCCTCTGCCCATTTCATGAAATAATCGACAGCCACTATAATGTGATGATGCCCCCCACCTGAAGCTGGGTTGCAATCCATAAAGTCAAGCCCCCACTTGGTGAAGGCACCGACGATGACAATAGGATGTAATGGGGCTGGATGCGAGCACATATTGTGTGCAAACACCTAGCAAGGGTGACACTTCTTGACCGCATTAACACTGTCTTTGAAGATCAATAGCCAAAAATATCCCGCTCTCAATTTTTTTTGTGCTGTAGAAATCCCAGATAAATGACCACCACACGCCCCTCTGTGGCAATCATTCAACACAACCTCAGCCTCATCATGGGTTAAACAACAATGCAAAATGGAATCTACCCCACAATGGTACAAAGTTTTATCCACTATAAGGTAGTTGTTAGCTACATGACGTAATCATCATCGTTCATCTCAGGAAAGGTGAGTAGGAACCTTCAACGTTTTCAAATATACAATGATATCCCCATACCATGGGTCCAAAGCTGAGATAAGGAAAATATTCTCATCGATAAACGTATCCTCATAAACCTATTCCTCTTCCAAACTTGGAAAATCATATATGAGCTCCGCAAAGATCAACGATTTCTTTGATTTCGCCAAACCAAATTCGAGATCAAACTCTTGCAAAATAAATATCCATTTATTGTATTTTCCCCCAATCATCCTTTGAGTGAGGATGAACTGAAAAGGATTGATATGAGCTACAACCAAGTTTCAGGGAAGGAGAATGTAATGTCTCAATCTCTGAAACGCATGAACAGTGGCCAAGGCAAGCTTCTCCACATGCAAATAATGGATTTCTACATCAATAAGGTTTTGACTCAAATAAAATCAGGCGTGCTCATGGAGCTCCTCATCCTCCTAAACCCAAACCATACCAACCGTCTCCATGGACGCAGCCACATAAATCAAAAAATCACGGCTATAGTCAGGTGGACTAAGCATGGGGGCTGATGCTAAGGCTTGCTTAAGAGAATCAAAGGACTCCTGGGCTCGCTCATCCCAGCAAAAAATGAGTGTCCTTCTTTAAAAGATGCATAAATCCTTTAGTCAAATTGGAAAAATTAACTGCGAATATCTACAAGAAATTTTCCATGCCTTGCAAACACTGAAGATGTCTAATATTACATGGGGGAGACAATTGAAGTATTTCCTCAACCTTTAAGTGATTGACTCTGATACCCTCCCTCAATACGATGAACCTTAGTAAGGACCAATAGTCACGCAAAAGATGCACTTATGAGCATTTAACTGAACCTAATAATGATGGCATCTTTTGAATACTAATCTCAAATGGTATCGATGATGCATTCTCAAACGAGAATGAGCAGCAAGGACATCCAAACACACTTCAATAATCATTTTGAGATCATGAAAAAATAAGGCCATAGCCCGCTGAAATGTAGCTCCGGTGTTTTTAAGGTCGAAAGGCATCTTCTAATATGCAAAAGTACCCTAAGGACAAATAAATGTAGTCTTATGTTGATCCTTGGGTTTGATCTGAATCTGATTATATCTGGAATAACCTTCCATAAAGGAAAACACCTCGCTTCCCACACACTCATCCAAAATCTGATCAATAAATGGTGTGGGAAAATTATCCTTAGGACAAGTACGATTTAAATCACAAAAATCAGTGCATATACGGATCGCTCCCTGCTTATTATCAACCGAAATGGGATTTGAAACTCACTCCGTCAGGGGAATGGGATATATAAAACTGGATTTTAACAGTTTCTCTATCTCGGCCTTAACGGCGGGTGCTTTTCTAATATTCACCGCATGCAAACCTTCTCGAACCAGCTTCGCATCTGGATAAGTCTTAATATCATATTCGACAATACAAGGGTTGATACCTGGCATTTCCTCATATGACCAAGCAAAGATGTCATGAAACTCTTTAAATAGCTTGGTATACTCCTTGATCTCATCATGGGAACAACTTGCCCCAATGTAGACATTCTCAACTTTTCCAGGATCACGAGAAATATTTATAGGAATAGTAGGTGATAAATTCGCCATGTTCCCATCGGCCATCTAACTGGAAGAGCTCAATGGAACCACGGGACTACCAATCTTCTTGCTAAGAATCTCCCTCAAGTCATCACGCTCCATACGGTCGAGTTCAAGAAGAAAATATGATCGATGATTTAATTCTTCCCAAGGTGGCTCAACCCTAGACATGGCCTCAATAATGGCTTTTCATCCGATGGAAAAACATCGTCAAGGAAATCATGTGTGTGAGAGGACTCAACTGCCCATGCAGGAAGCACATACAAGTCCTCCTCCTCCATCCGTGAAGAGGAAGGACTAGGCTCTACAACTTAATCAAGATTTTCTTAATACGCTACCATCATTGCAGGCAACGGCACATCTATTTTGATAGGTCCATCAAAGGACTCGATGAAGGAAGAATCCAAGGATATTCCATATGGGTAGTGCGAAAAGACATTGAATTCAACGAGGACGAAGCCCCACCAAAACTAGATCCAATCATAAGAATGGGCACAGGACAGCTAAAGGTTCCCATAATAAATGAATACATACCCACACCCACACTCCGAGTTGTCGGCTGAGAATGATCGATAATCAGGATAGAAGCTCCCGATGATGCATTAACACTCAGATTGTAGAATGACGTTTGATCAATCGTAATGATCTTCCCATTAAATGGAAATCATACCACTCAAAAGAGATAAGGGGTTATGTCTTGCATACTATACATCCAATTCCTTCCCAGCAAAAGATTGTAGTCGAGGGGCACATCAACCACCTCAACCTCGATCGGGATGGTCTTCCCTCCCAATTGGACCTTAAGAGAAGGAATAATCCCATGCGACCGAAATGATCTACCATCAAAAGCTTTCAACGTAGTAGCGGATTGAGACAACTCGGGAGAACCCAAACCCTTCCAACATGACAAAGAAATCACGAAACCAGCAGTTCCTTCATCAATAACATTGCATTTGACGGTCATATTAAGACATTCTACATGACTCAAAAGAGACACGTAGTAAGGAAAGCGAGGCTGTATTCCCATGGTTTCAAATTTGACAACGAAAGAAGAGTTATCATCATCAACCCCAAGAGAAAAAAGAAAGGCTCTCCTCGACAGAGGACAAGTCTGAAGTACTTCAAGTGCGAACATCACACAAGGAGTTTGGCCCAAATCCTCGACAACGGAATAGTTCTGGGCGGCTCAGGCATTAGGATTGTGCCCTAAACGCTTTAGGACTCCCTTAGGAATGCAAGGTGCAACTTCAGTTTTATCCATAGGTTTTTCGATATGCAAAGGGCTCTTAGGTGGAGTGGGTTCCTTTCCAAGGTCCGGTTGTGACGAACCATAATCCTTCGCACGAGTCACAACCTTAGTAACGCGTACCATGTTGACGCAACCATGACCAGTATTGGCCTCTGACAAATTTTGATCTCCACTCGATGCACAATGAGGATCAATGGTCCTTGAGTTCATATTTTATTTTTTAGGTAAAGGATTAGTTAGCACGGCTGGGCCCTATGCTATGAACCTCGAGGAAACTTCACCTTATGTTTAGTCTGCTTGTCCCCCCAACATTATGAGCGTTCTTGTCATTATAATTAGCATTTTCATTCTTATTCCCACCCTTACGATTATTTTTCCTTTTTTTCTTATTCCTTCCATGCTGTTGATTGCCCTTCTAGTCTGATGATTGCACAGAAAGTACACTCGTCGATTGGGTAGGTTGAGACGAAGCCGTGGCTTGTCCCAAGGCAGATTGATTAATTGACAATTGGCTCACTTGTTTCACAACCGAATCCATAGGTTTGGTACTTGTACAACCTATAATGCCATTGGCATGTGGTCTAGGCTTATTAATCTGTCACGGTAATCTAGGGACTAAAACACAGTCTCATAAGAGATTTTAGACAATAAGGCATGAAAATGGTATAATGGTGCTACAAAATGAGTATCCGCTCTGTATAATCAATAAAGAATGAGTAATAAAATTCAATGATCATGTTGGAAGCATGAATGACAAAGAAATTCGAATTCCTACGGAGGTCATTCGAATTGAATGAGTGAGTCTAGCTTAACTGAATGTAAGCCACAGTCAACACTCAAGTTAACCACTGATCAAAACCCTAATTGACTCAACTGAGCCCTAATTGAAGTTGGAGTGCAATAAATGACTGATTCTAGCTGAAATTAGCTCAAACACATGTCACTGCAAGCCAACGAACAAGTGGTAGCACATCAATGACTCCAATGAACCCTAATGAGGTTAACTAAAGTGTAACTGACCATCAAAAGTGGTTAGAGGCACCCCTGTTGACTCCAGTTCATTAAATAATAATTAAATAATCAATTTAATGGAGGAAGGTGCCTTCATTGCTCTATTTAACTGATTGTAACCATTAGTTACCAATATGGGGCATTAGTGACACTCATATCACCCCCGGAGTGCTCCAGTTAGCCTCCCCAAATGTAGGAGAAGGCTAAGTTAGCCTCCTTGACTGAAGGTAGGCGTGGGTGTGCTCATGGTGATGTCATCCAATGCTCCTTTGATGTCAATTAAGTCAATAAAACTTAGGATAGCGGTTTAACTAGGCCAAATTGACCAAAATGAGTGTGTATGGTGGTAAATGTCTCCAACACCCCCCCTTAAGCTATACTCAAGAGAAGTAGAAAACATAAAATGCATAAGAATGCTAGGGCCCTAGAAAATAAGGCCATATATCACCCTATACAATACTGAAACTCAAACAATGCTAAAAAACAAACTAAGTGAGGAAAAGAAGGAAAACCCAATGGGAAAAACCCCCTCTCAAGCTGAACATTGAAAGTAGTAGGTTCACCTTGATGAACTCACCCCCAACAGTGAACGAAGGTAAGTGAACTTCTTTTCTAAAAATCTTTTGGTGAAGATGTCTTCAATCTGCTCATCAGTCAGGCAGTATTGCAGAATAATGGTCCTGTCATGCACTAGCTCTCTGATATAGTGCATGTGTATCTCTACATGCTTGGTCCTCTACCTGGTAACTAGATCTGTGGATATCTTAATATCACTTTGATTGTCACAAAATAGGACAGTATAAAAGGTACTGCCAAGATCAAACTCTGAAAGAATTCCTTGCAACCAAACTGCTTCGATGCAAGCATTCACCGCTCCTTGATACTCGGCCTGTGCTGAAGATAATGCTATGGCGGCCTGCTTTTTGCTAGACCATAAAATGGGGCCACCACCAAACATGAATAAATATCTGGAAGTAGACTTTCAATCAATAGAATCACCCGCCCAATCGGAATCTGTGTATCCAACCAGCTCTAGCTTAGAGTCTGTAGCATAGTGAATGTCATAGGTCCTGGTTCCCTGAATGTACTAGAGGATCCTCTTGGATTCATTCCAGTGAATATCATGGGGCTGCTGCATTTATCTTGATATAGCATTCATGGCATAACATATATCAGGCTGATAATGTGTCAAGTACAACAAGCTACCAATCAGTTGTCGATAAATAGTGCAATCCATGCGAGGTGTGCTTTTTCCTTCTTCAAGGCCGATCCCTGAAAGGAAAGGGAATGGTTCAGGCCTACATTCATCCATGTTAAACTTGAATAACAGGTATGATATGTATTTTTACTGAGTGAGCATTATCCCATCAGAATTTTGCTCAATTTCAAGCCCCAAAAATTGTTTTAAGAGCCCCAAATCAATCATTTCAAATGCATTGTGGAGAGCAGTTTTGATGGCTGAAATAGAAGCAAATGTGCTACCTGTGATCAGTAAGTAATCAAAATATAAAAAAATAATAATCAAATTACCATCATACTTCTGTATATACACATTTGGATCTGATCTACACCTTTGGAAGTTTTGCGAGAGAAGGAAGGCATCCATCTTG
Organism: Pseudotsuga menziesii; assembly: GCA_001517045.1. Taxonomy (NCBI): domain Eukaryota; kingdom Viridiplantae; phylum Streptophyta; class Pinopsida; order Pinales; family Pinaceae; genus Pseudotsuga; species Pseudotsuga menziesii. The sequence continues at coordinate 39,010 of LPNX010675940.1, forward strand.
GAATACCACTCTCTTGGGGCCTGTTTTAACCCGTATAGTGACTTCTTTAGCTTGCAAACCAAAGATGGATCAGAGATGTAGCCCTCAAGATGATTCATGTATATCTCCTCATGAATATCTCCATGCAAAAAGGCTGACTTAACATCCATACGATGCACTTCCCAATGCTTAGATGCTGAAATTGCCAAAAACTAGGCGGATGTAGTCCATTTTTGCAACCAGTGCAAAAGTCTCATGGTAGTCCACACCTTGGAGCTGGGAGAAACCTTTTTCCACCAGCCTTGCCTTATATTTTTAGTTTCTTCCATCTACATCAACCTTGTTTTGAAACATCCACTTGCATTGAACCAATTTCCTTCCCGGAGGAAGAGAAACTAGCTCCCAAGTAGTGTTTTTTCTGAAGAGAAATCATCTCTTCATCCAGGGCAACTTGCCATCTCGGATCCTTCCGATCATGGTAGTAGAAATTTGGGTCTGAAATTGTCATCAAATAACAAGTTTCAGAAAGCAAATAATAAAGACAAGAGAGCACAATACCTTCTCTTTCAAAATCAGACCGGGTTCTCCTTGGATCATCCGGATTTCCAATGTTATCTCTTGCGGAGGAGAGTGTCTGTCGGGCCCATGTTGGGAGATGATTTTGTACTTAAGGTTCTGATTCAGAATCTAATGTTTTCTATACATTGATATGAGAAATCATAGGATCTAAATCAGGGTCATCACCCCCAATTTCATCATCCAAATATTCAGTAGAATAGGAAGGAAAATCGGCAGCTTTCTCCTTCACTAGTTCCACTTCCTGAAGAGGATCATCAAACTTGACACTTCTTTCGATGATGATATATTTTGTTTTGATATATAGAAGCTTGAAACCTTTTTATTCATTAGGATACCCAATAAATAGACATTCTATGCTTTGCAGGTTCAAATCCCTCCTTTTGTCAAGTGGAATTCGAGCCCATGCAGTGGACCCAAACACCCGCAGGTTCGACACATCCAGCTTGTGTCCGAAGTATGCTTCAAAAGGGGACTTCCATTTAACAGATGAGTGTGGAACTCTGTTATGAATGTATGCTACAAAATTCATGGATTTAGCCCACAAATTTGTAGCCAACTTCTTTGTTTCCAACATACATGTGGTCATCTCCTTGAGAGATCGATTCTTCCTTTCCGCTACACCGTTCTGTTGGGGAGTGTAGGGAATTGAATGTTGGACCTGAATACCACTTTGGGAGAATATGTGCATAAATTCATTACTGACATACTCCCCATCATTATCATATCTCAAGATATTGATCTTTAGGCCAGATGCATTCTCGATCAAGGCCTTCAGTTCAGTGAATTTTTCACATACTTCGGACTTCTTTTTTAGAAAGAAGACCCATGTGTACCTAGAAAAATCATCAATAAAATTCAGAAGATACCTTGATCCATTCATGGATGTGATATGCATGGGACTGCTGATATCGGAATGTATCAGCCCCAAGATGCATGTAGCTCAGTTTTCCTTCCCTTGATCGAACTTGTGCTCAAGGTGCTTTCTAACAACACAACCCTTGCAAATTCCAGTGGTTTCCTTGATGGAGTTTTTCTACAATTACTGGAAGTATTTGAAGTTGAGATGGCCAAACCTCTCATGCCATAGTATACTAACTTCATTTCCATGAGTCAGCAATGCGATGGGATTTGCATCCGCCACAAAGTGGGAAATCTCATAGGCTTTTGCATGATGGTTTGCAAGGCCTTTTGCAACAAGTTTCTCTGATGCAAGTTCCATTATCTCAAAATCATTAGGGTTGAAGGATACTCTCTTAGGAAATCCTGTATGTGTCATCTGATAGACACTAAGGAGATTTGATTCCAGAGACGGTACATACAAAACATTTGAAAATTAGCCATTTTTGAGATCAACGGTACCTTGTCCTTCTGAAATGATGGTGGAGTCATCTCCCATGTGGATGGGGATGGATTTGTTGGTCTACAAAGATGAGAAGGAGTCTCTTTCAGCCATCATGTGGTTCTAAGCTCCAGAATCAATCAAGAGTGCTTTGGAATTTGAAGTGCTTTCCATGAGTGCATGACCTCTTTCATGCTGTGATTCTCGATCTTGCTGATCTCTCCTCTAAAATCTCTCCAGAATATTGATGTTATTTCTATCAAGGAGAGAGGTAGCTTCATCAACTTTCTTCTTCATGTAGGCATGTTCAGGGCGGAAGCCCTTCCTACAGTATGAACACTTGACTTTTTCCTTTCCATGATGCCCTTTTCCTTTGTTCTTCTTTGAGCCGGAATACTCATCATGCTGCTAGTTTTCAACTTTAAGCTTAGGAGCTTTGAATTTAGTTTTTGGGTTCTTCTGCTGCTTTCCTTTACCCTTCATATATTTGGGCCCCAAGACATGGAGGGCTTGATCACAGGAGGATCTGATGATCCCCATCTGGATAAGCTTACCATGTTCACTTGTTAGGGACTCAATGAAGGCATTGGGTGTAGGCATATTCCATCCAGGGGTTGTGAGATTCCCCACATGGAATGTAGAGACAAAAACTGAATAATCAGCTCCAAGTTTGGAGAGTATGGCAAGGATGAGCTGATAATCCTCCTTATCCACTTTGCATTGCTTCAACAGTAAGACAATGTGCTTGAACTTTGTGAAAAATTCATTCAAGGTCTCAAAATTGGAAGGATGGAGAGACATCAACTCATTCTCAAGCTGGTATACTCTCAAATCATCCTGCTTTCCATACAGGGTTCCAATTTGTCCCAGATTTCCTTTGGAGTCTTCACTCCTGAAAGATGGAAAATAAGATCCCGGGAAACAGAGAGGCACAAGAATCCGAATGCTTCATCCTTCTTGTTCAAGAATCTAGCTTTGTCTGTCATAGAAGCAGGCTCTTCTTAAGTGTCCATAGTGACCCTATAGAGTCCTCTAGCACATAGCTGGATCTCCATGTCTCCTTTTCATGAGTGGAAATTGAACAGAGTCAAGAGTTCTACGAAAGAAGCCATCTGAATCTGCTAGAGCGAATGCTTTCACCTGTTAAAAACCTGAAAATCACAACAAAAAGGGCACCGTAAGGTCGTTCATCCTACACATTTTAGGCTTTAATCACACCCAACATAGTCAATCAAGCAAGCTTTATCAACAATTTCCTTACTTGGGGTATTAAGTGGTAAGCCTTGGCTTCTGGTGCAGTGCTGGATTTTCAAGCTATTACTCAATTTTCATGCAAGATCTGTCAAAAACATTGTTTTTGAGAGAGATGAGCTTCATCCCGCTGTGAGCTCTGATACCATATTAATCTATCACAGTAATCTAGGGACTAAAACACAGTCTCATAAGAGATTTCAGACAATAAGGAATGAAAATGTTATAATGGTGCTACAAAATGAGTAGCCGCTTTGTATAATCAATAAAGATTGAGTAATACAATACAATGATCATGCTAGAAGCATGAATGACAAAGAAATTCGTATTCCTAAGGAGGTCATTCAAATTGAATGAGTGATTCTAGCTTAGCTGAATGTAAGCCACAGTCAACACTCAAGTTGACCACTGATCAAAAACCTAATTGACTCAACTGAGCCCTAACAGAAGTTGGAGTGCAATAAATGATTGAGTCTAACTGAAAGTAGCTCAGACACATGTCACTGCAATCCAACCAACAAGTGGTAGCGGATCAATGACTCTAATGAACCCCAATGAGGTTAACTGAAGTGTAACTGACCATCAGAAGTGGTTGGAGGCACCCCTGTTGACTCCAGCTCATTAAATAATCAATTTAATGAAGGAAGGTGCCTTCACTACTCTGTTTAACTGATTGTAACCATCAGTTAGAAATATGGAGCATTAATGACACTCAGATCACCCCCAGAGTGTTCCAGTTATCCTCCCCAAATGTAGGAGAAGGCTAAGTTATCCTCCTTGACTGAAGGAAGGCGTGGTTGTGCTCATGCTGATGTCATCCAATGCTCCTCCGATGTCAATTAAGTCAATAAAACTTAGGATAGCGGTTTAACTAGGCCAAATTGACCAAAATAAGAGTGTATGGTGGTAAATGTCTCCAACAAGGCTTGATCTTGGGATTGAAACTAGATCACGGAGAATTAGGTATAATCTCATACAAAAGCCCAGATTGAGCATAAATCAAATCTAACTCTTATGCCCTAAATATTGCTTGTTCCTTGTTTTGGACTCCAGATGTAGAAACATCCTTTGCGATGTAAGGTAACAACAACTTGAGGAACCACTCAAGGAGAAATTTCGGTGGTGTAAAGGCTTTAATCAACCACTTCTTTCTACGCCACTCTTGAATATGATCTGAGATATGAGTGGCTTTGTCTTGCCGAAATGTAAACAAGAGCTCGGTACCAACGTCGTAACGTACGGGTAGCTGAAAGTGATTGAGGAAAGTCATGGCAAGGTCATCAAATAAAATGTATGCCCCCTTGGTAACTCTATATACCATTTAACTGCAGGCCTGGTGAGGGTGCATTGAAATAGGCCTAAATGGATTGAATCCTCATGTCAGGAATTGCAAGATCACCAAAGGTGAAAAGTAGTGACATGCTCACTAGGATCTTCTCTAGCTTTGCCCTCGAACTTGGGAATGTCTGAAGGAAGCTTGTTAGGGACGGCTGGCCAGGCCGGGTCATGAGATACCGTATCGTTCATAAGTCTCGATAAGTCAGGTAAGTTCAATGTTGTGAGGAAATGGATCCTAGGTTGAGCCGGTCTATGCCACGCTCCCTGATAGTTCTGGTTCATGTAAGGATGATTGCTATAAATACCATGGCCTTGGTCATAATAACCTCCTCCCATTTGACCCGTATAGGGATGCATGGAAGCATTGTGATGTGGTGTACCTTGATTATGCGGTGCTACAAAGCCATAATTGGAAAATTAAGCAGGTTGTTGATACCCATATCCATAGGATTGATAGTTTTATCCATACTACGGTCCATAAGACTATCCATGAGAATCTCCATAAGGTGTCCCACGGGATGTCCCATGAGAATGTCCATAGTTAGGGATATGGGGAACTCCTTGAGATGGACCATAAGATGATCCAAAAATAGGGATATATCCTCTCAACACAACAAGAGGTACTTGACTCTGAGATACTACCATGCGAGCAGTCGCAGTATGGACATGGATAGTAGCAATATTCTAGCCTGAAGGACCACGTGAATGAGGAGGAGGAAGGTTTTTCAAAAATGCATTCGAAGGAGTAGGGTTCAAGGATGAAGGGACATGTGAAGGGATGTAAGTCGTTTTCCCAATGGTCACTCGTTTCAGTTCTGGTATCCGCATATGGTTACGAACACTAGGTCTAGGACGGGCATGTGAGGTTTCTTCCACCGCTGGGATGGAAGGTGCAATGTAACTAGTGCTCCCAAATCTCTCCGCATGGAAAGGAATAGGAGTACCCCTAGGCGTAGTGCTAGGTTCAACTTCTGACTCAACATGATGTGCCGGATTGGGTGCAAGGATATTAGACATGCCATAATGAACATGACTAGTGCTTATGGGTTCCTAATGAGTCTCATCTCCTGGTAACCAATACCGGTGACCTGTGAATGAGGGATCATAACTAGAATGTGAAGATATTTTCGGTGAAGGATCATATACGAGAGTAGGATATTCATCCCCAACCTCGTGAGGTGGAGAGTACATCTCAGGAATCTCATCCTCATGATCTCCCATGGTGTGTGAATCAAAGTGAGAAGTAGTCCACCCAGACTGTCTGTTTCTCTCTCCCAAGGGAGGAGGAGACGTGGAAGGAGAAAGTCCTGCTAAACGATGAGAACAGTGAAGCGTCGCGCCCGAATCCACAATGACTCAAAAAATGAAAAAGACTCGATCTAATTACGCAAACCCTAGGAAAATTAGCATGCATAGAGCATACACCTATAAAATGTAAATCCAAATCATAAGCAAACAAGGGTAGGATATGTGAGCTCCCGAATGAAGCAGGTATGTATCACCTAGGAGAGGCTTGAGACTCCCATACACAACAAGCGAAGGTCTGTAACCAATTATAGTGGCCCTTAGCTTCAACGCATATAGCGACTGTGTTGTTTGACCCCTACCTGGCCAGGACACCTGCAGAATAACCTCTACGAAGTACCCCCTCGATAACCTAGGAAAGGCAACTAAGGTCACCTCAATATAATCAATTCTCAAGCTGACAGTTGTAGGCGGGATTTACCGTATGGGAAGGGTAACAAAGCCTGAAACTCTCGAAAGAGCCCCCAGATACAAATACAATCCTGGAAATATCTCTGGTGCTGCTCGGTTACAACCAGAGGTCATCCCAATCATAACCGCTCACACTGCCTCGTGCTTAACTCCCTTGTAAGAGGAAGATCCTGAGAAACACTAATTATATAAAGGAATTTCACACTCTCACCTGGACAGACACATAAATGTTTCATTTAGTGGTCTTGGAGAATTTACTCACAATGAACTATTTCAAGACCCTAAAACCTAATCTTGTTGGTGCACCCTATAAAATAAAAGAGTGTAATTCATTTTATTATGCATTGATTTTAATTGGCTTTTTACTCAAAAGTGCAAATGGTCGTGCAACTTATGACGCAACAAGAAGTAAAATGCACACCTAACAATCAATGCAAATGCACTGTGTCAAATGAAGAACAGGGTATGCTACTATGCGAAGTGCAAAATTTTCCTTCAAATGAATATGCAATCATTCCTATATGAAAATCTGACTAATACTCTCCAAGCAAACCTAATGCAAGTACCATGCAAATGCAAAATGCAAAAAATGCATAATGATGTGAAAAGAAAATGTTTTTGCATTTTTTGAATTAAATGAGATAAAAAGCAAAAGTATGACTCTACAACCCCCAGACTCTGCAATAACTACCATATAGAACCCAAGCAAAGCACCAAGGTAAAAGAGACCTAATGCACTAATCCTAAAACAAAAAATAGAAAATGAAATGACAAGAACATTCTCAAAAAATTCAAACTAAAAAGTGCCTTTGGTCAGAAACAGAGGTGTATACAAACTCCAGAAGCATCCAAGAAGACTCAACAATTATCCAAACTCACCCAACAACACTTAATCTCCCCCAAAAAGGCAGAAATCAGGGCATACGCGACTATTTGCAGAAAATTTGTGTATATATGCGGTTGTCCTAGGAAAACCCGTGTGTACATGTGACTGTGAAGGAAAAACCCATGTATAGGAATAAAAAGACATAAAAAAGAAGGAAAACAGACAAGCTGAGACAAAATTTACTCCTCTCAGACACTACTAGGCAAACATGCCCCCAGAACCAACTCAGAAACAGAGAAATCAAAGCAATTCAAGAACATTGAATGCCGAAAAACCCCCAAAGGAAATGACTAGGAACTCCCCAGTATGGTCGCCAATTCTATTACAGAGAAAACTTCCTATGGCTTGGGGTGTACCAAAAAGACAGAGTAACCACAGAAATCAATCCCTTCCCAATATGCAAGAGAAATAAAACATCTAACACTAAAGGATCTCGAAACATACCTTATTCTGGATGGTTGATGTAGATCCCCATTGAGCTTTTCCAATTCCGCTTGTGTTAACAATTTTCTCTCTCAACAATCAGCAAACAAGACAAGCATGCTATATAATGGTGTTAGACCTACTCTAGCATATATAATCAATGATGTATAAGCAATTAAAAGCATCCATGGATTCAATATTCATTTAAATGCACATCATTGGATAGTAAAAGATATTTCTATTAATATAAATCAGAGATTACAAGAATGACAACCTCTGTCAGCACGTCTACGAACCGGAGAAACTGAGTCCTCCACCTAGGCCTCCACCACCTCAATCCTCCATCTCTTTATAGCAATCTCACAAGCAAAGGCAAGCTTGGGAAGAACACCAAGTGCTCCAAGGGACAAAGGGATGCAGACTCAAGTATAAGCAAGCTACAGAAACAATGAACTATAGTTTTCTTGCTCTTCAATTCCTCTCTCTTCAATGTATCCAAAGGGTTCCTTATATAGTGCTTCAATGGGGTAATGGAAGGTCAAATCTGAGTGATCTCAAGGCATATGGAAGGCCAAGAGACAATTGACTCAGATCCACATCAAGGAAAACTCCAAAAATATTTGGCCTTTTGCACACATCCCAATGTACATGGGTTTAAGGGTCATATCCGCGTACATAAGCGAGAAAGGGTTTAAAAGTCGCGTATGGCAAATTACAGGTGTTTTTAGGGATAATCATGGAAACATCAAAAGGTAAAAAAATAGTCCATGGGGTCCAAAGAGTCTGCAAAATGAAATGGAAGGAAATAAATGTGTGATCTACCATGTGTGGTAAAATCAACTGTAACAAGAGAGAATAACTATACCGTGACAAAAAGAGAAGGACTAGCTATGGTATAAGCTCTTCAAAAAATTTGACACTATTTGTTGGGTGGACATTTCAAGATGTATACAGAGCATTCTGCGTTGAAATATTTGGTCAAAAATACAGTCATGGGGGGGAATATATGTCGATGGCTTCTCCTCTTCCAAGAATTTGACTTTGATATTATCTTTAAGTCGGGTCGATTGAATTCAAAACCGAACCATCTGTCAAGGCTAGAAAGTCGAGAAGAGCCTGGTAATATCGACGATAGTCTCCGTGACGCACAACTATTTGTAGTTAATATGTTTGATGATCACTATAGATATATTATGCATTTAATAACTACAGGATATGCACCAAAAGGATTTAGTACAACACAAAAGAAACAATTGCTTGTAAAAGATGCATATTTCTAGTTGATCGTTGGACAATTATACAAGATGAGTCTAGATGAAATTCTTCGCCACTACGGCTTGGAACATGAGTGACTAATGGTATTGAATGAAGCACATGCTGGTGTCACATGAGCCCATTATGTAGAAAAAACTATTGTGCAAAAGTTGTTACAGGCTGGATTGTGGTGGCCTACTCTGCATGCAGACACTAGATATTATTGTCGCGGCAATGATATCCTCCAAAGAACTAGAAAACCGTAGTGACAAGATGAGATGTCGCTAGTACCATAAGTAAGTTTACAGGTTTTTGAAAAATTGGTTGTTGATTTTGCCGTTCCTATTAATCCACCGAGAAAGAGAACAGGTGCATGTTACATAATCACTGCGACTGACTACTTGGCTAGATGGGATGAAGCAGCATCCGTAAAGGATTGTAATTCCATGAGTGCTTTAAGATTTATGTTTGACCATGTAATAACCCAATTTGTATGTTTTAATATTTTGATAAGTGATCAAGGAACACATTTTTTCAATCAGCTGATTGAAAACTTAACTGAAGAATTTCAAATTTAGCATTGAAAGACAACACAATATCACCCACAAGCAAATGGTGTTGTCAAGGAATTCAATAAGATTCTGGAGAACACATTGACAAAAAATCTATAATGTTCAAAGAGATGATTGGGATCATAAAATACCTACAATATTATGGGCTTATCACACCACCTGTAAAAAGTTAACAGGACAAACTCCATTTCAACCGGTTTACGTATAAGAGGTTGTCATGCCAATGGAATATATTGTACGTAGTCTAAGGATAGTTGTGATTATTGAAATGACTAGAATTGGTGCTATTGAAGAAATATTGTTGCAGCTTGTAAAATTAGAAGAATATAGATTTGTCGTAGGCTATCATCGGAATGTCGAGGAGCGACATAAATCTTGGCATGACTAGCATTTTAAATATAAGCAGTTTTGGATTGGAGATCTTTTTCTCCTCTATGACAATAAGTTTTTGAAGCATCTTGGAAAACTTCAGACACATTGGTTGGGACCGTATATTGTCATTGAGATCACTGAAGGAGTAATAGTGCAATTGTAGAAATTAGATGGTACACCTTTGAAAGGATTAGTGAATGGAAGTTGGCCAAAGCCTTATCAGGATAGCCACAATTTGGTCAACAAATAGCTCCAAAAGAAATAAAAAAAATTATGAGTGTTGAGTTGCAAATCTTATGAGTGTTTTCTTCACAATATTATACGTGTTTTGTCACAAATTTTGTGAGTGTTTTTCCAAGTGTGAAATTGTATCGCAGACTATACGTCTGTCACAAATGAAGAATTGTATCACAGACTATACGTCTGTCACAAACAAAGAGTTTTGTCACAAAAATAAGTCTGTAAAAATGAAGAATTGTGTCACAAACTGTACGCTCGTTTCAAAAGAAGAATTTTGTCATGGACAATACACCTGTCGCAAAAGAAGAATTATGTCACAGACTATATGGCTATTGAAGAAGAAGAATTGTTGTCACATGATGGATTTTGGTCACAGATGACAGTAGGATGAAAGTTAAGGTGAAGTAATGGGAGATTTAGGCCGAGTGATTCTTGGTCAAATTTTCCATTAATGCAAAATAACTACCGATGAAATGATAGGTGAAGTGATGGTTTGGTTAGCGATTTCTTCGAAAATGATTAGAAAGATTTCCCCGTGTGACAGAATTTGCTGCCACCTTTCCATTTATTGCAATATCATGTGAGTGAACCTACTAATCAAATGTGTAAACATATTTCATCTTTGCGTCAAATATTGGTCATCCTATTGCATCCGATTATTGGAAATTCTGCGTTGGACTGTCTATCTGCAATTGTTTGAGCCAAAACTAATTTTTACAGAGCATGGTAATTTTTGTCTCGAGCACAAGCACCCTTCAAGAATCAGATGTTAATATTGAATCACCCACACGCATCATGGAATAACATACAAAATTTTTTTCACATTCACCAGTGATCCCAGAAGTTGTTTTATGACCAGACCCTCCCGATACATCAAGAAGGAAACGCTCTGATCACCATGGAACTGGTTGTAGAAAGGGAACAACACCTCCACCTAGCGATGAAGCAACAGAGTTGACATCCATGTTTCTTGACTATATTCCATTGAGTCCACAAGAAGCACCAAAGGTTCATATGGGAAAAAATGCAAAGCATTAGTTAGTATCACCGACCATACCAAAAGGAGTTTAGGTGACAACAAACGTTATACCCAAATTGAAGAAATTGGGATCCATAGACCATGACCTTCAGAAATTCCTAGAACTTGAGATGAAAGGGTATATGACTACTGTTATAGAAGCCGAGGATGTACCCATTCACATAGTTTCAATGGAGTGATCGAGAGGATTCGATAAATCCGAAATACTGCCGCTGATGCACATGCATCATTTTGGTCGCACAGTAGAATTTAATGCATGTGCCAAGAAGTTTCTAGTGTGTTTTCACAGAGTGTTCCTATGGATCGACAAGAAAATATCAGTGGAAGTTGAGATCATAACATCCATTACAGGACTTCCCCTAGAAAGAGTCAACCCGATTCCCTTGTTCACTGGGAAGGACTAGGATACAACTTTCGTCAATAGAAAGAAGAAAACGTATAATCTATCAAGCGATAAGAGAGGATTTGTTATCACCTCCATCAATGATATTGTTGTATGGTTCGCAGCCAAATTGTTATCTAGCAAGATGATACAAAATACGTGATCGAACCAGTGTACATCAGGTACAATCACTGTGGTAGAGTAGTGGGTAGTAGGTGTCCAGATGAACTAGGTGAAATATTTGTTGAATGAATTGTTGGAAGATGTTGTAGATGCACAGGAGAAAGGTAACCACTTTAATTATTTCTATATTTTAACTTTGATTTCCTTTTCCACATGGGTAGACCCACTAGACTACTAAGGGTTGGATGTTCTTGTGCCATGCCGAGGAGCTAGATACTAGAATCTCTAGTTCAACAAGGAGAATATGTAGCGATAGAGAGATAATAAAAATGAGTTTTATATACAAGCAGAGGAAATTAGATATTTTGTTAAGACATAGGCCAGAATAACAGAGAAAATCATTAAAAGGTTTCGTAGAATCATCATATTTTCGGTTGGGGTGCACCAAATAGTTTTGCAGACGTGACAAGACCCATAGAACCAGTGGTTAGCTACATAATTTCAGCCAACCACTGAACACAATTGAGGCAACTAATCAGAACTGGCCTAAATAATGGCGAGTACCTATCACAGAGGATTAACTCTCTACAGAAGAAAAGTCGCGATAGGATGACCCGTTGAAGAATCACAATGGAAACCAGGTAGGCGATCCACCAAACAAAATACCAAGGATATCTCCATACAATATTCAAAATGAATCAAGTGCGACCCCAATAGATTTAGAGTTGGGGGCTAAAAGAAAATTCTTAGAAAAAGTATGAGAAGAGTCGTAAGAAAAGGAAACCCAGCAGATCATCTGGGATTGTCAGTCTTACAAATGATTATTATAACCTTCTCTCAGATTGCATGGAATAATTTGCATACCAAAGCTACAGGAAGATGCATTAACGCCATATAGAAATGGCAAGTAATGTTATCGATTTACTGCAAGTACTTTGTACTATAGAAAAATAAGTTAGAGTAGTGATCAACCAAGCACCATATTCGACTGTGTCATAGGACCAATTTGGCCCATCAGAAGAGCGAGTTGTCGAGACACTGTTGACAACCGCATAAACAAAGGTTCAAGTAGTTGGTCAAGCAATTGACCTAGGAACGTCGGAGCTCAATACTATGGTCAAGGATATTATCCATGTGGCTATTAATTTTTTTCAGTGCCAATGTATCAACTGCATGTTATTCATCAGAATGTAGTTGACAAGATGAAAATAAGAGAATGAGCGATATTTGGATAGTTGAAGACATCAAAGAAAACAATTTCATTGTTGGAACAAACAGTCAAGGAGACTGACAATAAAGAAAAGACTTGTAGGGATGACAGGGAGCGACTAGAAGTAACTGTCACACTGACTTATAGCAACTTCATGGATGAAGGCATCACACCAGAGATGTTCACAGTAAATTTTTTCTGAAAGATGAGGTCAATAAGAACCTTCGTAAGTGAGTTGTAGAGTTAGATTCAAAGATGATGCCCAGTATACTGTCGAAGGTACTGGAAGAGAGAAAGAAGGTAGCAACTGAGGCAATGCAAAATATTGAAGAGACATCAGTACAATGCGGCTAAAGCGGTCTAACAAGTTTCTCAGTCATGGGAAGCCTTGATCAACAATGTAGAAATGGAATAAGTGGCAAAGCAGTTGCATACTGCTGAAGCAGATGTTAATAAATTGAAGAATGAATTAAAGAAGTTTCTAACAGTAGAAAAGGTGTCCAAGGCTGTTGATATGAAGAAATTACAACAATAAGTAGCTAGACTGTGCAGACAACAACAGAAAAGAACATACTATGTCACAGATCTATAGGAGGAAGCAGAAAAGGTTAGAGGTATTATTCAACCTGTTTATGAGAATGTACAACAAGATTTGGCTTCAACAGGAATGAAAACTTCGAAACATATCAGTTCTGAACTTGTGGAACAATTGAAGGAAGTACAAGAATAAGTGTGACATGAAACATAATAGGTTGTGAAAATATTTCAACATTTTTAGATCAAAGTCAAAATGATGGAGATTTCAAACTAATGTGGCTTGGGACGAGCCATAGGTTAGTTTTGGGGGCATGTTGTCCCTAGGAAAAGACAAGGACATATAACCAGAATAATGCTCAAAATGATAAATATTCTGGTCGCAAGACAAGCAAATACCATGATGGAAGGATCTGCGACAAAAGAGGAAGAAAGCAGGTCAAGATTAGGAGTTCAATATATTTTTGGTAAAAAGCTAGTTAATCTAATAGTGTGCTTTGGGGAATAAATCATAATTGTAATTTGGACTGATAGTGCCTATTTTTAGATGTAATGGGATGGGTTAAATTAGAAAGACAACATGTCAACTAACAGTTGAGACTCAGTCGATGGTTAAATCAAGAAGTGTAAAATCACAAAAGGATGATGTAAACCTGCTTTTCTGAAACTTTAGTCGCACTCTTCTTTATTTATCGTAGATTGGAACAATATTCTGCTACTTGCATTATCCTGAAAACACCCATCATTTTGTCATAGATAAATGAATCTTTTTATCATAATAATCAGAAAGTAAAGATAGTTCTGAACCTCCCCCAAACCAAAAATATGGTGTGTCCTCAATCCATCAAAGAAAACCGATTAATACTCAAATGTTTTCAATTAATAGTTTATCCAATAGCTCTAAAATGTTGTTATTATTTTCGTAAGAAAAATAAATACTAACTAATAAATGGAGATGATTTAGATATGTAAATTCATAAAAAAAAAATGCTTAGGAAAACCATATGAATAATGATAGTACAACTGATGCAAAAAATTCCATAGGAAAACCAATCATCCATGACTCATTTTAAGGATCTCTTGTCATTTAAAGAATATATATAAAGTTCACCCTGGAGTTTGTGATATTTCTATAGTTGTGGGTCCAATTTCTAGGATAATCATACCCTAGGTATTGTTTGAACTAGATGACAGGGTCCAAGTCCAACTTACACCCATTCTCTAATGACAGTATAAATAATTGACCTAAATATGTATTTGTATACTCCATTTTTTTTGTTTTTTTTTAGATGAGCCATGTGCATAGTGATGCATTAACCATATCTCTTTTACCCGATATTGCCCTGCTTCCAGTAGGCCTGTTAAGCACCCAGGAAGGTTTATCTTGGTACCATGCAAGCATAGCCCCGATGCCAATGAGCATGTTCTGTACCCCAACGGGTTTACTTGCATTTACCGAGCTTCCTTGTTTAATATTTTACTTAGCATGGACTCGCTGCCAGCAAGCCTGTTCAGTAACCCAGCGGGTTTGCTTCGTATAATGATTTTAGTATGTGTAATTTAGTTGGTACTAGAGCATGTTAATCCTGCGAAACACATAATTCAAATTTTTAGAGCGAACCTTATGAGTAACTTTATTTATAATAGCCTTAATTATAGATCATGTCAAAAGAGAATAACTTAAAGTTGTCCCTTGACCTCTCAGTCTATCTTCTTCATAAAAGATCAGTAATGTTCCCCACAAGTAGAAATATCACTCACTCTTGAGCTACCTTTTTAACGAATGCTTAAGAGACAAGTTTTGATAATGAGTCTGGGATGAACTAGTAGCCCATAGGTGTAAGATAGAATTTTGAAAAACATGATGATTAGAGTAGGTCTTAAGCAACTTTTCTAATGATAAATCAGAAATTTGTATGTCTAAATCAAATACCATATATAAAAGCATAAAAATGAAATTAATAAAAAAGAATCATAGAATAAAGTGGTTAGAAATACTATAAATTAAAATTTTCAACGATAATCAAAAGAGGAGTTATGATGCATTATGATTTTTTTAGAGCACTTCCCTTTCAGATAATATTTCATGACTTGATTATAGAGATAAGGTTCTCGTAATCAAACTGCAAAACCACTTGTTAGATGATTCAAATTTATTCACAACAAAAACATATGTACAAAGAAAAGTCATATGAAATTTATCAAAATTAAGGAAAGGAAAAGAATCTTCTTGTTTTAATTGACAAAATTCCATAAGCTGATCATAAGAATAAATCCCCTGTATAAATGCAGTCATCTTGTTAGAAATGACTTTTATTTGTTTGAAGAAAACAAAAATATATTTACATATATACAAATGAAGATAACCCAAAATAATTTAAGAACCAGGAGAAGGAGGAATGACTTCCTCTTCAACCAGCTCCATCTCCTTCTATTGTAAGGCATTCTGCACAAAATATTGTTTAGATATTGGTTGATGATAAAGTCTAAGTCTATGTCCATTTACAACAAAGTAAATTTATGAACCATCAATTGTCTTAATTTCTACTAAACCATTATCAAAAATTGTAACTACCTCATATGAACCCATCCAACAGGTAGTTAATTTTCCTTTCAAATTTTTATACCTTGAGTCGAACAGTAATGCCCAATCCCCGATATTAAACTGCTTTTGTTTAATAAATTTATTATGCCATCTTTTTCGTTGATTTTTTATTAACATTGTTCTTTGAAGTGCATCTTGTCTAATCTCATCTAACTCATTAATCTGTAAAACTCGTTGTTTCTGTGCCTCTTCCAAATCCATGCCTAACTGTACAGCCATATGAAAAGTCTTAACTTGGAATTCGATATGTAAAAGAACTTCTTTCCCATATACCATCTCATAGGGTGTATGTCCAGTAGTGTTTCTCCATGTTATTCGATAGGCCCACAAGGCCTCTGGGAGTCTATATGCCCAGTCCTTATGATGTAGATGAATGGTTTTAGTTAAGATAGCTTCCAATACCTTGTTGGTCGATTCTACCTGTCCATTAGCCTGTGGGTGGTAGGGAGAGGACTTAAAATTTCGGATTCCATACTTTGTGGTAAGTTCTTTCATCAATTTGGAGGTGAATTGAGAATCTTGGTCAGTGACAATTTCCTTAGGCACACCAAACCGAGTAAATATCTCTTCATATATAAATTGTACCACAAATTTCTCTATGGCTCGAAACAAAGATTTAGCTTCTACCCATTTGTTGGCATAGTCCGTGCAAACCAGGATATCCTTATTTTTGCGGGACATGGGAGAGATTGGCACTACAAAATCAAGATCCCATTTGTCAAAAGGCTCAATCATGACCTAAGGTTGTAAGGGAATCTCATCAACTGATGTAGGTATACCCATTATTTGGCAACTGTCACATCCTATAACATACTTGGCAGCATCCTTGAAAATTCCTGGCCAGTAATATCCAGAATGCAACTCTTTGTATGTTGTCCACTTGCCAAAAAGTGCCTGCCACATGGTCCATCATGGCATGCGTGGAGTATTTCTGTAAGCTCATCCTCTAGTACGCATCGTCTGATAATAAGATCTGGGCCAGTACAAAAAAGGTCATTGTCAACCCAAGAGTAGTTAGAACTCTGGACTATAGCTCGACGTTTTTCATGTGGGACAAGTGGTTTGGTAACATCCTAGTTGCTAAATAATTAGCAATGTCTACAAACCAAGGAGTTTGAATAGACATAGCAAATAGATGTTCGTCGGGAAAAGTATCATCAACGGGTTTAACACCGTCATCATGTTGAATATGAGAGAGGAAATCTCCTACCAAATTCTCTCGACTAGGTCGATCAATGACAGTGATGTTAAACTCTTGTAATAGAAGAAGCCACTGGGTCACCCTACCATTGGTAATTGTTGTGTTCATTAAGAATCTAATGGCAGAGTGGTCTGTATGCAAAAAGAATTCATATCCTATAATGTAATAGTGAATTTTTTTTATAACAAAGACTACTGCCAAAAACTATTTTTCACTAACAGTGTAATTCAGTTTGGCAGGAGTCAAATTCTTGCTAACAAAGTAGATGGCATAAGATGCTTGGTCTTCCTTTAGACCTAGGACCCTTCCTATGGCCATGTCAGAAGCATCAGTGGATATATGGAAAGGAAGGGACCAATCAGGACCCCTAAGTATTGGTGCCACTGATAACTTATCCTTTAAGACCTCAAGAGCACTTTGACAGGATTCAGTCCATTAGAATTACGCATCCTTCATAATTAGCTTAAACATTGGTGCGGCTATTTTAGTAAAATTTTCAATAAAACGTCGGTAGTAGCCTGCATGGCCAAGGAAGCTCCTTAACTCCTTTTGAGTTTTTGGAGAGAAAAGATAAAAAATTACTTCTATTTTGGAAGAGTCTACCTTGATCCCTTGTGAAGAGACATGATGCTCTGAGACTATACCTTCTGTTAATAACATTTTACATTTTTTGTGGCTAAGGGTTAGGTTTGTCTCTTGATATCAGATCAGGACCTTTTCAATATTATCAAGAGCCTCCTGAAAGGTATTACCATAAACTGTCAAATCATCCATGTACACTTCTATGCAACCGTGTATAAGATCAGCAAAAATTCCTAAGACTTCTTGCTGAAAAGTGATAGGTGCGTTACACAGGCCAAATGGAAAAAATATATATGCATACGTCCCTCGGGGGGAAGTAAAAGTAGTCTCATCCTGATCCTCGGGTGCTATCAAGATCTGATTGTATCCACTATACCCATCAAGAAAATAAAAGTATTGTTTGTCGGACAGGGTATCTAGCACTTGGTCGATAAAGGGCAAGGGAAAATAGTGTTTAAGATTAGCCTTTTTCATCTCTCGGAAGTCAACACAAATACACCATTTCCCCATGACTTTCTTTGGGACTCCCACTAGAGGAGACACCCATTTACTGTCTGAGATTGGGTAGATGAAACCAGCATTGAGAATTTTTTGTAACTCCTCTTTAACTATGTCCTTCAAAGCAGGATTCATCCTCCTCTGAAGCTTCCTTACAGGGGGTATACTCGCATCCATGTAAATATCACGAATACAAGTGTCAGGGTGTATACCCTTCATATCAGTGTACTCCCATGCAAATTCTCCATCTTGACTTCTAAGAACCTTGAGCAACTAATTTTATTGGTTTTCACTTAACCCTGCATTTATGTGTAGAAATTTTCCAGGGCTAACTTCACAAGGTATGGTATAAGAACATGTATGCTCTTCAATTGCAAAGACACATGGTGTATCCACAACTATTGAGAGGTCCAATTTTTCTTGAAACTCATCTCCAAAAATTTGATCGAATTAAGCAAAAGACTGAGGGAAATCTATACAAGTTGTTGAAGAAACAAATTGATTTAACACATTCTCAGTAGTCTGCTCCTGAAGTGCCCAGGAGTAGTCACTAGGAAGGGAAAGGTCTTCAAAATTTTCATCCCCAAAAGAAAAATCTAACCACCACAAGTTTTTAGTTACTGGTTGTGTTGGGGGGTATAAAATGAGTTTCTACGTAGACAACCCATTAAAAATGGTCATTTCCCCGTCCCTACATCCTATAAAGGCGTTAGCAGTAGCTATCCATGGTCTTCCCAAGATAATAGGATGTCATTTAGAAGGATCCTTTAATTCTACAACCATAAATTCAACGGGGTATTCCCATGAATCCACTGATACAATAATATCATCCAGCACTCCAGCAGGTTTTACCATGGTGCAGTCTGTTAGTTCTAGGATTGAAGGGGTAGGTCGAAGAAACTATCCCAGCTGTAAAATTTCTAAAAATGTGTTGGTCATCATATTAATAGCAGATCCTAGATCAATAATTACATTTTCTATGGAAATATTATTTACAATAACAGTTACTACTGGGCTCCCCAGATTTGTATATTTTGCAATTCTAGATTGGTATGTCATACACTTAGACATCTCTCCTATAACATGAATTGTGAGGGGATATTTTTGTTTCTTACCTGGGATTTTGACACAAAGTTATTTTATTACCTTGCTGTAAATTGGTATATCCTTAATAGCCTGTAATGGAGGAATTTTGACACATAATTCTTTTAGTTCATTTAGAATATCATACTCGGGATGAATCACGGGTTTTTCTATTGCTAGTCGTTCTAGGAATGGAAGGATTCTTTGTTCCTGATTTGGTTCTTGCTGAGGATGGGTATGAACTAGAATTTTTGAAATATCCACATCCTAAAAAACAGCGTCATTCATGACTTCATTGGGGTCTTCTTCTTCTTCATCCTCCTCACAAATGACAACTGATGGCTTGGGTTTGTCATTCACAACTATTCCAGATCGTAATTGGATCTCGTGCACAGGTGCAGTCGAAATAACATAAGATGGAAGAGTTTGAAACTCAATGTTGTTGAGAGCTTAAGTTGGATTATTGTTTGGATTAGATATTGGTTGTGTGGGTAATAATGTAGGTCGTGGAGGATTTTCATTTTGGAAATGATGAGGTTGTTGTGCAATAAGGGGAACTAGAGGCACAAACCTAGGAAACAATTATTGGATACTGGGTGGGTGTTGAGGATAAGGATGATTAGGTGAGGAGATAAGTGGTGACTGGGAATATTCCAGTGTCCCCTCCATCCCTGTGGCCAATACTGATGCTGAGCAAAAAAAGGAGGAGGAGGAGGAGGGTACTAGGATGGCCAGTTCTGCCAACTTGAAGTGTTCCACTATTGAGATTGTTGGTAGGGATGATAATAGGATAGGGGTTTTGGTGATGAATTATGATATGTTGGTTGGTCTCTAGGTTTCCAAGGCCTCCTAGATGTTTCAATAACGTCCCCACTCTTATATATGGCTTGTAACCCAGTCAACGATGGGTAATTTTTTGTTGTATGATCCTCTGTGTAAATGTGACATATGGAGATATTGTTCAATGGGAATTCCCATTGGGGATGCTTAGTTCTGCATCTTCGATAGAAAATACTCATTGTTGCACTCTCTTCCTCTTGCCTCTTCTTAGCTTGTAAAGAATCTAGTTGAGAACCCATTGCTCCTAAGATATCAGTTTTGAAGTTTCCAATAGGTTTCTTAATTCTATCCTTGTGACTCTGCCAAAACTAGAGGTATTTCCTTTTGGATTTATATTGTAGGGTTCCCGAATATTTCTCCCACATGTTCCCCTACTTCTAGAGTAATTTCTACACATCTCACAGATTTGTGCAAAGGTTTTGTGAGAGATATCGCTAGATTCCATGAGGTTAAGGGTTTCTACAAGGTCTTATGAGATCCCTTTAAGGAAGAGTGTATGTATTGCATCTTCTCAAAGGTCATTATATTTAGACTTGTGTAATACATAATTAAACTTTTCGAGATAATCTTCTAATCTCTCATCTTCGAGTTGTTCTATCTTAAAAATGTCATTTCGAGAGTCTCTAGGTTTTCAATACTCTTGATATTTCTGCAGGAATGTGGTTTTCATATCCTCCCAAGTTCCGATACTATACTCTCCTAATCCCATGAACCATATTAAAGCAAAAACCTTTAGTGTAGCAGGGAAAAGTTTCATTTTTTGAGCATCTTGTAGATAGTTATAGCTTCTACAAAGAATGTCAAACTCGAACAGAAATGTGTCCGGATCTTCATTTCTCTTCCCATAGAAAGTAGGTAATGAGTAAGGAGGAATTTTTTTCATATTTAGATCTTGTGCAATGTCTAGGATAGGGAACCCAAAGGTAACCTCAGTTTGATTTTCTACTTCTTCTTCTTCCTCGTCATTTCTAACCTCATCGTGATCTTCATTTTCTCCCTGTCTCTCCATGTAGATTCGATTTTTAAAGAGAGTGTACCTAGGAGGCTACTTTCAAGGTGATAATGAGGCATCCCAATGTTCTTTTTCAGGGGAGATCTTCCTCCGATGAGAGAAGTTATCAGCCGTGTTTTTATTAGGTTTTACAAGGAAGGTAGGTTCTACTATGGATGTCTCAATCTGTGAAACAACTGTGTTTATTGAGCTACCAAAGAGAGCGTTCACCTACTCATGATTGATAAAATTGATGAATTTTGGATCCCCCACTAGTGAAAAATTTGTATTGTTAGGTTTTGGTACTAGTGGAGGGTTAAGGGTTTCCAATGGATGACCCTTTTGAACTCCTTCACGAATGGGGTCTTTAGAACTTCCAGCCAGGGTTCTCTACCTTCTATGGCTCCTACTGTAATATTTCCTTTATATCTCCAAGAAGAACTACTTCCTATGTGTGTCTTCTGATACCTTTCAACTGAGTTAGTGGTTGGCATGGAACGCCCCCCGTAAAGGTTAGTTGGCATTTTGACAGTGTTTTGGGAACTAGTTCTAGCTTATCTACCTTTCGAATCTCTAGGTTTGTTCATGAAAAACTAAACTAAATGAAAACCTATAGTAATATTATTAATTACAGGTTTGGAGGCACCTATCACAACAGATGCGCAGGTTCTCACCTCTCGTCTTACCACTCCCCTGCCACCATCCTATTACTAAAATTCATAGGAAAATTCTACATATTCTACCTTACAGAACAACTCCTCAGCAACAACGCCAAAATGTTGGGCGTTTTATTGTCTTAATGAATTCACCAAATATTTAATTTATCGACCAAGGTTTGTAAACTTGGAGTTGACACAAAATATATGCTAAGGTAGAAGGGTACCTAGGGTATCATAGAAATATTTTAATAATGAAAAGATCAAAAGATATTTCAAAATGAAAAACCGAGTCAAACTTTAGAAATACAACTACTATGTTAATTAGACTTGACCCAAAACCAATAGATCAGAGTAGTATCAATCTATACTACTCTACTCTATGAACAATTACTGAAAAGATATAAACAATACTATTATAAGAAATAAGACTTGATCGAAAGTAAACTACTCTTTATAGTGAAACCTATTGATCAATTATTCAGCTTCTAATTTAGGAATTAGAAATTCTATGAACAAGTTATGAACCCTATTAATGAAATGATTCATCTTATAACTAACTATATGAAGATAAGAAATTATATTATCTGAGGCAAGATTACAACTACTTAATATACCTAATAAATTCAATTGTTAAACTATCCATGCATTTAACAAATACTCAAACTAAGCTAAATTATCTAATTCCATTCCCCTTATGGATTTTGAGGATATGTATCAAATGTGACAAGAACTGGAGAAGGTGTATCGAAATGGATTTCAAAGGTAACAAGGAAAATGAATGGGAGTAAATATAATTTAACCTCTACAAAGAGATGTAAGCTAAAAAGAGTCCAATTACAAGTGATTGTAAACATTGTAATCTATTATTTATTCATAAGTAAATGACTCTAGTTGTACTACTTAAGAATGATTTGAAATGAGATGTTATTATCAATTGATCTATGAATCAAGAAACCAAGAACAGTTATTTCTAATGACTACTTTGAAGTTGAAGGTATGTTATCTTATAAGGGTAAAGCATGAAACAAATTTAAGGAAATCTAAACATATGCAAATGACTTGGAAATAAATGTGATCTAGAAGCAAGTAGAAAAATTAATAAAGATATTTTATTTATGAAACATGTCCCATCCTATGAACCTCTTCATTAACTATGTGAATGGAAAAGGAAAATCCTATGCTTTAACTAAGAAACCATATAAACTAATGTGCTTTGGAGAAAGAAATTACTTAATAAAAATGAAGTAAACTAAGTTAAGGATGAAACTGACAAGTTCTAGATTTATAACAAGATCGGAAATCCGATATAAAAAATCAACTATAGAAACATAATCTAAGAAGTAAACTAAGGACAATTTAAAGAAACGAACGAAAACTAAGGATGAATATGAAGCTTTAATTGAACTCTATATGGTGTAGAACAAGGTCCTAATTACATGTATAAATGTTGATCAATTACAAGAAATATTACAATTCGAAAATACAAGAAATTGAATCCTAAATAAGCATAAAAACAATTCAGAAAGTATTAAAGTCCGTATGACAATCTGAATGGCAGTCTGAAAGACAGTCCGAATGACAGTCTAAATGACAGAAAATGATATAAACTAAGAGAATAAGTAGACTGAATGATCTAACGCCAGCTAGTTTATGCATATGAACCTATAGTGCAAGGAAAGCAGTAAATAGACTATTTAAAGCTGGAACAACAAGAAACAACGTACACTAATCATTATATACAGAAATAAACTATTTATATTGCATATTAAAACAAGGCTGAAGCATAAGTGAAACTAATATACAGCTACAGGAAAATAATCAAAATTGACTCTAACTACAGGCTGAACTTGAAACATTAACTACTTAACTTTATACAAATGAAAAGACTGAAAGAAAACTAAGATAAAATATGCATGACCAATCGTTCTAGATTCTGAAAATGTAAATTATATTGGCAACAGGAAATAAATTACAGGAAATAAAACAACATCTACAGGAAACCAAGTTGAATACATGTACTGAAAAATAAACTGTTTACTTGCAGAAAAGAAATACAGAATATACACACAAAAAAACTTCGGTTGTTGAGGGACCCTTCTCATCAATCAGGGATTTGAATCTAACTCAGCTTAATCACCAACAGAACATCAACAGCTAAAAACCCGAAACTTCCATTAACTAAAAAATATTACAAAGCGTTTTTTAACTCAACGTTTCTATGCATAAAATCATTGTTGCGTTTCTCCACTAGAGGCGTCTTTATATAAGTTTTACAATAAGAGAGAAGGTCAACCCTTTCAGTGGTTGACCTCTTTAAAAATAGAGGTCTTAATTGCTACAGAAATGGCTCAGCACAGCACACCAGTCGTCTTCCTGATTCCACGGGCATTGGTTCTCCTTGACGCGAGCAGTTGGTGCATTGATTCCCTTTGACATGGGTAGCTGATGTGTTGTCAGGATGGGTGGACAGGAACGCGAATCTTCTATAATGAAGGCTCACAAACGATTATGGACATGTTTCCAACAGAACCCATGTCACGGTTTTTGTCTTTATTACTCCCGAATATTCCAACCAACGAATCCAATGGTGCGAACGGAGGGATAAACGATAGTCTGAATGCGGTTGGGAATCTTCAGCATGAACGCACGTCTGAATGAAGGTCTGACTGACGACCATAATCTATAGAAAAAAAAATCTATATTCCAAGCATGTCTGGAAATATGAGATAATTGTCAATAAACCATAAAATGATGAGATTTAATCGAGATTTAATCAAGATTCAAGTGATATGTAAATAATTTCATACCTGGGTCTGATTGACGGTTTGAATGGAAAGAAGTATGGATTAATATGCCAAAAATTACAAAAGTAGTGCCAACAGAGTACGTTTAATGGCCAAAAATGATGAAAAAAATGGGCATCAACACATGCACCATTAGTTGGATGCATGTAGAGAAGTATAGTGTCCATGAACCATTTAAAGTCTCGGTTCCAAAGAGATACAAGTTAATGTATTTGATAACATATATAAGCATATGAGCATAAAATAATTAGCAGATAATTTCCTACTAATTATCTATTATATTAATCAAGGAAAAGTTACATCTTCCATAGGACCTTCTAATCAAATTCCTTCATACATATATGCCTCAGTTTTCTTCATACATAATGTCCCCTCAGTTCTTGAAGAAACTAAAAATCAAAATTAACAAAACTGAATCCCTACTAGCCAAAAAAGGCTATAGTCCATCCAAAATATAAATTACATCATCTCCATAAGATCTGTTTCACCTTCATAGATCATAGTACCATCCAGAAATTTGTGTACTCAAACTAAGCCAAATTTCTAAGGCACTAGTAGAAGCCTACATGGAAGCAGGAAAGGACATGGGAAAAAGAGAGAACAATAGTGATGAAGTGGAAGGAAATACTTTAATGCATATGAAGTGGAAAGCATTGGAAACATAGGATTTGTACGTGGGAAAAGATGTATAGAATATATACAAGTAGAATGAAGGAATGCAGTAAGTGGAAAGTATGGGAGGGTGATGTGAAAGGGTGTTGGGTAGAGAGGAAGGTTTTTTGTATAGATGTGAGGTCAAAGACAACATGCAATGGGTTGACTACAAGATGTAAGTGCATTTATTTCTTCAAGGAGGATGTTCCAGAGGCGTAAGGAACCTCCTCATAGCTAAAAATGGTTGTTTTCAATCGTTCAGTGGAATTCAAATTCTCTGTCTTAAAGGATAAGGTGAAAAGGTATTGTCGCGAGGTCAGTTCTAGAGCTATATCCTTTAAGGAATATGGTTCAGTGGAAAGGAGGCACAAATCTTTTGCAGATACGCCAAGGATTTGGTTTGTTGCATCATCAAAAGTTGTGGCAATTTTGATTTGGTTAGTGTTGTCTTGTAGGGAAACCTTCAACATGTACGTGTAATCACACTCTGAAAACTCACCATTGCACTTGATGCAATGTCAAGTGTTGTGAACCCGGTGAGAAATTATTTTCATGCATTGTATGCCATCAACAAAAACAGGGCATGCAAGGAAGTGGAATCCATCCATGTTAATGGAAGAGGTGGAAGCACGTAAAGCGAACCAAAATGCCTTCTCAGAGGGTTGCATGGTTTGCAACTCAAGTATTTTTTTCTTTGGCTTTGTTCGAGACGTAGATCGGGTAAATTTCTGACTCAATGAAGGTGCAGCTGCTCGAAAACCACTTTTAGTGAACCATTTTTTTAGGATGTGCATTGGCTCAATATTGGATTTATATGTAGGGTTGTACTTGGAACACTTCCAAGTGTTCTTCCATTGAAATCAGTAATGCAAGCACCCTTGATTGCAAGGATGGGAGGTGGATCAAAGGAGTACAATGAAGCAAGTTCCGAGCCCTCACTATGGCAATGATGGCCCCAAACTGTGACATCTATGCTAAAGTAGGATGTGTCTCTAAGGGAAACAGTCCTTTGGCTGTTTTCAGAGCCATCTTTTTTTCGAATTGTTGATGCAGGGGAGATGAAGATGACCATGGAAATAAGGTAAACCATGGAATTTAGCAGTGATGCTTGAAGGTCATTGATTGTTTTAAAGTGGAAGGAATGTAAATAAATTAATGGGAAGGCATGTAGGCAAGATTGTATGGTCGACGTATAAGAGAGGATAATCTCAATATGGCTGTTCAAATTGTTATTTGCAGGGTTAGTTGCTTTGATTGTTCCATTGGATACAGTGTAGATAGTCCCTATTTCAATTTGGGAATAGAAGGAGTCAACAAAGTTGTTAAATGCAAAGATATGGATCTCTTCTCTAGAACAGTCAAGAAGTTCAAAGCCAAATATTTTCCCTGGACCTTTTTGGTTGGTGTATTCATGTATGTTTGTCTTTGTAATAACACAACCTTGAATGGACCATTTTTGTGGTTGGGGTTAAGTGTTGTGAAAAAAATAGTAGCAGGTAGCATGGATACTGGTGGAGTTCATGTTTGGGATGAGAAAAGAAGAAGACTTTCTTATGTGAGTCCAATTGATTGGCTAGTTGATGCGGCAGGCAGAAGACCAAGGCTAGGTGGAAGTAAAAGAGGAAAAGGACTCCCAATTAGGGAAAATTTGATGTGGATCAATTAAAGTTCAAGCACTGATATATTCCTGGAAAGAAAAAAAAGAAGGCCATTAATAATTAAAAATATGAATAAAGTGTGAGCGGGTGGGAAAAAAAATGGAATAAATGTTCCGAAAAAAGAAGGAGATTAAGAAAAAGGGAAATAGAATGTACATGGCATCATGATCAACGTTGCAAATGCATTTGATTAGTTTGATGATAGATCCTTCTTTAAGTCTGACATCTTAAAGGAGGGGGTTGAAGGCAAGTGGAAGCAGCGTCTGGTGTGTGTTGGTGCCATCAGATATGGTCATTCAAAAGCACGTATTCGTTGCTTTGGTTGAGCTAACTGGGGAAAGAGAAACAACCTACAAATATGGTTGGAGGTGTACATAGCCAGACAAGAGAAGAGAAATCACATATTTTGTTAAGGGTGGTTCCATTATGTGGGAAAAATACTGAGGTATACAGAAAGTAGGTAACTTAGATATACGAAACCAAGATGGAAAAGCAGGCAATGCAAGAGGTAAAAACAATTTAAAAGAGAATTCTAAATCGATAGAAGCTACAAATTCATGTGATAATTCTAAAAGACTCAACATCCAATGAAAGGAGGATAACATTCATTCCTCCCAACCATCCAAACTACATCTAATAGAAATTTGTATTATTATGATTGGATTATTATATATATATATATATATATTCACAATTATAAATTTTAATCAAGATTTTTTATATTTAATTAGTCAATTATATTACTATAAAACTTGCATCTCATCATCTTATCTATATAGATATACTCATATTGAAATATATTTTTGGTCCAAAAAGATCCCAACGAAACTTGTAAATTCATGTTTTTTATTCTTATCAAGTATCCATGTATACTACTACATTTAGTAGTTTCTCGGGCACTATAGATTTTGAATATTTATGGGCCTCTGCTCTGCAATATCCAAACCTCTATAACTACTATGAATGAAACTGAAAAAGGAGTGCTTTATTTTTAATTTGAGAGTATCCATGAAAGGGCCATAGGATTGGTGATTCCACAAAGCGATCGACGATTCACGAGAGTTGTGAAAACATATTTGCAGAAGCCCATTTTGAAAAATCGAGGACGCACATTCGCAATACGAAAGGAATCCGCAATCCGCAATCCACAAAATATGGAAGAATTCTTGCAGAAGCAATTTCGAGAGAAATCGAAATGCATACCCACAACCCACAATCCACAATTGCGAAAAAAAAAGGATTTTGTGAATACAGAAAGGGAATTGCGGAGAAGTTCATTGCGGAAAGGTAGTTGCCGAAACGTAATTGTGGAAGCTATTTTTGAGAAAAGTCAAAATGCACATTCGCAATCTGCAACCCGCAATTGCGGAAGGAGTGAGTTCCCACAAATTGCGGAAATACAATTGCGGAAAGGTGATTGTCTATTATCCACAATTTGCAATTTCGAAAAGTTAATTGTGGAAGACGAATTGCAGAAGCAATTTCAAGAGAAGTCGAATTGCATACCCGTAACCCACAATCCACAATTGGGGAAGGAAGGAATTTCCAATTACGAAAAATTCATTGCGGAAAGGTAATTGAAAAAAGGTCATTGCAGAAAGGTAGTTGCGGAAAGGTAAATGCGGAAGAAATTTTTGAGAAAACTAAAAAATACACATCCGCAAACCACAACCTGCAATTACGGAAGGAATGAATTCTCGCAAATTGCGAAAAGGTCGTCGCGGAAAGACAAGTGCGGAAAGCTAATTGCGGAAAGGTAAATATTCTCTATGTTTTTGTTGGGTATTTTTACAACGTTATGGAATTTATAGATATTTTTAATAATCTGAGTAGGCAAGTTTCCTAGAACGAGACCCTGAATCGTAGCAGAGATATGGTGGCTGGTCCAAATCCAAATTTGCACCCTCAAGTGGAAACACAAATAATTTTGGACCTCAATCCTCTGCTCCTCCTATTGTCAGGACAAAATCTGGTAGTTTTCTTCTAGCTACAGGGATTATAACATCACGATCGATTTCATCGGTCCTTTATTCTCTAGCACACTGAAGAAGGCTACATCTAGTCCCCAATCTATTATTTTACATATATTACTCTTATATTCACAAGTAAACTTGTGTTTTAGGAATTTTCATTTGACAAATAACTATCCACAAGGTATCCGTATGGTGTTCAATGAAATGGCCTTTGAAGAAATCTTTAAAGGGAAACTGCGTCCTACAATTTGACCAAAACTAACCACTAGTCAAGCAGTGCATCTAAGCCAAAAAACTTATTTGCATTCATCGAAATGTAAAGTACTCTCCAAAAAAAACACCATACGGTGCAAAGAAATTCATAAATAACACTAAAACAACAACAAAGAAACCCTAATTTCGTTACACCATTGTAAGGATTTAAATACTGGTTTCCTTTCTATGCGTATGAATCTACTAAAATCAGGAAAAGAAAAACAGAGGAATGAAATGAAAGAGGAATACATGTATCTTTAAGGAAAGTAGTTGATGAAAGATGAATTGATCTGCAAATGAAATGATAGATAAAAATGTTGATGTCTTAGGAACTCTGTCCAAACAATATATAATGAGAGAAGGTCACTGGATTGACAAGATGTCCAACGACCTCCATCAATACCTTTAGTAAAAAATGTCACTTTCATTTTTTGGTGAAGAGTGTCCATTAAGCAAATTTATTGCAAAATATATGTGCAAAGATGAGGATTTGTAGTCAGTAGTATGCCAGTTACTATTGTTGCTTATCCCAATGCACGTCTATAGGAGATGTCAACTGGGTGTCCAAAAAACCCTTATCTCTCCCTTTGGCATGTTCGAAAATGCTTTACCTACCTTGGATACAGGATGAGGATGCATTGAATACATAGGAGATAACAACTGGGTGTTCGAAAAACCCTCTTCCCCTCAAAGCATATACCAGAGGGTAGATCAAAAAACCCAATGGACAACCAGGAGGACACGCGTAGGAAATTGATTGGTTAGAGAGACAATGAAAAGACATACAACATTTTTCAAAATCTGACTCGGGAGAAAAACGCCTTTCGATGAAAAAATATGTTGTCGTGGATTGTTTGATCATTCACTCCGTTTGTTTATTAAAATTAGTAAGAATAACGGGTCGAGGAGTTTGAAAACTGCACATGTACATCCATTTTCATTTGTTCACATGACGCTTTAAGAGGCTTAACACATGGCAACATGTTATTTAGTTGAGTGACGACAAAAGAGATACAATACTTTTCAAAACTCGTCTTCATAGAAAAAGCGCATATAGGCTTAATTAAGGGGAGTTTATAATTATGTAGCTAGAGGATTTAATAGGGTATTGGGGAGGTTGAAATTGATACTTTATGATTGAATTTTATCTAAATATGACTATGTGTAAATTATTATTAGTGTTTAAATAAATATGTTCTGTGTGAAGGTGGTATGAATCCAATTGTGTTTAGATTCAAAGTACTTGGAATATGCATAATTTGTGGGCGAATGTGATGTGAAGTTGATTGGAACCAGTATGTATGAAGTCAACATGTGTTCAAAATATTGTTCCCCATCTTGAAATATACTATCTCACTAAGATCCCATATTTCACCTTTTAAGGTTTATAGAGGTTATTGGATTTGTGTAATGTCACCATACAGATGTATAATAGGGTTTTAAAAAAAATTATGGAAAAAATGGATACATAAGATATCTAATTAAAAAAAACTCATAAGATATCTAATTAAAATAGAATTTTTTTTAATTGAAAACTGTATTAAAAAATGGGTTTAACAAAAATATCATTAAAGACAATCCTTAATATATAGTGAAATTAGTGGTATTATGTAATATCCTATTATTGCACCTATTATATTATAGGTTCATAAAGTAAACCACTAATCTATTGTAAGTTCTTAGCCTACAATAAGCTCTATAAAGATTAACATGTTCTTAGCCTACAAAAAGCTCTATAAAGATTAACAACACTTGTAAGTATTTGTTTACCACAAATATCCTCCATATTATTATTTTATTATTTAGCAATATTTTGTTAACTTAAAAAAAAAATCCCCGTTTTGTTAACTTTAAAATCCATTGAATGTAATAAGAATCAAGAGTTTTTCACTAATGGACAGTTCAAAGCCTAACTTAAAGTCATAAACAAAGTTCAATCCTAGGATCAAAGGCGTATCGTTAAGTGAGCAAAGTTCAATCCTGTGAAGGCGTAGCCTCATTACCTTGAGATAGTTGTTTTAAATGTTGTTACGCCCCCAGATATTTTGAGCACAATAGAACCGCCGTGCAGTCACTTTTGATTGAACCCTGATCTCCTCGTGAAAGACGCTAAGTTCTGCTAATTCTCGTGATAATAGACATTAGGATCTACTGAAAATGATTTCATTTGAAGCATTATATGACAAATAGATTTCATTATTGAAAATGAATGATTTCATTTGAAGCATTATATGACAAATAGATGGGAAAAATGAAACAGTAAATGAAGTGATTGAAAACTTCCTTCAAAGGTACAACTATAGGGTGCACGAATGAGTTGGCTTAAAACATAACTATGTTTGGACCATAAATGCTCAATGAATTGATACAAGAAGTTGCAAGATATAGGTAGAATTTGAAGGTAATCCAAGATAGGAAAAAATGGTATAAAAATAAAAACAAGATGTACAGAGAATTTGTAGTACTTGTTTAATAGGTCTAGTTGTATATAAAATTGCATTCTATAGTAATGCTAGAGCTTATGACAACCACAAATATCAAAATAGAAGAGAAGGAGGAGCCTAATAAAGGTGAGCACCTCTTCTATTCATAGTTGTGGGCGAAGGAGATTCTCTTACAATTAGTTGTTGACAATTGTAGCTAGCAGAACTTGATTTTATTCGAGGTCATTAATAGATTGAATAGTTAAAAGGTGATATTTTCTCTCAAAAAAAATTCTAATAGATTTAACAAATTCTCTAAATTATCTATATCCAAACCTTCAAATAAATAAATGTGAAATTTAACTTGTACCTTGAAACACATAAATCTCTAGAGTGGTTATTTGTTAAAGGTGTATTTGTCATCATTGGTAGACACTGAAGGATAGAGGAAAAAAAATTTATCATATCATTCCTCCCACATGTGAAGGCTTCCTTGAGCAACAACTGGATAAGATATTTTTCTCTATCATCTCTCTTTTCTCACCCATGGGAGGTTGCTCAGGTTGGAAAGAGTGGTATTCCCCAATCTCAGTTACTTACAAACCTAATTGATCTCTATACCTTGACTTCATTAAGGACATACAATTTGAAAAAACAAATATTAGACCGATTTAATACCACTTATATAAATTATATAGATAATGAAATGAAGGAAGAAATATAAATGGAAAACAAATATTTATTATAGAGAGCCCAATAATATAGTAAAAACTCAACTTTTATTAATGAATGAAATGGATAAAAAAATGTAAGATGCAAATAAATACAAACTAGCTAGAATGGTGGTAGCTTATCTTTGAAGAGAGATGTGTTGGTTGTGCACATGTGAAAGAAGACATTACAAGAGGCCAAAAATTGCTTTTAACTTAATGTATGATTTCCTATGATGAAAAACCTAAATATCCAAATCCTTAATCCTATGAAATGATGTGGCAAAAGGAATGTGGGCCTCGAGGAGGCTTGTCGTTACATCAACTTCCCATGGGTACAATTTTTTCATACAAACTCCATTTATGAAATTCTTGGACCATTACAAAGATTAATACATTCTCTATCGGCATCCAAAAATGCAAGGGAAATGCCCAAAAATGTGACAAAAGTTAAAGACCTAAAAAACTATAGTAAAACTACCAAGATGTGAAAATATATTGAAATAGTGGAACTGTTGGGTGGCTACTAGTATCCACCTACAATGGATTGAACTCCAAGCACACCTGAAAAAGGTTGTGGCCAATAGACCTAAAAAGGGATATGTTGTAGCTATGTTGAATGTAAGGAACACACTCATCCCAGGGATAATTTTAGGGGTGAATTTTAGCCCAGTGGGCTATTTTTCCATGTTTTTCTCCCAAAAAAGATTCGCTATTTTGCATTTTTTGAAGCCTTGTTTCGCCCAATTTTGATGGGGTAAAAAGTTTTCACCCTAAAAATCACCAAATTATTATATAAACGATATAAAATCCTTGGAAATTAAAATATTTTTTGAAAAATATCGCCAATCGTTTTATAGTTGGCATTTTAAGAATTGGTAATATTCGCCAACATTTATACACTTTTAAATAAGTATGGTTCCTTAAAATCATCCCTGCATGATCCCATGTATGTGGATGTTTGGAATTGTACATTCTCAAGATATGCATAATCATCCTAGTGACTACCTCTTTATGTCCAACAGTTTAAGGATGGAAGGAAATCAATTTGGTTAATGGTAAAGTACTCAAGAAGATATTCTCCCTATTTAAAATAACAGTTCTAGCGAGCCTGAAATAAACTCAAACACACAAAGAGTTGAGTAGTGTCCTCTATTGTGATACTCTTCTTGCAGGGTGTAAAAATGGTCATCTTAAAGAATAAATCAATGACCACAAATACATAGTCATTTCTATGTTTAATATAAGGTAATCCATACATGTATTCCAAAGATATAGAATCCCATCCAAGGTAGATAGAAAGGTGTACAATCCCTATTTCTTGATGGTTGGTTTGATAATGTCATAGATAATGCACGACCTAATATATATGTTGATGTCATGTCATAGCTTTGGCCAATATAAGTACTTTTGCAACACTTCCATTGTCTTCTCCACATCGAAGATCCCAACTAACCCATTGTAGTGTGTCGCCCAAATTAGCTTATCATATTTACATGAACCAGGTGGTTTTAAAAGTTCATCCCATATATGAAAGTATAAGACTAGTGTACCAATGCCTAATGTTCAATAGGTAATATCATATTAGGATCATTTTCATAAAATTAGGTTGACTCAAAGGTCTCATGTCAACAAGAGTTAAGCATTGTGGTTACTGTTGCAATCATAGGTAGGCTCAATTAGCCTACAATGTGGTTTGTGATGTATTTCTTATACTTTATATTTGGGAGGAACAATTGTAGGTACATGGACCACTTCAAATGGTGGTCATTTAATAATTTTTCATGTATTTGGATGAGTTGTAGGGGCTCGTGATTAGTGTGGATGACCATGTCCTTCTCTTGAATGTAGTGATTCCATTGGCAACAAGCTTGCACAATATAGTACATCTTGTTTTCATAGGTGGGGTATTTGTGAACTACGTCAAAGTATGTCTCACAATGATAGGCCATCGGATGTCCATGTTAAGTGTTGGTTGCACTGATAGGATAATCTAAAGTATTTGTCTCAATATGGAATGGATATTGAAGATTTGGTATAGTGAGTATTGGCGTTGAATAAAGTCAATTTTTTGGGTTCTTGAATCAATTTTGTTGTGACTTGATCCAAATGAACTTGGCATTGACCCCACCTTAATTTGGTCACTTTCCCTAGGGGGCAAGTTCTAATATGAGAGAATATGAACACAAACGTGCGATACAAATTGGCGAGGCCCAAAAAGTTATAGAGCTTTGTTAAAATAATCGCATTTGGATAGTCACAATGACTTAAGTATTACTTGGATCCACATGCATAGCATGTTCATCGGTGATATATCCTAGACACTAACTTCTTTACAAGTTGAATCATAATACTCCAAATTGACATATAATTTGTGTTACCACAGAGTACTCGGGATCTGTTGAATGTTTTGCAAATTCTTTACCCATGTTATGTTAAATACGAGGATATCATCCAAATATATGACCATAAAATAATTTTTGAATCACCATAAGTTATCATCCATCATTTTCATCAACATTTTCAATGCATTAGTCAAGACAAAAGGCATGACCAACCACTCAAAAATGATTTAATTGGACTTGAAAGTTTTGTCCCAAACATTAGTTTGCTCAATCAGTACCTGGTGGTATCACTACTAAATATCAATATTATTAACAAATTTAGCACCCCTGATTTGACAAAAGATATTGTCAATCTAGGGGATTGGATATTAGTTCTTAATTGTGATTTTGTTTTGAGCTGTGTAGTTAATATAGAGTTTCCATCTACGTACCAATATTATTTTTCATCAACACAATTGGGATCCCACAAAGTGAGGATCTTGGTCAATTCTGACCCTTTTGGATGAGCTCTTTAATTTAACATTTGATTTCTTCATTCTCTGGATTGGGCCATTAGGTAAAGGAGCACTAGGCATCAAGTCAATTGAATGGTTGACCTAGAAGTGTAGAGGCACCCATTTAGGTGAAGTGAATTTATATTTGTATTTTTCCACTATATTGTTTGCCTACATTTATTGTGTAGAAAGACCCCATGCACAAGTCATGGTGGTCATAATGATATACGTTCACCTTCTGATTGAGCAATGACAAGGGAAAATCTTCCGGTTAGATATATTACTTTATTGCATCACTTTGTTGAGATCAAGGAAATTGTAGCCATCAAAACTACAAAACTATCGTTGATAGCTTGTAGAGATGACCTCCCAAAGTAACAATGACACAATACCTCATCTTTGAAGGATTTGAGTCATAGGGTAAGAATTATTGATGATGTATGGATGGGTGTGTAGTGTTGTTGACAACTTCAGTCTCTTAATGACCTCAATTGATATCAAGTTATTATGATCCGTACCATTTTCAACAATTAAATGTAGCAGATCCCTCTTCACCCACATCTATGAATGAAATAGGCATTGATCTTCCTTATGCTCCTCCAACACTTCTAGTTGGATATTTGTGGTTGTGATGGTAGCACTAGATTTCACATCGAGGGTCCACTTTCTCTTATTTAGATCTGAATCAACCCTTGAACTAGAGTGCAACTTCAAGGATTTAGCTCAATGAACAAAGAATGTTTTGAATGGAATTCTCAGTGTTGTGCAAGGGTATTTTTTGGAACTCACATCACTTTTTAGTGTCCTCTTTCAACTTTCCATTCCTGTGTTTTCCTACAATTTGAACTGGTTGTCTTGAGTTTGGTTATCCTTTATCTCTCCATTTTTTAATGAGTTAGGGCTTCCTTTAACATAATTTTTTGTGGTTTATTTATGAGCCTGAACTCCCACTTGTTCTTGGACTTAAATTGATACTTGATTTTGTACCTTATTGATAAGAAACTCCTAGTGATGAAATGTCCAAGAACTACAACTTTATTTGGATGTACTTGTATTTGTGGTAATCCATAACCATGTGCATCTTAGAGTCTTTGATACTTGGCTTTATAGGAAAGGCATGAAAGATATTTATATACTCTAGCACCATCTAGTCTTTCTCTAGGGATAGATTTGTCCATATCATGTACTAGTCAACATAGTTTCCAACAAGATAAAATTCATTATT
The DNA here is from genome assembly GCA_001517045.1 of Pseudotsuga menziesii. NCBI lineage: Eukaryota > Viridiplantae > Streptophyta > Pinopsida > Pinales > Pinaceae > Pseudotsuga > Pseudotsuga menziesii. The sequence continues at coordinate 75,247 of LPNX010675940.1, forward strand.
GAGGGCATCAAGAAAAACAACCCAAGTGGTTTATGTCCTAAATGTTGTCGACTCGTCCTCAAAAATATCTCACCAAGTAGTTGTGCCACCAATCTTTGACATGGGGAAGGTACTTATAAAGTGTGAAGGTAATATTTTCATTTCCAATTTTTTTCTAAGAGAATAAAATCCTTTAACAAATTTAACCATTTGTCCAAAGAATTTTTTTGTATAAGGAATTCCAAATTTAACTTGTACCTTAAAAGGTGTCACACCTTTGAAATGGTTTTTGGATGAAGGTGCCATCGTCGCCATTGGTAGTTGTCGAAGGATCTTGGTGAAATTATTCGTCATATTATTTCTATATTGCACAAGTGATTCCTCAAGCAACAACTTGATAGGATCTCCTACTTTGTCATCTCTCTTTTCATCTCCCATGGGAGACTACTTAGGACAATGAGAGTGGCATTCCCTAAGCTTATTTATGATGAGACCTAACTAATCCCTATACTTGAGACTTATTGGGGACATGTCACGATCCCCCATTTCGATCATCTTTCACCATTATCTAGACTATATATTTAAATGGAAAATCAAGCATCTCAATGCATTTTGGATATTCTTGTCATCTTTTTGGAATATTTTGATCCTAATCTCTCTTAACATCATGTTGATATCTAAGAAAAATAATAATCATATTATGAGAATTATTTATTACATTATCTCAAAGGATTAAAGTGTTATCTACAATTTAATGTCTTGGTGTAATTATCATTCATGGGTTTAACAATCATGGTCCATATGGCACCCATTCTGACACTTGATCTTACAGTGATGTTTCTCATCATCTCTCCAAAAAGAAAAATTTAGGATCAATTTATGAGCGATCCATGAGGAATCTGGTGAAACCGTTCAAAACACACTTCTCAAATATGGTCATTTACCTCTAATCGTGAGCAATTTTTGGAAATTCTTAACAAATATGGAGAAAAACGTGCCCGAACAGACATAATTTTTCAAGAATTAGGGTTGCAACCAGATTTGTAAAACTAATAATTTGTTGAATAATCTAGAGTTTTGAAAATTTGTTTTCTATCTTCTCCTCGGGAGATTGCCATGTATAAATCAAGTTTTGGATCAAGATATTGGTCAGTAGATGGGAAATATCTCTGTGCTAAAGAAAACTTCTGTATTTCTCAGTCTGTTAATTCATGTTGATACATAAGTTTTATTCCTTCATATGATCTTATATTGTGAACTAAGAAAGCATTCCTGGGTTTGGAGGCCCCCTTGCTCGGGATGCAATGCATCATATGTCATGGTAATGTTTATGTTGTTTCATTTTTTAGAGGTATGTTATGTTAGATTCGGTTAATCTTATTCCAATTTAATTTCTTTACTTGCACATGTTTCCTGTACTTATCAATTTGTGAAACTTTCCTACACCCTTTTCATTTTTGATTTGCATTAGTAGTTTACATAAGCTGTAATTTCGATTAGATTTATGAATTTAGTTTGAAGAAAACTTAAAATACACATTCAACACAACTATAGTTATAATTATTCAATCGAGTTTGCATTAACCTACAGTTTATTAAACTTTTTTCATACGTTCTATATTTCGTTAACTATGTTCTTGTACATAATCATATTCTTGTACAACACTATCAAACTTCTTTTCTCTAAAAACGTCAATAATTCATGTCCAATTATTTCAATCCATATTTAGAACAACATCCCAATTGATGAAGAAAGACCTCCGAGCTTTTTGCTTTAAACGACAAATAATGAGCATTGTCACAAAAGACCATATATCTATTTGGTTTTTATTTCAAAGATAATGAAATGTCATATTTATAAACTATAATCCTCATATCACTACTTGAAACGTTGTCATTAAATTCATAAATAGTTAGATGGTGACTTTGGTTGAGATTTTAATATGTATACCATATATAAAGATATTTAACATGCTTTAAAAAGGAAGCTATTGAATTTTTAGAACCTACTTATGAGAGCCCATTTATATTTAATTTGTAATTTGTTTATATGTATGTGATTTCCTATTAATAAAATAATTGTTTTTATCATTTGAAAATCAGTTCTAAATATATGTCTTAATTCTTTAATATTTTGTAAATATGTACACTGTAAATTATTTAACATATGTTGAATGAATTCTGAGATTTGGAAGATTTAGTTGTAGGCTCATTTTAATTTGCTTTTATTATTTCCTTAGTTTAAATTGCATTCTTCAACTTAGTTTGATTTATCATACTTGGTGTTCTTGCATTAGTTTTGATTCCTTTGCTAGATTACAGTGAATTTTGGATTAAATTTTGTATAGCTTCAATTACCAACGAAAATATTAATGACCTAACTCGGAAGATATGGTCACCTTATAATGGGTTTCCTCTTAAAGTGATTGAGCTAGTTTAATTGTTTTGTTAGCATTAAAATGTGTTTCCAGCATCATATAAGCCTAAAATAGGTTAGGTTAGGCTAGATTTGGATCTGATCATGCACATACAGTGTTAGCACCTCTAATTCTAAGAGTCTCAGTCGATAATTTAATGTCATAAATATTACCGTATATTTTTCCTAACATTTTTAGTGTCATGGCTGGGGAGGTGCTAAAAGGGTTGAAGTGTAGGTAGACAGGTTTCCTTTACATTACACAACAAGGGGGAGGGGAAAACGATAAGACACAAAGGAGCCCTTACTTCAGAAATTGTGAAGGGATTCTAGCCCAACACATCCACTTTAGTGGGTTGCTCCAAATCCTTGTTGTTCCTTTTTCACAAGGGTGTTTAATTTTCTGCATATTTGATTTATTTTTCATAAAAGTATATTTACTTTTTGAAAGTTTGAGTTAAATTTGGGTTAGTGTGCTTATTTTTTGTAGGTGTGTTTACATTCTGTAAGAGTGCTTATTTTAATGCAAGTGTGTTTTTTTTCGGCAAGTTTGGGTGTGTATATTTCCACAATTTAATTTCATGTCAGTGTTTTATTTCATGTAAGAGTAGTATGTTTGTTTTACACAAATCTATTTTTAATGGTAGGTATTTTTTTTAGAACATTAAAATAAATATATCTATCTATTTGGGTGTTGTAAGAAACCCAGGCACTAATCCTTGTGTGAGGCAGGACCCATCAATCGACAAAATGGAATTAAAGATCATCAACTTAAAAGAACCTTCTCAACTCTTGGTAGCAATCGTGATCTCTCCTTCTCAATAAGAACATATTTTGGCAACAACCAAAACTTTATTTACCTCTCCAAAATCAACAAAAGAATTTCCTTACCAAAATGCAAAAGAAGTTCAAAAACTGGAGACTACATATGAGGGAGAGCAACCATTCAGACCTGAGATGAAGGAGTTCTTGACATGCATATCAATAGCTTCTTCATGTTCTAAACTTTGATCATTCATCCAGAAGAAGAGGATTTGCATGGAATGATGAAGGAAGACATCGAAGTTAGTACTGATACACATCAAATTGAAATTTGGTTCCAAGAGGTAACCAAACCACAACACCATTCCCTCCTTCAACACCTTATGTTACAGAAGCAAGTAAGTCGGTTGGTTCTCCATATCCAGGTAATTGCTGCAGTCCCTATTTTACATGAGGATATGGGTAAGTTCTTTTCTTTGTTTTGCATTTGGTTACTTTGGAAGAGTTCGTATACTTAAATATAAGTGTTTTCTTTCTCCTTAGGTATAATAGGAAAATATGTATATAAATAAAAAGTTGCATGTTTAGTTTAGAAATTAATGCAACTTAGTTGTTTTTATTTTTCAAGAAAAAGAATGAGATCTTTAAATAGAATTTATACCTTCTTTCCAATACAGACTTTTAGAAATTTATTATAACAGCAGCTGATAGCCTATAAAAAGGCAAATACCACAAGGTAATATGAAACTCATCAGACCTAGAGACTACTAGTACAATCTATTCAAGATTTCTAAGTGGGTGAGTAGAGTATCTTTATAAAAGAGTAGAACAAAAGTACACTAAATTGTTCATCATGGAAACATCAATACAAAAAAGAAGGATAGGTAGGGACTAGAGATTCTTTTTTGTTATTATCATATGGCTCCATCCATTACACCTTAATAATCTTCGGCATCTATGTCTTTGATTTGGTTATCTCACTTGCAGTATCCATTATATTGGGTGAAAAATATTTGTTTGGTTCTAAAAATTGTTAATAAATAAATTGTCCTCCAACCCATATACCATCCCATTCCGTAACAAGGTAGTAAAAGCTGCTCCCGCATCCACACAAAATCTTATATGCAATATATATTGCTGAAAATATTCACAGTGGAAATATGGGACATGAACCTTTGATGAAAAATGGGTGTAAGAGGTTGACGCACCAAGGTACTGAACAGTCTCATTGGTAGCGGGTACCAGGCTATGGTATGACTAGGTAAACTTGACAGGGTACTGAACAGGCCTAGCTGAAAGAGGGGAATCTACCTGGAGAGGGAAATTTGTGCAAAGTATATGGTTCTGCTATGCCTCCTTGTATGGGAGTGTATGTGATTTTATCTAGAAAAAAGTATATATGGTTGAGTTATGGTAAATGAACTCCATAAAATGGCCACTAGAGAATAGCTTCAATAAAATCTTAAGACTCTCTTTTCTAATTCTTATTATATGTAAGGTGTCTAATCTTACAGGTGGGGCCATGTTTTTGACATTTTGTTGGGCTGATGTATGAAATTTATCTATACACTTGAAAGTTGTAAATCTTGGAATACTAAATGATTAACTAGTTTTCTATAGGATTGATTGAGGAAATTGTTACTTCACTTTAAGAAGAAAACCCATATCCTTAAAAGAATAAGGTTCCCTTAGCATAAAAGTTGTTTATCTATATATGAATTCTGTATGGTAGAATTATGTGAACTTTTGTCATCAGTAAAAATATTCAGAAATTGTTGCTCTCATAAGTATATCTACTTTTCATATCATGAGTTATCAGAATTGCATGTCATTTCTTCAGGCAATATTATTTGTGATTCATGATTCTTTATTTTAGATGTAGAAAATGGAAAGCTTGATGTTACATCATATTTGAAATTTCCAGATCTATAAACATGGTTATTAAAAGGAAGAGCAGTCCAAATAATCTGTACAGCTTGAATATTCCAAAAGAGAAGAGAACATATGTGTCTTAGCATCCCTTTCTTTCCCAATTGCGGCATTCATGTTCCACTACAAAAAATTGGAGCTCGGTTGGAAAACTCATACTCCCTTGTTTGGTCCTCTTCGCCACAGTAATGTTTCAGATTGAAGGAACCCGCATAGATACTTCACTTGCAGCAACACTATCATCAGCTACTCTATGACACAGGGGAAATGCAATGCTTCTCATCATTTGCTGATACTCTTGGAAAATTTTGTTCTTACTGTTTTGCATTCTTCATCCAGAGTGTCGAATGGAGTGCTAGAACAGCTTGTAATCTGCAAAAACAATTTTCCAAATGCCAGAGGTAATTTTTAATATAAAACTCATGTATAGCTACATGAATCCAATAATCCTATGATTTAGAAATAACTGAAATTGTAAAGTTACCTTATACATATTTGTATTCTCTAGTTGGCATGACAAATTTCACAAGCTAGGTGATTTTAAAAAAACAATTATTTCACCAAAGCTAATATTTCTAGAATGCCAACTTTGTTTTTTTTAACATACTCCATTTTCATCATCATCATATTCTACTTTATTCTATAATCGCCATACTTATATTCTATCTAATCTCTAAGATGCGGTATTCATATGTTCTACAATACAAGAACTATATGGCTACATAACTTATTATTATTAAACATACAATATGATCTCAATATTATTATTAAACATACAATAGGATCTCAATCTTATGCTGCATTTCCTTTTTAGACTTTCATTATTTATTGAATCTATGGTTGAACTTAGGTCTACACATGGATTCTTGTTTAATTACAAACAAACGTGATCATGATCATTTTTGCAAGAGATCATTATACTCACAAAATATTAGCATAACTTATAGTTCCAATTTAACTTCTCCATATTCTTTCTATCCTTCATCCTTTCATGATCGATACCATAACATGATACTTGTTTCTATAAGAATAACCGGTTGCAATTTTTCTTTATTATATGTGGCTCGTATAATTTTCTTCATTATGATTTTCTATGGTTATAGTTTCTTCAATCATAATGGCCAAAGTATTTGACTTGGACATTGATTGAATACATTCATATGATATCGTTTAAACCAAACACTAACCAAAAGCATGTCATAAATTTCAGATATGGGCTATCATTATTTTGGAAATCAAATGAGAATCCATTCCTTTGGATCAGAGACTTAGCTCTTGCATGAACAAATATACCAACAATTATATCATCAGTCATATCCTTTGAAACCCTTGGTAGATTCGGCATTGATATTATTATATAGCATGGGTATTATCATTATGTTTCCATACAAGGCATCTATGAATCCAATCTATTTTCTTCATTTCACAATTCTTTATTTCTCATTTCCATTGTTTCCATTTTTTCCCACATTTTCTCTCATCATAAAAAACAGGATAAATGTTATCAAAATCTCAAAGAATCCAACTTGAAATTCAAATCCAAATCCAAGGCTACCACATCCCCTCCAAAAGTGCAGGTAGTGGTCATTACTGCAAATGCATAATCAATTTTTGATAACTCAATTTTGTTTGCAGAGGGACCTGCAACATCTCTGGTGTATGGGAGATGATAATCCCTTATTTTTATCATCTTTCACCATTATCTAGCCTATATATTTAAATGAAAAATCAAGCATCTCACTGCATTTTGGATTTTCTTGTCATCTTTTTGGAATCTTTTAATCCTAATCTCTCTTAACATCATGTTGATATCTAAGAAAGATAATAATCATATTATGACAATTATCTTTGCATCATCTCAAAGGATTCAAGTGTTATCTCTGAATTTATGTCTTGGCATAATTATCATTCACGGGTTTAATAGTCAGAGTCCATCCGGCACTTGATCTGACAATGATGTTTCTCATCATCTCTCCAGGAAGCAAAATTCAGGATTAATTTATGAGCAATCCATGAGTAATATGGTGAAACATTTCGAACCCCACTTCTCAAATATGGTCATTTACATCTAACCGAGGGTAGTTTTTAGAAATTCTTAATAGATCTGGAGAAAACATGCCCAAATAGATGTAATTTTTCCAGAATTAGGGTTGCGACGAGTTTTGTAAAATTAATATTTGTTGAATAATCCTGAGTTTTGGAGATTTGTTTTCTATATTCTCCTCAAGAGATTGGCATGTATAAATCAAGTTTTGGATCAAGAGATTGGTCAGTATATAGGAAAGAGCTCTGCACTGAATCAGATTTCTATATTTCTCATTCTATTAAAACATGTTGATACAGAGGTTTTAATCCTTCATATGATCTAATATATATTGCGAACTGAGAATGCAATCCCGGGTTAGGATGCCCCCTTGCTCAGGATGCAATGCATCATTGGTCATGGTAACGCTCTGTTGTTTCATTTTTTAGAGGTATGTTATGTTAGATTTGGTTAATCTTATTCCAATTTAATTTATTTACTTGCACATGTTTCCTGTACTTATCAATTTGTGAAACTTTCCTACACCCTTTTCATTTTGGATTTGCATTAGTAGTTTACATAAGCTATAATTTAGATTAGATTTGTGAATTTGCAATTTAGATTAGATTTATGAATTCAGTTTGAAGAACACTTAGAATACACATTCAACACAGATATAGTTATAATTGTTAAACCAAGTCTGCATTAACCTATAGTTCATTAAACTTTGTTCATATGTTCTATATTTCGTTGACTATGTTCTTGTACATAATCCTATTCGTGTACAACTATGTCATACTTCTTTTCTCTAAAAACATCAATAATTCAAGTCCAGTCAATTCAATCCAGATTTAGAACAACATCCTAATTGATGAAGAAAGACTTCTGAGCTTTTTGCTTCAAACGACAAATAATGAGCATTGTCATTATCTCAAAGTTAATGAAATGTCATATTTATAAACGATAATCCTCATATCACTACTTGAAACGTTGTCATTAACTTCATAAATACTTGGATGGGGACTTTGGCTGAGCTTTTAATATGTATACCATATATAAAGATATTACAGGTTTTAAAAAGGAAGTTTTTGAACTTTTGGAACGTACCTATGAGTAGACATTTATATTTGTAATTTGTTTATCTGTATGTGATTTCCTATTAATTAACTATTGTTTTTTTCTAATTTGAAAATTATATGTCTTAATTATTTAATATTTTGTAAATACTTACACTTTGTAAATTCTTTAACATGTGTTGAATGAATTCTGAGATTTGGAAGATTTATTTATAGGTTCATTATAATTTGCTCGGTTATTTTTTCCTTAGTTTAAAGTGCATTCTTCAACTTAGTTTAATTTATCACATTTGGTGTTCTTGCATTAGTTTTGATTATTTGTTAGATTGCACTGAATTTTGGATTAGATTGTGTATAGCTTCACTTACCAATAGAAAGAGTAATGACCTAACTCAGAGGATATGGTCACCTTATGATGGGTTTTGTCTTAAAGTAATTGGGCTAGTTTAATTGTTTTGTTAGCATTAAAGTGTGTTTCCAGCATCAGATTATGTTAAACTAGGTTAGGGTAGGCTAGACTGAGCTTTAATCCTGCACATACAATGTTAGCACCTCTAAGTCTACTCATCCAGGTCGATAATTTAATGTCGTAAATATTAACATATATTTTTTCGTGACAACATGCACAAAGAAACAACAAATAACATATTTCTTTGATACCATCCATCTAAATTATATAGAGAAAATTAAAGAAAGTTGAAAAAATAAATGAAAACAAACAAAGATATTGCATAGAGCATAGTAATGCAGTAAAAATTCAATTTCTATTAATAAATCAAATGGAAAAAAGAATTGTAAGATACAAATTGAAAGAAATTAGCTAGAATTATGGTAGCATAATTCCCTAAAATATAAAAACCTTAAATACTAAAAACCCAACCCCTAAAAAATAACATAGAAAAATAAATGCAGACCTCAAATAGGCTACTTGATATGTCTAATCATAGGCACAACATTTGCATACAAACTCTCTTTAGTTTGTTTCTCAGACCATTATAAAGATTAATACATGCTCTACGAGTTTGAAAAGCCACGAAATCAAAGATAGTGTGACCTACATAAACTACCAAAAATGAAAGAAAAGTGCTCAAAAAAATACACATGAAATTTGAGACTAAAAAAATGTGGTAAAACTACGAGGGTGTAAAACTCTAGTAAATTAATGAAACTTGTAGATGACCACCAATCTCTACTTAGATTAAAAGGTCGTCAAGTTAGAATAATTATAGATAAAATGGTTCTTTAATAATTAATTAATGTTATCACTTACTTTGAATGTGTCATATTTTATTAAACAATTGTTGAATAATCTTTTCTCACCATCCGCATACGAAAACAACCTTTTGCAAGTTTACAATCTTCATATCTCTTAGTTATTAGGCCCTGCCCCAGGCATAGCAGGGACTCTTGTAATCGCCTTGCCGTCAATTTTATTGATTTGCATGCAAAACAAAAACAAAAATAAAACATTTTTCCTAAGTTCGTACTGAATCAATTCAGTGCCGCTTTCTTGATCAATCAAGATCATTCAACATCATTGACTGCTTTCTTAACGCCGCTTTTTCTACCAATGGAGAACATTGGCCTCCCTCTCCACCAATCAGCCACTTCGACTTCTTATTTGGCCTCATAACGAGGCGAGAGCCAAATTAGAAGGCAATATAAACTAATCTTTCATTTATAAGATGAAGAAGAAATTGTATTTGAAATAATGTTAAGGCTACGGTTAACATTAACTCTACAACATTTAATGTTTGGATATCGCAGCCTTCAGATATAGTATCTTTCATATAATATAAACATCAAGCTCTTACTGTCAAGCTCTTACTGTGTGACTGTTGGCAACTGGCATGTTGGCCACTTGTCTAGAATTATGCCATTGCACCGCCAAACTTTGCATTTACAAAGAGAAACTGATGCATCATGCAAAAAATTTCAAGCCAACTATTACCTTGGTTGACTATACCTTTGTTGGATTGTTGGATTGTTGCTCTGTTGGATTGTTGGATTGCAGTGCAGACAGGCCGCGGCTTTCTCTGCAAATATCTGAAAGAACAACTTTCTAGATTTCCTGAATCTTAAGCTCCCTCAATAAGGTCTGGATCAGGGTCTGTATATGTAGTTTCAACTACTACTGCTGTATACAAGGTAGCCGACTTGGCTTAGTAATAGCTTTATGGCTTGTTGGTTGATTGGTCTAGTGGTAGTAGCTAGCTGCTGGTGTTACTGGTGTAGCTGCTGGTGTTACTGGTGGCGCTAGATCTAGTACCGGATCGACTGACTCAACATCTGCGAGAATGATGTTAACATCTATCAGCATCTATTTGGATTAGTCACAGATAACAGCATTGACAACAACACAACAACATTGACAACAACACAACGACCAAGAAGTCTGTATCAAAATAGTCACAGCATCGGTCCTATGCATCAATTACTTACAAAATCTACAAGATGCATATAAACATGGAAGGTTGAGGTACCAACACTTGGAAACCCTCTGAATCTCTCTTGGCTAACGATTATATCACAAGCAGCTCGTGTAGGTGAAAGCAGCTCCTGTAGATGAATGCACAACAAAGTGAGGTGATTAATAATCAGGTAGGTATTGTCTAATCGAACAAGCTTTCAATTGCAGGCATAAAAATGACCTTCCCTTACTCTTATAGTCTTTATCTTCCTCCCAATAAAGCATTTGGTACCGAAGCTTTAGTGTGCCAATGATATTCCATCTGTAATCTTGGAGTATAATGGTCGAGATAAGCAATCAGGTAGGATAGACACACACACAAGCTTTCAATTGCAGGCATAAAAATGACCTTCCCTTACTCTTATAGTCTTTATCTTCCTCCCAATAAAGCATTTGGTACCGAAGCTTTAGTGTGCCAATGATATTCCATCTGTAATCTTGGAGTATAATGGCCGAGATAAGCAATCTTTGTGCTTTACTTCGACATTGTTTGATGCCACAATAGAGATATTTTAAGATGGGCAAACTTTGTTAATTATAGATGCAGTAGTCACCCAGTGCCTTCGTGCCTTCGACTTTTGTATTGATAAGATGTAATATGCACCTGGGCTCGCATCCTTGCTGTGTGTCTCTCAAAAATACCATGTGCTACAACAACAGACCCCTCTATCAGTTGGATTTAGCCTTGTGCTGACAACCCTCTCCCACAAATTTGAAAGGCTAATTTACATCCCCCAAAGAACAAACGTTGCAGGAGGCGGAAGCCAAAGTACATCATGACATGGCTAGCATAAGACATTTTCCTGAAGTGTATCCCTATAAAAATGTTGCTCATGTATTGCTTACCTTTTGACTGGTTGATGGTAACAGAAGAGTCAAATTCCAGTACTTAATGTAATAAGCATGTACTACAATTTTACTCTTCGCCCCACACCATAGCTGCAAGCACAAGTAACATATAAATATCAAAACATTTTTCCAGAATTTACTTGTAATTTACTTGCTTAAGAAGAAAGCGGAGCAGGGCCCTAAGGTCGAGAAATGAGTGTACCTGTCGCTAGACCAGCCAGTGTTGATGAACCAGTCTAGTGTGCCATGCCTCTGCATTTTCTCAGCTAGCATGGCTGCATACCTTGTAGGATGAAGCATAATGAATGCTGCCCCAAAACAAGCAGAAAACGTTGCCTAAGGCTCCTTTATGCCCTCCTCCATTCTTGTTACCTATCACCCATCCAATATATATATTTACAACATCATAATTTATACAGACCATCACGATAAGAATATATACACAAACACAGACCTATCTAGAACATATACTTCTTCACATCATAATTTATATAGACCATCACGATCAGAATATATACACAAACACAGACCTGTCTTGAACATACACTTCTTCATGAGGTTATCGGTGTTTTTACCAGGACCATGTATCCACTGATAAAGTGATACATTAATATTATTATGCATAGCTTATACACACGACTTAGTTTTGTCTTGAATTATACTTATTTTCCTGTAGTTGAGCTCACGCCCTTGGACTAATGCCGACATTCAATTATTTAGAAATAGAATATGAGCTTTTTTGCATTTTTTAGCTGAACATATAGGTCGGCGAAGCTTCCTGTAGCTGCTGCTCCACATGTTCGGAGGCGCTATATTTCAGCTTAGCTGGTTGTTAATTAACATGGTTTTTCAGGACCAGACTCTCCGATGTAAGACATAGTCGGAAAATCTAACTTTCCCCGATGTGACCACCCACGATAGAAGCTGAGGATACTGTGAAGCCACATGTTTCTCCTTTTCCCTGTCGAGTTACAAGTGTTGATGAACGATATTGTGAACCCACCCGCTTTTCCTTTTCGGTGCCAAGTTAGAAATGCTTATGAACGAGACCGTGAAGCCACCTACTTTTCTTTTTGTCTTCGGAATTAACCAACTGTCCTCTTATGGAAGAGACTATGGACAGATGTACTCCATGCTACCAGTGATAGACTTCCTAACAAGTGGCACCCAATGGAAGTTATCTAAAAAGCATTAAAATTTTGAATACCCGTAAATGTTAAGAAATCAATCTAATCTAGCCTTTAGACATTTGTTACGATATCAAAGTTCAACACTGCGTACTATAGCAACAGTAATAAGGGCGGAGCAAACACCACCTGTAATAAGGGTAGAAGCATAGAGACCGGTAGAATCGACCATCAATCCTATCTAAACATCATTGAGATCGTTTAATTCATTCCTTAGTGAATACAAGGTTAGGCTATTTCCCCATGCCTCTTCCATACAAACACATAAAGGTAGGTGCCAGAAGAAATCCTGCTGGGGGTCCAGTTATGCCTTTCTTGTTATTACAGCTACCTATGCTTATATGGCCATTGAACCGCGCTTACTGCCTACTTTTTACTGGACCCCGTAAGGCATCTTAATTTTACTTTGAAGTAGGTTCACTGCCAGCGTCATTTTCCCTTTAATTCGGATTAGCGGAAACGATGATAAACGGATTGGGATTTCAGCGAGAAAGCTTCTATCTACGTATTACCAACTATGGAAGTCAACGTTTTCTCGGAAATGACCCCACCCGTTGCCTCTCCCTGTTCCATTAATAATGAACGAACCGGCTTGACATAGTCAGCATAGCAAGCCTTCTATATTCGTGCCTGGCAGCCGAGTCCGCTGTCGCTCATAGCCCGACTTTAGGGGAGACAAATCGATCTGGGCATCAAGGCGAATGGTTTGGGTCGAGACAGAGCCTTTGTTTGAGGTCCTAAAAGTTAAGACCTCTTATATGGTCTTATTTTTTTTTACCCGGTACCAAATCTAAAAGTATTTGTACTTATGCGCACCTCATTACAGATAAGACAGGAGTTATCACTCATTTTGGAACTAAAAGTTAACAACGCCAAAACAAAACAGAACAGTAACGCCACTTTTCAACAACATATTTGTTGGACGAATGGAATGATTGATAAGCGTGTTCTTCATTTGTAAATTGTAAGGCTGAAGGAAGTGCATATTCATTGTGTACTATACACTGCGTTTTGCAATTCTGAATTATTGTTCTATTTTTAGGTAATTGTTCTATTTTTAAGTAATTATGTACTTACAACTAGTTATAAAATTGAATTATAATATCAAGTTTATTAAATATTTTATCTGTATGTATGGAGACCATTAGTATTGTAAAAACAATAAGATACTGTGAATGTCTGAGTCCAATGAATATTTCATCCATAACCTTGGATTGCACTCTACTCTTGGGGATGGTGATATTAAGGGGATGGTGATATTAAGGACACCATTTTTCAATTCAGCCTTTATTTTGTCCATCTGATAGTTTTTCGGCAATGCCAGGTGAGTGTTGTAACTGCTGTAGCTTCTTGCCGACCACGAATCCTTATCCCCGTCTTCTTTCTTGTGGCTTCCTTTGATCGCCAAAACCCTGTCCTCCACAGAGACCTTCACATCCTCCTTAGACAGTCCTGGCATGTCGAACCTCATTTTTATTTCATTCTCGTTTTCCATTCAAACCGACAATGAGTTGTCTCTGGAAACTCCCCGCGAAGAAGTCGGAAACACGAAAGCATCATCGAAAAGGCGGTCCATCATATCAAGCATATGCCTCATCATCCGCATTGGTGAAAGAGGGTCAACGAGACCTGACGTTTGAATTATAAATACCACAAAAATGTTCCACGTCATTTAGATTAAACCGTAGTTACAGAGTTTCGAAATTAGAAGCTTCAGCCAAAAGTAGTTGACCCGGTTATATCGCGAGCAATAATCTTTTGGAGAAACAAATCCAAAGAGCTTGTTAAGTGTGCCTCTATGAACTAATGATATGAACTAATGACTTGGACCTCGAAGCCAAAAAAACGTGTTAACTCTGCTTTATACTATGAACACATGCTCTTTAAGCTGTAGGCAGGGACTTCAAAGAGCTTGTTAAGTGTGCCTCTATGAACTAATGATATGAACTAATGACTTAGACCTCGAAGCCAAAAAAACGTGTTAACTCTGCTTTATACTATGAACACATGCTCTTTAAGCTGTAGGCAGGGACTTGTTGCATTAGCAACTTTCCTTGTTTGAGATACCAACCTAAGAATTTTAATTTTGAATACAAAATTGCTTGTACCAAGGATTAAAAAAAGACATTGAAAGCTAAATTTCTTTTACAGGAAACCTAGGAGCATAGTAAACAAATGAGGTGATTTATTAGTTTTTTTTTATCTATTTTACAAAATAAATTATAAGAGGATAAAAAAAACCTTGAAAGTTAAACTTCTTCTTAAAGAATTGAATCTTCAACCTTAATATAGGATCTTTGGACTTGAATTTTTAACCAATTAAGTTATATTAAGTTATTTTTTAAGATGTTTTTTTTTTCTAAAATTATTTTGATTGTACTTAAAAGGCACATTTTACATTCCAATAAGCGAGGGATGTGTAACTTTTTTTGCGCTCGTTCTAGAGTTGACACGTATTCTTTATAAAAAACTATTAAAATGTTATTAGAAGTAACATATGGATTTAAATTAAATTTAAATTATTTAGAATTGCATGTATATATAACAATATAAATTAGATAAACTAAAATCATAAACATTGAATTACAAGTTTCCTCAACATTTCCACTCTAAAAAAGGGTTTACACCTTGAAAGGTTTGATCCCTCTCGGTGTTTGATAGATCCCCTTTTAAATAGATCTATGATAGTTTTATTCTATCAAAACTATGTCATAAACTATTTTAATGACAACTTATAATGGTGGTTACTTTCTCATTATCAATATTATTAATTTGACTAAATCATGTTTTTATATCCGTCCCTAAGTGCGATGGCCCCTTGAATTTAATTTGACTAAATCATGTTTTTATATCCGTCCCTAAGTGGGATGGCCCCTTTAATTTGTGAGAGACGAATTTATACTCATGGTATCCAATGTGGTGGTTGTATATGTTATTGTAAGAAATTATTTTATAGTAAGAATGATCCTCCAAAAGAAGGGGCCAATAGTTCCATAAAAAATGGCGGATTAGAATAAAATAGAAAAAGAAGAACTTCATAAATATAATTTGTGTAGTTAGCTTTTGCTTATGAGAAAGCTCTATCACAAGTTCTTGCCTCTTATGAGATTTATGAAGATTAACAACACTGGCCTCTCATGAGATTTATGAAGATTGACAACACTAGTGACTAATTGTTTACCACAAATACCCTCCATATTATTAATACTCCATATTATTATTTGGCAATATTTGGTATACTTTGAAAAAAAAAAGTTTTACAATTCCCTTTCATCCATGCTCCATATTATTATTTGGCCATATTTGGTATATACTTTGAAAAAAAAATTACAATCCCCTTTGGTCCATGCTTAAGAGTAGAAAACTTTATACATTTATTATAAAAAAAGAGTTTTTGGTATGAAATTATTTTTTTTCTCAGAAGAAAAAAAATTTGTAATTTGTTATTCCATGAGATTCAAAATTACAAAATATCAAGACTGCTTGTCCATCACTTCATACAATCATTTACATACAACCAGCAACAATATTGTCTTTGAATTATCAGAAAACATAAGACTCCCATGTGTCCCATCTAACACAATGAAGAAAAAAGATCAGTAAAACCCCTATCTAGCAAACCATAAGGGCTTTATAAACAAAAGGGCCAAAACTACATATCATCTGACCAACTAAAAGAAAAATTAGATGAAAGCATAACATCCGTTATCTATCAAAACTACATTTACAAACTCAGCAAAATGAAGAAAACCAGTCATATCTTTGATCGAGATCTTAGAGAGATGATCAACTTTAGAATTGAATTCCCTGTAAATGTGCTTGAAGGAAATATCATGAAAACTAACTTTAAGAATCTCAACCCTTATCAACCAACCATACAAATGCAGGGATTGTAGAGAGTTCCTCCCATTCGCTCAGTCTATGACAATCTTCGAATCACCAAAAAATTGAAGATGAAGAAGACCTATTTTTTTAGTGAACCATAATAAACCCCAAAGAGCAAGAAGTTCAACAAATGTGTATGTACCATCTCCACCTCCCATTTGCAGGTTTATGACATGTCTATGTTTTAAACGAAGGACCATACCTACCCCACATTTACCATTCTCTTGTGCACCATCAAAAAACCCATAGATAACATCAAAAACAAAGGAAGGTCTATTGTAAATCCTCAAACCCTTGAGAGAAAGTTCCTTGTTCCATTCCTGCAAAGCGGCCATAACTTTTGAAACCGTCACATAGATTGAAGGATCCAAATCTTGAAAGATACATTTGTTTCGCATTTTCCAAGTTTCCCAAAACACAAAAAAGGCAACTCTTTAAACCTTTCCTTGCTCTTAAACCAAGCCAACAAACAATTTTCAATATTCCTCAAATCCTAACTGAATTAGACTGAGAG
Source organism: Pseudotsuga menziesii (assembly GCA_001517045.1). Lineage (NCBI taxonomy): Eukaryota > Viridiplantae > Streptophyta > Pinopsida > Pinales > Pinaceae > Pseudotsuga > Pseudotsuga menziesii. The sequence goes on from LPNX010675940.1 coordinate 92,336, forward strand.
AATCCTGCAGAATTCCATCCAAACATTTTTTAAAAAAGAGCACTGGAAGAAAAGATGCTCCACTGAATTAGAATTATTTCTGCAGAGAGGACATAAACTCAGACCTACAAACCCACAACGCTTGAGATTCTCCCACACCATAATTTTATTATGCAATGATAACCAACTGAAGCATTTCACCTTTAAGTGCAATGATCCTTTCCACATCCATCTGTACGACCACTTTGGAGATGGAAGGTTTCTTTGAGTCACTAACACTTCATACGCCAACTTTGCAGTGACAAATCTAGACTTTACATTTGGCTCCCAAACTAATAAGTCCTCACCATCTTCAAGGATGATAACCGCTTGGGATAATGAAACGATGAAGGAATTCCATTCTTCCTTAAACCTGGCCAACAAATTTAACTCCTCAGAGGTAAGCCAATAACCACCAGAGTTATCCAAAGAACTCCTAATTTGTGCAAGCACCAGGAGATTTCTATTGTGGAGCTCTGCAATAAGATGTTTCGACAACAAACCACTTTCTTGAACGCCTGCTAAAGGGTCAATACCGATAAAAATTGGAAACCTCTCCCGACCTTCCAGCTAACATGATATTTTATAATTCGTAAGGCTCTGATAAAACTCTTCTAGAGAAAGAAGGATTTTCTATACTTCAATTTTGACTCTTTGAACCAACAATCCAACGACAACTGTCGAATCTATTTTCACTTAATGACCTTATTCAATAAACCCTGGCACGAACAAAGATCTCCACATGCTTTTAACAAAAAGATACAGGTTAAACAAACAAAAATATCTTAAACCCCAACCACCCTTTAACTTGGGTAGAGCTAAATTTTCCCAAGCCAACAAATGAAAATTGGTGACATCCAAATTACCCGCCAAAAGGAAATTAAACATATTCCTCCTTATTTGGGTGATGACAGAGGAGGAGATAATGAATAAAGAGAACCAGAAAATGGGAATGCTCTGCAAAACAACATTTACCAAGAATAACCAACCCCGACTGAAATCCATCTGAAATCCCAACATTTATTTTTTTTTCAAACTTCTTCAACAACTAGTTCCAATCCTTGGAAACATAAGAATTGGTATTTAAGAAATAACCGAGGTACGTAAAACCTTCATTCAACTATGATCACGAGTAAGGAAAACCAAATAGAATTTTATTTTGAACATAATCATTGTCACTAGTAGAAATAAAATGAGACTTTTGAACACTCACCAACATATTTGACGCCTCACAAAAAAGATCAAAAAGTTCCTTGTAATGTATCCATTCCAACATCAAACCACTACCAATAATAATGATGTCGTCCATGAAAAGCAAGTGAGTAGTGAGTGACGCAAAGTGAGTGAGAGATCTTTAAACCAAAGATCTTTTTATCCAGTCTACTTTTGCAAATTAATATGCTTAAACCCTCAATTACAAGCAAAAAAAGAAGCGGTGATGACAGACAACCTGGTGAAGGCCTCTTGAACAATTGAAAAATGTCGAAGGAGAGCCATTAACCAGCATGGGGATGTTTTCCGAAGAAATGCTCCCCATAATCCAACACATAGCCTCATAGGGAAGCCCTATTTGAATAAGAATAAGTCTGAGCAAGGACCAATCCACCCTATCAAAAGCCTTCACCAAGTCAACTTTTAGAACAAAAGACTTCAACCTTCTCTGATTAATAGTGTGCAAGCATGCTTGAGAAATCTCGACAGCCTCCGAGATTTGACGATTAGGTAAAAAAAAAATGTTCCTCAGAAATGCATCTCCTTGAAACATCTCTAATTATGTCTACAATGATTTTCGAAATAACCTTGTACAAAGTGTTACAAAGAGAAATATGCCTAAAGTCGATGAGTAAGACAGGCATGTCCTTCTTCGGGATCATAGCAAGGAAAGTATAATTCAGAGACGCAAGAACTTTTCCCAATCGATGAGAATCATTAACAACCAATATGAGTTCATATCCCAGCATCTCAAAGAAATGTAAATATAATTGCGTCGGCCACCCATCAAGCCTAGGACTCTTGTCCTTAGATAAATTCAATAAAGTGTGCTTTACTTCCTCTTTGGAAACCTCAACACTCACCTTTAAGCCTTCTTCAACATAGAAAAAATTGGGGAAATTTCTCATATTTTTTACCTGATGTTCCAGATTCATTCTAATGCTCTTGGCGGTAAATTCCCTTAAAATATTGGACAGCTTCCTTTTGAATAGAAACCTAATCATTTAGTACCAACCCATCCTGATTCCCAAATTTATTTTGAGATTCTCCTTTGGTTCGCAAACCTATGGAAGAATTTACTGTTGTTATCTCTGACCTCCAACCAAACAATGTGACTCTTTAATTTCCATGTGTTGCTCAAATTGTAAAAGGATCCTTTCTCTTTCTACTTGTAAACTAACAAACCTATCCTTGTGAATGGAGGAGAAATATCTAGCTTCCACCTTATCTTCCATAAGATCAATTTCCACTTCAATTTCTTCCAGTTCCTCAAGAGACTCATTTTTTCTTTTCTCCCAATTTTTCACCTCAGTACTAAGCTTGGAAATATTTTTTAAGAAATCCAGCATAGGAGGGAGCTTTGACCCACCTGAAAAATCTTGTCATTTATCTCTAACCATAAAACATAAAGAAGTATCTTCAATCCAAACTCTGTAGCACTTAAAAGGGTAAGCCACCTGCAATTTCTCTTTGTCCAACTCTAGTACCACTACTCTATGATCCAAACATCCAATGGAAATATGTTAGGTTTTGTAACACCCCAAAGAGTCACACAGAGACTCAGCCATAAAAAATCTATCGATCCTTTTTGCTATCCCAACACTACCCACATGACCATTATTCTAGGTTGGGATTAGGACCATTGGTTCAATATCAATCAATCCAACCTGCTCAAAATAAGAGTTAAAAAAACCATGGAGTGGATCATTCAATCTTCAGCACCACAAATTTATGCATCCGCTAAAGTGAGGTTAAGATACCCCCCATAATGAGGCCACAATGATCTAATTAGTCCGCATCTCTAATCTTCTCCCATAAAACATGTTTGTGATTATGAGGACCATAAATGTTCAATATCGAAGCATAAAGTTAAAACCAAGAATTTGAACCTCAACCATTAAACCAACACCTGTGGGGAAAGACTTAAAAAAGGAGACCGAAGTATCCCAAGCAAGGAGTAAACCACCAGAGAGACTCGTAGAGTCTAAAGTGTTGAATTTTCTTAATTTTCTTAATGATATCTTAGAACAAATAGTCACTAGTAGATCACTGAAAGAACAACAAGCACATAAACACAAGAACAAAATAACACAAAGATTTTCCTCGACAAAACCACAAGGGAGAAAACCCCGCAAAACTTCCTCAGTATAGAACTCAACCAGAGCAATGTAAAACCAAGACATTGTGCTTCTCTCTTCTTTTTGGTGCACTAATCTTTCTCTCTCTTGAAAAACAGCTTGAGTGAGTGAGTACAAATGAAGGGGAGCACCTCCCTATTTATATTCTTCATTTGACTTGACCTCTAACCTAACAGGGTCGACTTCTCTAACTAACTAGGCCCACTTGTCCAACTGGACACCACAAATAACATTTATTATATTGACAGTTGGGTACTATTGACCTGACTTACATCCGAATGTTTACATTGATTCTGTCAATGATACTAACAAGACCAAACTCATCTCCCTAAGGAGGAATACAATTAATACATCTGGAATATCTTCCAAAGTTACAATATTTTAACACTCCCTCTTAACTACAAAGGTATTCAACCACAGCAACAACTACTACTACAACTGTACAACTGACTGGTGAGTCTCTATATGTCATAGGAAGTTTTGAAACATCATCTTTCATCTTCATCATTGATCTCAGTTGGATAATCTTCTGTAATCTTCATCTTTTGTACGTACTCAGGAATCTTCTATCATCTTTTGAATTATCTTTTGTAGCATCAGTATGTGAATATTGAATCATCACATATCTCGTAAGTGTATGAATACTGGATCATCTTCTATCTCGTCAGTATATAGATAATGAATCATTTTCAGGATCATCTTCTTATAGTATCAGTATGTGGATACTGAGACATCATATGTAACTTCATTATCTGCAACATATGTAGATGGATACTAACAACATCAACAACAATCTCATTAGTATGCTAGTGATAAACTCAAACAACATCTAATGCTAGATCATCATCTCCATTACCATCATAGAGATGTTGGAACATCGATACCATCATCAGTATAGGAATACTGAAGCAACATTCATCAGCAATTATCAATGTAACACCACTAGTACTAACTCAATCAATTAACCTAACAATCATCAATACTGAAGCAAATAGACATCACAACAATACTGAAACAAAACATCTCAACAATCATTGCAACAATCATCTCAACAAACATATCGGCAATCATCGGTATAACAATACTGCAACAATCGTATCAACAAACATCTCAACAATCACCAGTATAACAGTACTGCAACAATCGTCTCGACAAACATCTCAGCAATCATCAGTATAACAATACTGCAATAATCGTCTCAGCAATCATCAAAAAATGTCAACAATGATCATCAACAATCATCAACAATCAACATTATAACAATACTAAGGATACATCTTTCCCTTCAACGTCTCGGAGCAGCATCACGGTGAGTTCTCTGGTAGATCCATCTGAGCATTTTGTCTAACTTACTATCTCTTTCGAGCCAAACAATCCTAGTAGACAGATGGATCTCCTTGGGGACCAAACAAGACTTGTTTGGCTTACTAACTCTTTCAGGAAATATAAGCCTAGCCAAACATACTAATCCCCCTATGATCAACAAGCCTCGTCTGACTTACTAACCCTTTCGGGCCAAACAAGCCTAGCCAAACTTACCCTCCTCTAGACTGAGCTACTCACCACTGCATCCATCATCCATCTATTGTCACTCCCTCTTTCAAGAGAGGTACTTTCAGACTAAACCAAGCTTGTCTCGAATGTATTCAAACTTTACACGAGCCAGAGGCTTAGTCAATACATCTGCTACTTGTTCCTCTGTAAGAACATACTTGAGCTTCACAGCTCCCTTCTTAACCATATCCCAAATGAAATGATATATGATTTCAATGTGCTTTGTCTTATCATGAAACACGGTATTTTTCGTCATCTTAACACAACTCTGATTATCACAAAGTATATTAGTAGCATCTATCTCTGCATCAAATAGTCCTACTAACATATTTCGAAGCCATACTGCTTCACTACATGCATAACATGTTGCAATGTATTCAACCTCTGCCATACTAAGTGCAATATTGGTTTGCTTTCTACTAAAACAAGAGATCATGCCTGATCCCATACTGAAACAAAATCATGATGTGCTTTTTCTATCTTTGGCATGTCCTCCCCAATCTAAATCTGCATATCCATGTAATTTGATTTCGCCACTAGATGCATATTTGAGCCCGTAGTATAAAGTTTCCTTTAGATCCCCGTCGCATGTTTTTCCCCAATAAGGTGAATGTGTTTAGGATTCACCATTTACTGACTTAAGGTGTTTACTACAAAACGTATATCTGGTCTTGTATTGGTTAAGTACATCAGTGAACCAATAAACTGTCTATATAAGGTGGCATCAACTGCTTCCGAAGTATCGTCATTCAATAGCTTCAAACTTGTTGTCATCGGAGTAGTCATAGCTTTACAATCTGACATTCCAAATCTTTTTAATATTTCTACAGTGTATTTTCATTGGTTTAGGAAAATCTCATATGGATATTTCCATACTTCAAGACCTAGAAAGTAATGCATCATTCCAAGGTCTTTCATTTCAAACTCTACACCAAGCTTCTTCTTACATTCGATAATAGGCTTATCTTCTCCTGTCAAGAACAGATCATCTACATATAGTAATAAAATCATAATCCCATCATCCTCAATCTTATAGTAGAGGTTGGAGTCTGCTTTACTTTTAATAAATCCTAAGCTCATTAGAAATCCATCGATCCTACCATACCATGCTCTAGGTGCTTGCTTTATCCCATATAACACCTACTTTAGTCTACATACATGAGTTTTCTGATCATTAGTCTTGAACCCTTGCGGTTTTTCGATATATACCTCTTCTTCAATCAAACCATTTAGAAATGTTGTCTTCACATCCATTTGATGTAACTTCCACTTCATATTGGATGCCAAGGAAAGGATAGTTCTGATTGAGGTGTATCTAGCTATTGGTGCAAAGGTATCCTCATAATCGATTCCCTCTTTCTAAGAGAATCCTTGGGCAACAAACCTTTCCTTGTACTTTTCTATACTTCCATCTGCTGAGTGTTTAATTTTGAATATTCATTTCAAGGATACCACTAACTTGCCTTTTGGTCTTGGCACTAATTCCCACACATCATTCTTTATAATGGATTTCTATTCCTCAACCATTGCATCGGCCCACTCCTTCTGTTTTATTTTTTCTTCATCAAAGCCATATAACTAGGGTATGACTTTGGCTTCTTTCTTTCTCAGATGGTTCCTTTTGGAACATCGTGTCTTTTTGCTTCTTCGATTACTTCACGAGCCTAGGTAGGTTTTCTCTTTCAAGAAATCAATTCCTTGGATAGTTCTTTAGGTAACTAAGGTTATGTCATATCATGATCTTCAGGTATGTGGACTTCTTCTTCGTTTCTGACTAATTTAGGACTTTCAGCAGCTTTGGGAGTTTCATGCTCCTCTTCATCTTCCTTATCTTTCTTTGACTTCTTGAAGGCTATATCTTCGTCAAATGTGGTATCTCTGATAAGTTCAATTTGACGATATCCTTGGATATAGATCCGATAAGATTTTGATTGTTCACTGTACCCTACGAACAATCCCTTCTTTTATGAAAGATCTAACTTTGTCCTTTTCTCCTTGGGAATGTGAATGTAGATAGGACAACCAAATATCTTTAGGTGACTTACCTATGGCTTTTCTCCATAAAACATTTTTTCTGGAGTTCTATTCCCAAGGGCACTGCGGAAAATTCTATTCTGTACATATACTGTTGTTCTTGATGCTTCTTCCCATAGGTAGATTGGAATATCTTGATCATGTATCATATCTTTCACAGCTTCCATGATAGATCTATTCTTTCTTTCTGCCACACTGTTTTGTTATGGATTATAGGGAATGGTGAGATACCTTTTAATCCCAGCTTCCTTGCAATACTCATTGAAATCATTTGAGTTGAACTCTCCTCCATTATCTAACCTCAAAAATATTTATTTTCTTCTCAGAGATATTTTCCACTAGGGCCTTAAATTCCTTGAACCTTTCAAACACTTCATCCTTCTTATTCAAGAAGTATATCCAAGTCTTGTGGGAATAGTCATCAATAAAAGAAGCATAGTACACATACCCACTTAATGAAGTAGTTTGCATTGGCCTGCATATATCTGAGTGAATAATATCTAATATCCATTTTGCCTTACTATCACTTTTTGGAAAAGGATTCTTAGTATTCTTCCCTTATGCACATCCTTTGCACGCTCCTTCATATTTTATTTGAATTTTTGGTAAACCATTCACAACCTTGATTACAATTGGAAGAGCTTAGTAGTGAACATGAGCAAGCCTTTTGTGCCATAGCTCACATGGTTTAATGGTACTGGTTGCTAATGTTGAATCTGTATGTCCCTTCAATTTATAGAGTCCTCCCTCTTCAACTCCAATATCTACTGCATTATCTATGGTTTTACGTTTTTTACACATGAGAACTTTTCCATCCACAAAAAAAACTCTGAAGCCTTTCTTGTCTAAGGCTGAAATGGAAAGAAGATTCTTCTTTATTCTTGGTACATACACGACATCTTTCATTTTCACAGGCTTTCCAGAATCCAATTAATAGGATGCTTCTCCTATTCCTTTAATGGGATATTGGGAATCATCTCCAAGCATTACTTTGTGTGGAGATTCCTTTTGTTCAAGGCATGAGAGTGATTCCTTGCAACCAGTCATGTGCTTGGAGGCACCACTATCAACTAGCCAGGTGTCATTTCCTGGTGAGACTAATCCTGTTAGAGCAAATATTAAAACATATTCTTCATTGGAGTCTTCATCCTTCTTTGCTTCTTCTTCAACTTCTTGATCACTATCTTCAGTAGCATGGGCCTGAAACCTTCCCATATTTTTAATCTTCTTTGCTTTCATGGGACAATTGATGGCAATGTGTCCCAACTTGTGACAAGTGAAGCACTCAAAATTTGAGAAGTCTCTCTTGGGTCTTTTAAACCCTTGAGTCTTAAGAGGATGGTCATGACTCTTCCTTTTGCCTTTAGTGTGGGTTGTCAAGGCTTGATCCTCAATTTTATTTAACTTATATTCTCTAGCTGTTATCCTTTCTTCTTCTTGAACACATTCTTCCCATAACTTTCAGAATTTGCTTAGTTTCCTTCTTAAACAAATTCCTCCGATAAAGGCTTCCCAATCTCTTGGAAGAGCATTTAAGGTTGTCCTCACAATCTTTGCTTCTTCAACCATATCATCAATGGCTTCTAGTTGATCCTTGATTTGAGCTACTTTGTAAAGTAAGATTGCATGGTCTCTGAATTTTGAGCTCTTACACTTTTGAGTTGATACCTTAGGGTCATTTTCCTATTAATGTTTCTTCCTTCAAATAGACCCGATAGAGCATCAAACATTTATTTTGGAGTCTCCCTTGAGGAAACTTGAGGAATCAAGTTATCTTTGATGGAGTCATCTATGATCCTTTTAGCTATGATCATATCCTTCTTATGCTTAGACTTAGCTTCAACTTCTTCTTTTTTAACTTCCTCTTTCACAAACTTATCTAAATCAATCTCTTGTAGGATGAGCATGATCCTATACTTCCGTGCTCTAAAGTTTTCAGCACCTTCAAGATTTTCATCTAGCTTGGTATTCTTTGTCATCCTTTGAAGACTGAGAACTTAAAATAGAATAAGGAGGAATGATACTTACTTGAAGAAAACAACTCTTGACTTACCTCCTTCTAGATGACCTAGGGTTTGCTATAGAACACCTAATTTTTCAGTTGGGATCAGAGGTGGAGCTGAATGGTGGAGAAGACCTGACCTCTAACCTAACAAGACCGACTTCTCTAACTAACTAGTCCCACTTGTCCAACTGGACACCACAAATAATATTTATTATATTGACACTTGGCTACTATTGACCCGACTTACATCCAGAGGTTTACATTGATTCTTTCAATGATACTAACAAGACCAAACTCATCTCCCAAAGGAGGAATACAGTCAATACATCTGGAATATCTTCTGAAGTTACAATATTTTAACATAAAGCACAGAACCTCCAACTAGGTTTCATTCTTAAGAAAATATCACAAGCCACCGAAGCTTCAATCATAGTTTCCTGAAGCAGAATTATCGAAGGGTTTACTCTATCTAACATCCTTTTGAAAGCAGTTCTTATAGGTGAACTGCTAAAACCTCTTATGTTGAAAGAAATAATCTTCATTTGGAAACCATCTTAGGGGCCAACTCTGCTCTAAGAGCCCCGATTTCAGAAACAATCCCATTTTCTAGACCTTTGTAAAAAAGTGAAGCAACCTTTGGATTGAAAAAATGTTTTTCAATGTCTTCTTCAACTTTACTCATTCACCTTTTCTTCATCGTTGGTTTTCTCATAGTCACATTCCTTGATCTAATGGAGGAGATAGGAAGAATTTCTGGATCATCATCTAATACAACAGAAGAATTTAAAAGAAGCTTGGGGGAAACTGTCGACTGAAGGGATGGGAAATCCTCTTGATGGAAAGAAAGGTCACCATCTTTTAGTGGAGACGGGGTAAGATTTATCTCCAGAAAATTACTCTTTGAGCTAAGAGGAACACCAATTACACCCCTGGAATCAACACCTTCCACAACAACCACCTCATTAGAAAACATCAAAGACCTAATAGGGTTATCCTCTGAAACCCTAACCTCCATAGGCATCAAATTCCCTAGCAACTCTTTCTTCTGAGAAGAAACAAACCCTTCTTTGACACCAAACACCACCTCTTCTCTTGTTGAAATGATAGGGGTGGCATAAGGGTTTGGACCTAAAATCCCCACTGAATCCCTAATCTTAATTTCCACACCTCCCTTACTCAAAATCTATGAGATGATATCCAAAGAAAGAAACTTTGAGATAACAAGTAGTTGCAACCATAACTTACCTAAGAAATCCGTCATCGATGATTCATCTAGAAGAAGAGGGAAATTTAAATTCGATTCCAAATCATTGCCTTCTTTAGCAAACTGTGAGCCTTCCTCTTTCGTTTCTTCTTCGTCAATCGATGCAAACCTAGGGTTTGGACATCTTCTTCTTAGGTGACCCGGTTCTCAACAGTTATGGCATCTAAAAGGAAAGCTCCAGTAATCCAGTCTTTACACGAATGACCCACTTTCCCACACAATCTCCAATTCAGCAGGAAGTCCTTCTTAAATGCCCACTTTAACACGCATACAGGGTAACCACATGTCGGAAGCTAACGGGTAGTCTTCTTCAATAAGAATAAAATGACCAATAGCCCTAGCTACAGCCATAAATCCAACTAGATTCCAACAAGGCAGAGGGATCAGAAGGAAAACCCATAAATTTTGTTTCTTCGGTCTTTTAGCCTATGGGTTAAAACCTATGTGCCACCAAATCAAGACCAGGGAATCAGATTCTGTGACCCATAATCTATCTTCAATAACTTTTCGTCCTTTGTCAATACGAAGATAAAACAAAACCATCCATTCATGAGCATCAAAACTCTTGGAACAATTTTGATGAGAGGCCTCCACTTAGCTCGAACCCAATCCAGAAGCTCCAGACGCGAAAGTTTTACAAACTCCAGCTTACATACCAATGCAATTTCAGAAAGGGAGAGAATCATATTGGAGGTAACGTCTTTACCCATGACGCACAAAGCCCTTCCTATTCGAACCTTCTTTTTCTTTAGCTTATGCCTTTCCTTGAAAGCTTCCTTCCAGGAGAAAAACTCAGTCTTTCCACCCTTGCAGTCACTCTCTTCAAGAACATAAAGCCCCGCTTGAAAACTTGCTAAAGACCTTCCTTTCCGCGACAAAGGAATCACTGTAGGGCTCACTCCATCCACACTGCCAGGAAACATATCAACACCTGCACTAAAACGCTGGCCTTCGACAAACACGTCTCTCGAAGAAACATACTCCACAATTACATTGGGGTTTGCTAGAATACGGCCAGCAGGCTTGCTAACCATATAAGATCCAAATGATTTTTTCCGCGAAAAAGAACCCTCTATCTGAAGCCCGTCACGAGCAGACTGTGACGTCATAGGAGTTCGAAAGCCCTCTTGTCCGCCCTTCCAGTTGTCCCTCCTCGCGATAGACCCGTGGACCATGCCAAAAGGTGTACGAAAAAACAACTAAAAAAGACAATAATTCCCACTTTTTTGTAAAGGTTGGTACTAGGCCAACTTGGCAGCGGGCTTAACTCCATTATTGGCTCGAAACCTTGCAGAAAACTGAGCAAACACCAAATAAACGTATGAATAGTCGAAAACCCTTGCCACCATCCATGTTGGAAACCATCCATACCCCCTGCTAGACTACCCTTAGATTAAATATTTCATTGACAGCATTTGATTAATTAATCATATCATTTAATTTAATTTACTGTATCAACTTGAGATTGGGGAGGATCACGCCAAATATCACAAATTATTTTGTATTCAATAACAATATGTGTGAGTAAAATTGATTGCGTTTACAATGAAATTTGAAACCCCCTCTTTCCTCTTGAAGCATGCTTAGTACCAGATAAGAATAGTGAAAAACCAACATCATCAGTGCCAATATATTGACCAGGAGCATAGTTGTCGAATAAGCGTTTAATCAATGCAATATTTGATATGAAATGACTGAATCCAATTAGCGGAGTTATTGCTCTACCAATGATTTGTAACGATTACCCATTTTGCTTTCAAATTTCTCTCGTCATAGCAATGGACATAATACAATCTTGTATGAAAATATATAAATTTCACTGTACTTATTTTTGCCTCCATCTCCATGTGCAAATGTTAGTCAAGAAGCATCTCCCGAGTCCCAATGTCAATTTTGAAGTCAGTGCTCGTTCTACACACCAACGCTATCTAAGGAACCTGCATTTACCGTCAATTTTGGAGTGCAAGGAACGTGGGCAAACCTCGCAAAATTCCACACACATGACTGTCAAATGCGGTCTTGTCGGTCGTCAACAGAAACAAACATTACATTTTTCTTAAGCGTTACCGTTTTTAAATAATTTTTTGAAAAATAAACAATCAATTTTGATGGTCGAACATTTTCTATATTCAGAAACGTTTGGTTATAGGATTAAAACATGGAGTATCTTTTAAATCCAGATTCCATACCATAAGTGACAATGAAACGTGCTCGCTCTTGGTAAAGATCTTCGAGCTATATAACAAATGTGAAGGACCCACATATTAATGCAATAACAAATTCACCTCCATTGGAGGTGGGTAGATAGGTTAATTTTATTTGATGGAGTTCTATTTCACAGCAAAGTGCATATTAACAAGGAAATTTTACATGGGACCGCGTCATTTGCACTAGAGATTACACGTAAATACGAAAGTTTCTTCCCTTACACGCTTTGATTATTTTCCCATTCAACTCGATCAGAGCGTTTGTCCCTTTTGGCATGAAGACTTCAACAATTGATTATTTCCAACCATAGCATGCTCCACTTTTGAAAATGGTGACATAGAGCGCGTGGAATCTTTGTAAAGGGTCCTTATAACAACCCCCGTATGCGTACCTTTTACGGCAACCCTCAGTGGAATTGATCGGCCGATTCTATGATTGAACAGTTCTTAGCGTTTCCCTGCATCGATTTCACCCGTTTTCAGTTTGTGTGACGTCGGAATTGATTCGAAAACCCTAAAATATGTGAGCATGCCGGAATGTTTCCCGTGTATCTGCGGCAGAGGATTTCTGGCCGGAATGTTTCCCTATCTGCAGCAGAGGATTTATGGCCGGATTGTGGAAAGAGGGTCAGTCTGGCGTACTTTTATCCAACGTTTATTAGTATTCATCATTTTGTTTATTTAGATGCGGTGCTGTGCTGACAAATACGACCTTGCAGACTTCGTATTTGAGCATCTTAGCTCCGAGGCCGTACCAGTAGGGCTCTGCCGGACTCCCGTTGGATTCTTTCAGCAGAGCGGACGCAGACTCGATGTTGTCCCATATGCCCAACCCCATAATCCGCTTGCCGTCGAGAGACGTATAAAAGGTGTAGGAACGAATCCCTTTGATCTGCTTAAAGTATGCCTTCATCACAGCAAGGCAGCTGTAGGCGAGCACCTCCTGTTTCTTTCTGCTCGACTGTATTCTGCGGAGGTTCACAATGTCTCCAAACCTGAGCCGGGCAAACGATACATCTCGGTGCTCCTCACAGCTTAATTCGAACCATCGCCATTCCACCACCCTCACTACCGATGACGCCCAATCGTTGCCCAATTCATCTGCAATTCTAGAATCCTCTTTCTCTGATATAGCCGCGTTCCACACAGAAAACACTGCTAACTGTAACACAACACACAGAGATAGAGAGAATATAATTTCAGTGTATGAAGTTCATGAATATAATTTGTTTCTATAAATTACTCATCAGTGTATATTATATACTTACCCAGGAGCCATTGACGCTGCTAAGGACGGCCGCTTTGGTGGTGCCTGCCTTGTGAAAGGCGGGGATGAGTGCTGTTGTAATATGGCGGAGCGCATCGTGAATATCGTAGCCATCAATTGGCTTATAGATGCCCAGCGCCACTCTGCTGCTCGCCTCGGCCTCTCGTGGAAGTGCAAGCTGAGCCATTAACAGCTTGTTTTAATGGAAGCGGAAGATCGGTGGTTACAAATGTAGCAGCAAAGGTAACGAGAAAATATGATATAATCTGTGCTGGATAATGAGGAAGAGGATGGTCCAGATATAAGGGGCAATCGGTGGATAAAAGGGTAGAGTGGGAGTCCTGCGACTTCGCTTCGGCTTCACACTCTGTGCGTGGAAAGTTCTACGCCGTCAATGTGCCGTCGGTGTTTCTTCCGTTCAAAGTGACGGTGATGTACGTTGAATTTTAAAATCTGTGCATGGAAAGTTCTTGCGCCGTTCATAAGTCCGTCGATTTTCATTCCGTTCAAAGTAGGGGAGATGTGGGTTGATTTATTAATGAATTATTAAATATAATAAAAAGTAATGAGAAGGCAAGCCAAATGTACGGACAAGGGGTTTTGGAATCTAAGAAGAAGATTGAGGGATTCAAGGAGCAAGGTTGTAAACACGTGTTTAGATGAAAGACTGGCATCGAACTTGTGCTTGCGTGGAATTGACAAGAGACCAACCAAATGGGTTGGGTTGGATCTAGAGTACGTTAACCGGCACGCCTATCCTACCAGGTACCAGGCAAGGTATCCCTAAGATTTCGGTTGAAGTGGTTTTGAACGCTATAGGAATCATAATTTTATCCGGAAAAATGACATTTCTGAGTTTTCCTTTGTTTTCCAAAAGTTTTGTAATTTTTTATATTTAATTTATTTGTTTATGATCTTAAATTAATTAAGTTTATAAGTGTTTTTATTTGAGTTTTGTAATTTTTTTTATTTAATTTATTTGTTTATGATCTTAAATTAATTAAGTTTACAAGTGTTTTTATTTGAGATTTGAGGTGGATTAAGATTTATAATAAAACAAAATAATTTGAAAAAAAAAATTATAATAAAAAAATCTAAAAAATAACTAGTAGTTGACGAAAGGATAAATGGTGGGATGTATTGATAACTCATAGTTAATAAAGGATAACCAACACTTAGTAACATATAACTTAGAAGAATGCGATATATATAATTGATAAATAGATAACAAAAAGAATGTCAGTGATAATACTAAAAACACTCAATATTTATGAATGCTTAAAGAATTTTTTATTTTTATTTTTATTAATTAATAGTTTTTACTTTTATTTTTTTATTATAAAAATATAAATTTTTAATAAAAAAATAATATCGTTTTAAAAGTTCTTGAATGATAAAAGAATTACCAGTTATTATTACTACAAAAACATAAAAACAAATCTTTCATATTATTATTATAAAAACATAAAATTAAATATTTTAAAAATACTAATAAAATAAATGTTATAATTTTAAATATATTACAATAAATAAATAGATAAAAATAATAAAAATAAATAAATAATAATAAAAATAATTAATTAATTAAAATAATAATAAAAAAGTAGTTGAAATATATATATATATTAGTATGAGTATTTAATTTGTGGTTGGGGAACATTTTAAGTACAAAGAGACTATTGGTTATCCATTCATCATCTATGAGTTATCTATGCATTAGCTACCAGTTATCCATTCATTAATTACCACTTATTATATAATATATAATTAACAATTATAT